>CM039507.1:49501147-49952681 GCA_022432975.1 Begonia masoniana | reverse complement strand
TTCTGAGGATCCTTTTATTCGTCTGCTATTACGATCTTCAGAAGAGTTTGGTTTCCGTTTTTCGAGACACAGCGAATCTCCAAAGAATCGGCGGCTTCTCCTATTAATAAAGTCGTAGTGAACAATCGGCTGATTCCTCTCCTATTACTGAATTCGTAGATGAAATGACATGACTTTTGGCGCGGTAGAATTTTATTGAAATTCAAATTTTAGGTTAAATGTTAATAGTTTAGTTTCTCACTCTGACTCTTTCCGTTTCAGACTTGTTTTCCAAATCAGCTTTCCTCGCCCTTACTTCAGATGCTCGCTTCTTTCGATATTCTCATTCCCTCTGTTATCACCACCGAAATAACGAGCTTAGACAACGTCTCAGTGAGTTGTAATGGATTGAACACATTGGAGGAAGTATGACTGGTTCGGTCGAGTCAGAGATTGCAGTAAATTTCCTAAAGAAAGCTCGTTTTCAAGTACTTAACCCGTTCTGTGAATCGTCAATCCAAGAAGCTTGTGAGTTTTTGATTGAGACTACCGTTGCTAACCTTCTTAATGATTATAAAGAGAGGAGACCAGACTACTGAGCTTGTTTCATGGCCAAAATTGCCATAGTGCTGCTATTTCTTTTCTTCTGGATCCTTGCTTTGGTGCTTTACTTCAGAAATTTGGGAGGGACAAGCTCTTTTAACGGACCGTTGCAACTTGAGAAGAAATCTGCATTTTCCTTTCCATGTTCAACGTCACATGTAAATCTTTTCTTTTCTCTCACTTGCTCCATATATCATTTATCTCTTAAAGGCATAGCATTGAACTCTTTGGATATTCATTCTTTGAAATAATGATGTTCTATTCAAATTTTGCATCGTTGAGCATTAAATACCCCGTATGAATAATATACGATTGACTCCTAATAATGTGTCAATCAACCACTAAAAACTCCTGATAATATTCTCTGCTTGATTTCCAATCTATGCATGGTCGCAATTATTCTTGTATGAAGAAAAAAAAATGTCAGACTATGCCATTATCTATAGGTGAAATTGACTGGCTTAAGGTTTTGCAGTTGCTCCCAAAGAACGAACTCTAAATCTTCCCTCTCTTATTAGACTTCATATGTGATTTTTGTAATCCTAAATTGTAAGATTAGTTGATCTATATATTTTATATTTTTGTTCTATTCATGTACTCTTATCTCTTTCAGCATATCGTGGATCTCAAATATAGACAATAAATCTCCATCACAATTTTCAACAACTTACTTTTTGCCTCCCACGTGGCTGACCTTGTCTACCACAAATTTACCACCATAATTGATTTTTATTGAAAATTCACCCATTGGAATTTCCTCTTAGAGAAAATAACAAGTTAAAAAATTAAGAGCCTTAAAAATAGTCAAGTTGGTCAGTGAATAAACAAAAAGAAAAAGCAATGAAGTTGATATCCATAGAAGAAAATATGTATCAATTGAACCATAAAAGAAGTTCAAATAAATGTAAAAATGAAAAAGTAATAAACCATTCAAGATAAATTGGCAAACTACAATCTTATTTAGAACAACGAAGACACATAAAAGGAAATAAACTTAGAAAACCATCCGAGCGAATCAAATAGAAACTTTATTTCAAAATCACATGAGAAAACCATGTGAGTGCTGCTTTTCAAATGTACACTTTTGATTTTTAAAACCATTATTATAATGAGAGCAACAAATTCCAAACATCTGTCTCATTATACAACAAGCCAAGCAGCAACGAAATTTTTCTATGTTAATCGAAAAAAAATGTTGGGGATAGTAGTTATCGTAATACATGTTACCGTAATTTCATAATGAAATTACAAATCACCAGATCAAGCGGACCCAAAACTAAATACATACCCATAAAAGGAAAAACATTAGGCAGCTCAGGAAAAATTAGTAGATAAGTGATCTCTTATAATCGGAATACATTCAACGAAAATAATGAAAAAATATAATTCAATTCGAAACCGAGAGAGAGAAATAGGGAGAGCGAGAGAAATGAAAAATAAAAAACTGAAGGAAATAGTACTTGAAACTCGGAGGAATGGGTTGAAAATCGGAGAAGAAAAGTTGAGTGGAAGCGAAAAAGATGAGTTTTTTAGTTCGAGGCTGAATATCGCCTTCGGGTGCTTCAAAATTGGAAAATCCCCTCGCCTTCCTGATCGAACCCCAAATTGAAGTTCCAGTACAATTTTCCGTCATAGTTCCGACGACCATTTATTTCTTTGAAAATTTTCTGTGCTTTTACTTCGAACTGACGATATGGTGATTTAGATTTGAGCCCCGTTGAATTGCTTCGGGAGAGAAGAGAGATTGTGTCAAGCCCCGGCCCTTTTCATCGTGACACCGGTTTTAACCCAGCCCTTTTCACAGTTACACTGGGTGGCCCAACTCACAGAACTTCCCTCTCCCTGCAGAGGAATTGTGCCTTCCTCCCCACTCGAACCCAAGACCTCAGGGTAAGTACTTGGGCTACAAGAGAGGAGTACCACTTGAGCTAGTGTGTAACTGTGAAAAGGGCTGGGTTAAAACCGGTGTCACGATGAAAAAGGGCCGGGCTTGACAATAAAAGGCGCCTTTTATTGTCAAGCCCCGCCCTTTTCATCGTGACTAGCTCAAGTGGTACTCCTCTCTTGTAGCCCAAGTACTTACCCTGAGGTCTTGGGTTCGAGTGGGGAGGAAGGTAAAAATCCTCTGCAGGGAGAGAGAGTTCTGTGAGTTGGCCACCCAGTGTAACTGTGAAAAGGGCTGGGTTAAAACCGGTGTCACGATGAAAAGGGCCGGGCTTGACAATAAAAGGCGCCTTTATTGTCAAGCCCCGGCCCTTTTCATCGTGACAACCGGTTTTAAACCCAGCCCTTTTCACAGTTACACTGGGTGGCCCAACTCACAGAACTTCCCTCTCCCTGCAGAGGATTGTGCCTTCCTCCCCACTCGAACCCAAGACCTCAGGGTAAGTACTTGGGCTACAAGAGAGGAGTACCACTTGAGCTAGCCACCCAGTGTAACTGTGAAAAGGGCTGGGTTAAAACCGGTGTCACGATGAAAAGGGCCGGGGCTTGACAGATTGAGCAGAGAGAAATTTGGATTCTGTGCACTTAATGTAGGGGTTTAACGGAAATCTTAAAAATGTCAAGGCCGAGACAGAATCATAGTACGGGTTCGGTTTGTCAATTTTTTTAGTACATGATCAAAATTGATAAAAAAAAAAAAAAAAAAAAAAATTAAACAGATTTTAGTCGAATTTCAAAGTGAAAACAGGAATAAAAAAAAAGATCCTTACAAGTGAGGAACAATTAGGGAGACGGAGAATTGACGTAGTTAACGGAGGTACATTTTATACTTTTACAGTTTATAATAAGCCCTAACAAATGTCAAATTGCTCAACACGCCGTTTCCTCGCCTTAACTTCTTCGCCACCCCCGCATTTAAAGCTGCCAAGTCCATTCCATGAATTTTCTGGCCTTCTTCACTTTCGGCTCTCCGACAGTAACCCGACGGATCATTAGGTATTGAGGAAGGTAAATGGTGTGTTTATTCTCTCCTCTTGTTCTTTGAATGACTTGAAATTCATTCACTACAGTTAATCCATTCACTTTTCTTTTTTATGTTTTCGTAACTAAGATTACGTTTTTTGCAAGACTCCCGACGATGTATGTTGAATTTTTTAAAAGAGGCTTTGTTCCAGAAACTTGATTTTGAGTATTCTATTTTTATTTTTTTGCTTATGAAAGTATTTGAGTATTATTCACAATCTGGGTAGTTTCAGTCTCGCTTTGTGAGACAATCTTCTTTGTTTGGTGTCATATTAGTTGATTCATAATAACTGGAAAATTTTCAAGCTGTTTGTAAATAGTTATCACATCGTGGGCTTGAAGATGGACGATGGATGTACATTGTAGCCTAGGAAATGTATGTACTATTGTATGCTTTTGGTTTGTTGAAACATAAAGACACTTATGTTGATTTTATCTTAATTTTGGTTCTGATGTTCAATTTATCCTTATTTTGTTTTGAGCTACTGAGATATATCTAGAGCATGTACTATTTATTCTAAGTAAGGTACATTTTATTATTATGATGTAATGTTGTATACATTGTATATGATTTTGTTGCTATATATTTAGAAATTAAGTATCTGAATTTCTTGCTGACAATTTTATAAAAGAAAACATTCAATACTGGTCAACACATTTTTACAGATAGAATATTTTGTGTACCATATTGTAGTTGCCTAAGAATACTCCTTATTTTTATCATCTGGACTTAACGAGCTAGGATCTCAAAACTCAACTCATAAAGAACATAGATTGTCATTTCATCATTGCCGTCTGCGTGAGGAAATCTTTGTATTTATTGAAACCCATTACGTTTTTACACTCATAGAAGAGATAGAAATTTTGCTTTTAGTTTTTCAATTTTTTTGAACGCTGCAATTTTCTTTGTTTGGATGTTTAGGTTAAAATGAAGTTTCGAGATTGGTACTTGAAGATCGGAATAGTTTCAGCTCTGATTGGAGCTTCCATGGAAATGTTCATGATCAAAACTGGCTTCTGTGTGAGAAATCTCCTTTTCCTTTTCCTCTTTCATTCCCAATTTTAGCTCTCTTTTTTTCAAACAAATGTCACCGCTAGGCGCTGCTAAATCTATCTTTTTCTCTTGATATTGCTAATTTCTGGTTCTCAAATCATCAATACATCCACTAACATGTCACAGTCAAAAACCTATAACCTAACATATTTTTGAGTCAAATCATCTTCAATATAATAATAAGACGTAACGAGTTATATTGCGTAACATATCCTCTAATAAAACATTGTCAATCGTCAAATCCTCGAATAACAATAAGACATGACAAGTTAACATGTCCTCGAAAAACACATCATCAATCATCAAATCCTCGAGTAACAATAAGATGTAAAGAGTTACCCTAACATATGCCAAAAGGCCAAACACTTTAGATCGGCCGAACCAACAAAATTCTCACATATTTGTATATCGTATGAGACAAAATTGAAAACCCTTATCGATCCTCTCTTACTCTTATATTCATGCTCATAACCAATTAAGGATCGTTGCCTATTCAATATCAACATGAAATAGACTTGCCTTTCGAGAACTTTAGAGAGAATGTGAGGCGGCTAACGAGTTCAGAACGGAATGATATGTTTTAGGGTTAAGGTTTCTCTTACACATATGCAGTTTTCGGTGGTACCAGTCGACCGTTTCATTAAGTTTGGTCGACCGTAAGTCAACACGGGACGTGGGAACGTTGCCTTCTTCTTCGTCCGGTCGACCACTTACTGTTCTCGGTCATCACCTCATGCAATTTGTCAAATTTTCTAGTGCACAGGTCGACCCTTAATGTACATGGGTCGACACCTTGACCAGTCGGTCGGAATTTTTGATGAACAGTCTTATTGTTCATCAAGTTGACCCTTCAACACCTAAGTCCAAAAATTCCTCCATCAAACATTATTAAAACACACCAATCCTTCATCGTTCAACAATCCATCACTCACGAGATATACTCAATGATTAACAAATCCATATTAATCAAAATATAGGATGTCACATAACATGGAACGATATGTCTAAATTTTCAGGTGTTTCAAAACACTTCGTTAGCAGCAAAATAACAATACAACACATAAATATGTTTATGTTTGGGGGATGTTGACACCTGTTTTTTAGAAGTCAGAAAAATGGAAACGTTCATTAATTTTAATCTTTCTAAACTGAAGCAAAAAACAGGAAAAGACCATTTTACTTTTTTGAATCATTTCGTAGGTCGTGTTTTTTAAGGAAATACATTCGGATAAGTCTCTTGCCAATTGTTTCTTCTTCGTTGTTTTTTAATCATTTAAAATGTAAGACTGTTGTAGAAAACAACAGTGAGATAGGCTATTGAGCTTTGAACTTGAAATTTTGGTGTGCAGATGATAAAGTAACTGTTTTGGAGTCCGAGAAGAGAGCTTGGGAGAGTTCTTCTGAGGCTCAGATGATTAAAGAAGCTCTTAATCCATGGAAGAACCGCGACTCTGATGCAAGTAAAACTACTTAATTTGGAAAGGAAAGAAAAAAAGCTTCCAATCTTTAAAATTATTCTCGAATGTTAACTCTGTTTCTTTGATTTGGCCTAGAGTTCAATTTTTTTTGGTAGATTAATTAGTTATTTTTGCAAGTCGATTAAAAGAATTGAACTTGTTTGAATCATAAAGATGAGATTATCTTTATAAGAACACTTCCTCAGTTCCTTTTCTTCTGAAAAAATAATTCGTGCCATGATTTTTCAAAATTTCATTTTATAATAAACATTACCATTCTTGGTTACTAGGGTAAAATTCTCTTTGATCCCTCGAGCTCGAGCAAAAACTCTGGTTTTAGGGTTCGTGCAAGCTAACAAAACTAGAAATTCTGTATCATCGAGGATAAATTTCTTGCATCTGCTTGTAGTAAGAAAGAGCTCAAGTGCGAAGAAGGATCCTAAAAAATTTAGCTTATTTTGCAGAAACAGCTTTGCATGTCTAGACATTCCAAAGGAAGATCTATAAGAAATAGTTTAAAAGCACAGTCAAAGTTAAACTTACCCACTAATTTATAAGTTTGAATCCGACATAGCAAGGAAGCAGAAAGATGATTCATGTTTATAAATCGTCCGGAAAAGATGAACTCGGAAGGGCAATGATGACACAGTCGAGAGAAACAATGGAAGTAGCAGTGTACAAAAGACATCAAAGACCAAACAGACGTCATAAATGTAAAAGCTATCAATACTGAAGCCAGAAAATCAGCTTGATTTCGTGTAGAAGCGAATTCCGACGGCCAAACCCAATATAGCGAGCGGGACGAGGAATTGGAGGAGCTTGACAATGAACTCTGATGTCTTGTCCTGATTGTAATAGGGCTGTTTTGGAGGCACATAAGTTGTTTTTTTCGGAATTGTCGAGGAATCAATCTCACCGACATAGTATTTGTTCATCATGTCTCTTGCACTGTCACTGTGACCCACATCTTCAAAATCATCAGTTGCATCCTTTCCTGCACGATTGCAAATCAAAACGGAATGCTTAAAATTTCACGTCTAGTTCTCAAAATTTTGTTTCCGAAAGAACTAGTACCGGTAGCGGATAACAGAACGTCATCGCCACCAGGATGGTCTTCCAAGAACTTGGTAACATCATACACCTGCAGATGTTGAAGGTCATTTTTCTAAACTTAGCAACGTAGTTTGTAGAAATTAGTAATAATCACAGTTTATATCATCTGATTACATGCAATTAGCAGAAAAAAGTGTAGAGGTTTTCCGTTTGAAGACAGATTTTCTGAAATTCTTTAGATTTTCAGAATGCTCATAAAACACTGTTAATAGTGGAAAATGCAGAAATCAACCAAAGAAGATTGTTTTAGTATCAAATTATGAGTTACAATCAAACATGCGACAAACAGGTGTTGTCTGGTCTCTTAATTGTTCGATTTCTCCAGCTAAACTGGTTAAAATCCTATCCCAAATCACAAAATCAACCACTTGAGTTGAAGTATAACGATTGGAACCAATTTACAACTTGTTTAGAACAAGACATTCCTCAAGAAGCTATAAATAAAAGGCAACTTCCATCATTTTCTTGCTGAAAACCCAAAAACTAGGAGATGTTTCCTCGTGATTTGTTGTCAGCAAGAGGCTAGAAAAAAATGTTTCAATGATATTTCCAGTTGATTTGGAATCAGAAGAAAGCTAGAAAAGAAAACAACATCATGACAGTAACAATAGAACAAATGTTTATCAGCTCAACATATAATTAGAATTTACAATTCAGATACAAAGGACAAACAGCTAAAGCCGTTTTCGGCTACCCTCTATGATGATCCTCTCGCAGTTCTATCGTTTGAATGATACGTGTATATACGTTGATAACAATTTCAATACGCAATAAAAAAAAAAAAAAAGAAGCTATTTCATCAACACTGGCAATATTATAAGAAACATATGCAAATACTGCTTATTAGAACTCTTTGAATTCTTGCAGAAAATAATTTTAATCATGAAATAAATACAGTTTACATAAAAAGATACTTGACAGTAAAGCAAAGTCCTTGTTTCAGAGGCGAAAAAATCAACTGTTCCATTGGATCAAAAATTTAGTTGTAGGGATAAAAGTATAATTCTTACATAGAACTCAGAAAAGCAAATGTATTCATAACAATTTCCGTTCAAAATATAATAGAGGAAGTTTCAAGTGATGGTATTGAATGGTTGAGTTGAAGGATAAACGAAAAACAAATTTTCATTTTAGAGATTCATTTTTTTCAAACATTATATGTTTTAGATAACATTCTTGTACTTGTACACTCAAAAACTCCTAAATGTTTTTCATGGATTTCTTTGCTCTTCAAAGCTAATGCCAGGATTATGATTAGCCATGTTAGAACAAACACAATCTGAGAATCAAGCTTTCCTATCCCTTAAAATCAAAAAGAGATCTAGCTAGATGACACTTCACGGAACAAATCAGTCGAATCAACATATCTAACGACGCTACACAGCAACCCAAAGTATAATTTGGTAGGGCAAAATCACGAGCAGATTGGAGATCCGAAAACAAAAACAGATTCCATGATTTCATCGGACATAACAAAAACCAAAACGTCAATCAACAAAAAGTATCAAATCACCATAGGAGCAAAACCGATCCGAAACAGAAAAGAAAATTTACTTTGCCATTGATGATTAGCCAACAGTCCTTGGGCGTGTTGTGCTCCGAAACTTGTTTCAAAGTTAAGACGTTTCCTTCACCACCCATTTGATTTTCCAGCTTTCCTAGCTTTGTTGAGCGTTTTATATATCAGACCAGTGAAGATGGCAGGCGACAGAAACAATGAAGAAGGTACCCAAAAAGTACAACTCAGAGAAGTGAGAGAGAGAGACGATTATGTAGTAATTGAAAGGAAATTTGGGGTTAGGTAGGTGGGATAGGTGGTGTTTTACTTTTCGGTAGGCAATCAAGATCCAGAAATGGAGGTTGGTGAACACAAGCGTCAAGCAAGATCGATTGGCCAATTGACCCACCATAGACGAATTACTTCCGTCGAAGAGAACACAATATGCATAAAATATAGTGCCTTTTTATAAATATAATGAGAATTCGTACTAATTTGCAAACTTTAACACTAACCCTAGTTTAGTTATGCTTTTATAAATAGCAAAATAATACAAGATGTTCATTCTAATTTATATTTTTTTAACATTATTTACGGGTGATTTATTAATTACTATAAATAATTTATTATTTATAATGTATCATATTTTTATCGATAAACAAATAAAATGTTATCGTTTAAAATTAAAGTAGATTAAAAGTGATGATACGAAGATATTTGATATACAACCATTATCATGCGAAAGAGTTACGGGTGGGCATAATCCGGTTCTGAGCAGGGACCAGACCGAAGGATTTGAGAATTTTTTCCTGAATCCTAGAACCAGTCCAGTTCCCTTTTCTCTTACAAAAAATTTGATTTTTTTTTTTAAAACATGATTTTTTTAAACCCAAGTCAACTATTCAAATTAGTACAAAACAACATCAAATTAAATTGAGCATTCACAATCAACTAATCAACTAGATAATTAAATTGAGCATTCACAATGAACTAATCCCAAATTAGCACAGCACAATAGCAAAATACAGACCCTAAAAGGCTAAAACAGAAGGAGATAACACAAAACACCAATTAATGCCCTCCAATTGATAACAACATCAAACATAAAATTGAACACTAAACAAAGCTAAACATGCAAGCTAACAAACTTTAAATTAGAGTTTAAAACATGAAGCCAAAACAACGCAAACTAACAACAACAGTGCTCCTCGGATTTACACTAATTGCTTGGTCGAAGGAGACTCCAAATTCAGCAACAAACGAACACAGACTTCACAATTAAACAGTAACGGATACAATTTAGATTGGACTAAATAGTACTAAACAATAAACGCACCTATTGCCTCTTACCGTGGGCTGTCAAGCGTTGGCCAAAGGTGAAATTGAGACTTGAGTTGCTTGCTGCCGAGTGCGTGAGCCGTGAGGGCTGAAGAGTGAAGAAAGACCGGCGACAACGAGGGAGAATTGAGTGACCGTCGCGAGTCGAGCCTTAACTTCTGATAGAGTGACTCGTGAAGATTGAGGAGTGACCGAGTGAGGCGTGAACTGACCTAACCCTGCGAGCTGCGAGTCTGCGACTACGTGATGAAGATTGAAGCTGTGAAACTGCGGATTGGCAATCCACGATTCGGTTTTGGGATTTTAGTATCCGGATCGAAGACCGGACCGGAACCGATGGGATTTTAGTTGGGAGGACTGGTCCCAGACCGAATTACTTGGAGGATCGACTGGAACCGTCAGTTCAGTCTGGCTCTCGGGAGTCGGTCCGATCTTGCCCACCCCTAAAAAGAGTATGGATATGCTTTTCTTTTGTATTTAGTTAGAGAATATCGTTTTTACTGTTTGTAGGGTATGTGCCGTTTTAACTTAATCACCGTTTTCTTTTCGGCCTCTAATTTTTACTCAGCTATTGGTCCATTTTGGCAGTGGAGGTCGGTTTGGTCAATCTTGACAGTCAACTCTAAAGAATAACAAGGTGACGTAATATTGACTTGGTTCTCTTCGATTTCAATTTTTTTTTTCTCAAAAACGAAAATGAAAATAGTTTGTTATACTAAATTCAATTTTTCTAAGATCGGACCAAAACCAGTTGAAAACGTAGGTTCGAGTAAGTTCTAGCCGAATCATTGTCAACCTTAGTTGGCTTAGATAAAAAGATTGTCACGCAAAATTTTTTAATTAATTAATATAATTATTAAAATAAATTATAAATAATTAAAATAAAATATTAGAACTTCGAAATTAAAATATAATGATGGGCTTAAGAAAAGGCCAGGCGGCCCTTCGAAGGGGCTCCGAGGGACTTGCATATATAAGTGGATTGGCACTCAAGAGCCCTAGTTCCTCTCGCGCGCTCGTTAGCCTCATTTCTGGCAGACCCACGGCGCAGTTGCTCAACAGTCGAAGAGCGAGGGAGATGGTGTCAGGTTCGGGGATCTGCGCGAAGCGCGTTGTGGTGGACGCAAGGCACCACATGCTTGGGAGGCTGGCTTCTATTGTGGCGAAGGAGCTGCTGAATGGTCAGAAGGTGATTGTGGTTAGATGCGAGGAGATTTGCATTTCGGGGGGTTTGGTTCGGCAGAAGATGAAATATTTGAGATTCTTGAGGAAGCGAATGAATACCAAGCCTTCTCATGGTCCCTTGCACTTCCGTGCTCCAGCAAAGATCCTTTGGCGCACTATTCGCGGGTAATCTATTTTTCCCTTACTTTAGTTTTTCATATTTATTTGGTTTACGCGCATTCTTGCTCTTGGATTTCTTTTACGTGTTGCAATTTTGGGATATCATTTTAATCCTTGGCGAATGGTCGCAAGGTACTTATCTTAGCTGATTGGATATCTAATGTTGAGAGTATTCTCAACGCAAAACCGGTCAAAAATAATGAATTGCATAATAACAAATAGTTCAAAGGAAAACTATAGCCCTTTATTAATCTCCATTCATGGCAGAAGAACACTAAAAATTTAGTAAAGAGGGCCACAGGAAAGGGATGACCAGGAAATGATTCTAAAACAATGATTCCTTTTACAATCGATCACCCCCTCTGCTGTGCAGCACTTTTCTGATTCAACTCACCCTCCCGATTGGAAACGTGAATAACAAAACAAGTTAAAAATAATTTAAATCAAAACAAAATAAAAGTGGTTGAAAGCAAAATGGTGTCTATCCCTTCTGCATAATTCCGTGTGGTGTCCATTTTTGTCTACGTGGTGAAATCTATTGAGTTCACATTTTGAGGTTCTTAGGATGATTCCGCACAAGACAAAGCGAGGAGCAGCAGCACTTGCTCGGTTGAAAGCGTATGAGGGAATTCCTCCTCCTTATGATAAAAAGAAGAGAATGGTCATTCCAGATGCTCTCAAGTAAGTTATGAGATTTAGTTTTTTGTTACTTTCTGTTATATCTTTCTCCATGATGTGTATTTAATGATCATTATTTTCATATGGAAAATCAGGGTTTTGAGGCTCCAAGCTGGACACAAGTACTGCTTATTGGGAAAACTTTCTTCGGAAGTTGGATGGAACCATTATGATACTATCAAGGTAATTAAGGATATTGAGCTTGTCAATATCAATCCACTCACTTGAAACTAGTTCTGATGTTTTTGCATCCTGGTTGGTTTCTTATGCTATTGAAGGGCTGTACCATTGTCTAGTTTTCTATTCAAAATATTTTTCTTAAATGTTTGTACAATATAAATCATCGGACAATTGCTCATTTTATCCAACTTCCGCTTAACACGATTCGTCCTTTTTTCAAATCCTAAACAAATCAGCATGTTTCTGCTTTTGTTGAGTCATTCAGACATAATTTGCTTTCTTTTTCCCCATAGGAGCTTGAAAGGAAGAGAAAGGACAAGGCACAGGCAGTGTACGAGGCGAAGAAGCAGTTAACCAAGCTTAGACTCAAAGCTGAGAAGGCTGCTGGGGAGAAGCTTGGTCCTCACCTCGAAGTCATTGCTCCAATTAAATACTAGTATGTTTTTTGTAGTTTTGATTGGAGTTAGAATTCTTGAAATCGAGTTTCACTTAGATGTCGGCACCTCCCCTTTGCAATAGATGTTGAAGCTCTGTTCATATAGTCTCAATATGGTGGGTCGGATTGTAGATCCGTGGAAGTAGTTAAAATTTTGTGCATCAATTATAATTCATTGTTTTCATCTGTGTAGCATATCATATTATTAGTTACCTACTCAAGCAATTACTATTACTTCTCTGCATTCGCCGGCAAAACCAGGAAAAGGTGAGGTTAGATCGGTGCAGCAAATTACAAGGTGGATCTATCATTAGCACAGAAGAAAAGCAACCTAGTAAGGGTAATTAATGTTACCCGTATACTTCAATTTTATACTTTAAATTGGCACAAGAGAAAAATAGAAGGCATTAACGTGAAACTTCAGCTATGATCTTTGATAGAAAAAAATAAATTATTATTTTTAAATAAAAGTTATATGTCTCAATCTCAAACAACTGAGGAAGGCGCGATGAGGAATAGATCATCAAAATTGGAAAACTTAGGACCAAACAAAATGTTATAATCAAATACAAGAAACCACCAATCTTGCTCTTTAATGTGTTGGCCTTGTCTCTATCTATCATATTCGTATGGTTGCTTTTGAACACAAATTCTGCTTCTCCAGGCAACACATGTTAAGTCACTGAGTTCTCTCTCTGCCTCCATAATTACTGTCCATCTCTTTGTCAACCTCTGCAAATCTCCTAGAACCCAATCCTCGCAGCCAAAATAGAGCTCTGCAAGTAAAACGAAGGCATCTGGTTCTACTTGATGTTATGGGTCGGCACACTAAGATAAAACTTGGTATTCTTGAAGTCGTCTAGAAGCGGGTTGTATCCGTCCAGCGTTCTTGTCTTGGATGGCAATCCAAATTCTTCCATAAACGATGACGTGTCAAGCTATGTTCAACAGACAAGTAAAGATTTGTCACGATTTCTCGCCTATAAAGATGATCTAATTTGTTCCTACAATTTGTAATGTACCGTTATCGTTCGCCTCTTCCTCCCCTGCTTGGACGTTTCATCTTCGCCCAATTTCAACCATCCGGAACAATAGTGATCTATCCGTTCCAGGAGCCAGAAGTCTGTAGGGAAAAATATGTCAGCATCACCCTGCAAATCGAGCAAAACCATGAGTAACCAAGTTTCCCATAAAATTTTAAACCTTTGAAACTGAAACGAGACAGACCAATCCAAACAAGATTGATCTGTTTTAAACCTGGGAAACTAAAAGAAATATAGCAATGTTGAAGGCTCTGTTTATGACTGACAGGGAGTTGGGTACATAGTTTTTTGATTTATGGCTTGGAAGGATTTTTTATTTAGACGTCAATGATGCGCATCTTTTAAGTCATAATGTTTTCAGCCAACAATAAAAAAATTGGCATAAGAGCCAAAACTACTGATGGTTATAGTCCAGCGACTCCATTTTCCAAACTAACACTTAACAATTAACATATAGATATAATAAAAGAAAGCATAAATATAAAATACACCTTCGCATCAAGATAACTTTCATAGTCTGAACTGGTTCCATCTCTCTGCAGAATGATAGAAGAACCAATCATAATCATCAGTCACGCAAACTTCGAAGACATTTAGCAAGCCAAGTAAAAAAAAACATTTGTGACAACAGTATCACATCGTGTGAGTGTGCGTGTATATATATTCATTTGTGTTTAGCATGCCTCTTCTCATTTAGTAATATCAATCTATTTATAGTAATTTGTATTAAGTATGATTAAATGGGAGCTTCAAGCCCTTAGTCTTCTGCTGTCAACTTAAAATGATATGGATCATATATGGAACAAGGAAGCATTTGGAGTCTACATTCAAATCATGGACAACACAACAATCAAACCATCAACATTAGCAGTTGATAACATCTCACTTACAGGTAGTTGTTTACCTCACTTTTCAAGAATACTTACTTGATCAATAGAAATTAATGCCATACAATCACAAATAAACCTTGATGATGAAAAGGCAAAATCCATGCAGAATTTGTTCCCATATATGACAAAGCAATGAGGAAGCAAATGAAAAGAAAAAAAAAATTCTTCATCGTCGCAGAAAAGAAAAAAAAAAAGTCACGGATGACGGAAAAAAGAATGTTTCAAGAGATTATGTTGGCACGATGACAGAAAGAATGAAAAAAGAAGATATACCTTGGTGGAGACTAATGGAGCTCTTGCACCGGGTATCCTCACATCAGGCAAGAAACTAAAGTCTGATGCAATTAAGGACATCTTTGGCAGCATACTGTGTAAAACTCCAAGTAATTTCTGTATTGTTTAATGTAAAAATTGTTGATGGAAGAAACTTAAGGAAAAGAAGTTTTAAGAAATTTACTCAATGGACTTGTTCTCACCAAGCATCCAGTTGGTAACCAACATCTTCTAGGCTTTGGAAAAACTTTAGACCAAATGCTTGTTGCTGTAGACGATATGATTGATCTATCTTTGTAGTCCAACTCTATTATGTCGAGACACTGCTGAATTAGTGGGTCTTGCAATGGCTTATAAAGTTCACACAATTTTTCTTCATCACTGGACATGTGATAAATATTTTAAAACATGCAGCAGCAGACACAAGCTTCAGAAGTAAATTTACCAAAAATATGGAAAAGCATTCTCAAAGTGGTGTCTAATTACAGATGAATTGGCTTCAAACCATTTTTCAATAATTTGCAGACGAATTGGCTTCAAAGTGGTTTTAATTACAGATGTTTTGTTTTACTGTTATAAACAATGAAGAGAAGAAGAAAAAGAATATAATCAAATTAAAACAGGCTAATTTATTTCGCAGGCAAAAAAACCACTATATTTGACAAAGATAGCTAGAGAAAAAAGCATAAAAGAAAGGGATGGGTGCAGATCACTATTTGTTTTCTACCCAATCAAGTATTTACTATCATAAGAAATAAAGCAGAATCTGATAGCAATTTTGAAAGTGAATGTTATAGAGCACACCTCAATTACTTCACTTGTTTTGGTACAATTAATGGATAAATACCAAAAATTAAAGAAAATTAGGAGTAATACCAAAGGAATACCATTTTTTATATCCAAAAGTATGCAAGTTCCAAGAAACCAAATGAGAGGCATTGTGAATTTGTCACTTACTTATTTAACTGCTTTTCCACCCATGTTTCCATCCATGGGGAAGTTTGATTTTCTGAATAGATAAGATCATGAGGAAGATTATCAAGAACCTGCAGGAAGCAAATAACACTTGCATGATTTACAAATGATAAAACTAATAACAAACCCAAAAACAAAAATTTGAGTAGCGAACTCCATGCTTAATAATGTAACACATAAAATACTTGATTTATGCAGGAAGCAGTTTATCAGTAGATTCTGGCACACTTTTTCTAACCACAATTGATAATGAGAGAAATTATGTACCATGTTTCAGGGACAACGTTCAATCTTTCATCTCATTCAGAACCTTAGAATTTATTCAATACCTTCCCTGAATAGATAGTCTTGCTAGCTTGACTAGTAGTGCAAATGAGACTTAAATGCTAGCTTGACTAGAAGTAGAAAGCGGAGTTGAGCATTGACATATTCGGCTTTGCCACTAGTGGAAATCTCTAGTCCAACAATTTTGAATATCCAGAGCTTCCAAAGTTTCAAAAGTTTCAAAAGAGATTTGAAATGGGTGAAAGAATATGTATTTTTCTTAAAGAGGTTTGACTCAATCTGATAAACCATCTCTAATCAAAAAAACCTCAAAGGTGGCAGATATTCTAGACAAGAAAAGGAGTTGGCTCTGAGACGCTCATAAAGGAGTAAATTTTGTTTGCTTTGCTGCAAGGAGACTGACTCCAAGACTAAAGGAGTGTGATAAGAATTACCATAGATTCTTTACAAACTCACAAGTACAGATTAAACGTTTGTACATATTACACTTTATTCATAAAACAGAAATTACGCATAGAGTAAGAAAAAATTCAAGGGTTTACCGTCCCTCTCCATTTTCAGACTTGAATTCTTAGATAGTAACAATAAGAATTCCTTTTTCCCCATCTACCATTATTCTTTAATTCAAACTAAAAACTACACAACATATTACTTAAATTACCCTTAATACAATAGATTATTTCCTCCCTTGCTTCTCTCATGAAAGAAAGTTGAGGTCTTCCCTTCTTAACAGAGTACCGAATATTGTTAACTTCCAGAATATACCTAGTATTCGAAAACGGTTATTTCTGATGGAGAAAAGCAACAGTGATAAAAAGTAAATGTGGCACTAGTGCATTTGGCTGGTCCACAAAAAATAACTTATGAATCCAATCCTTGAGAACATCTCTCATTGTCTCACATCTTTTGATGATTGCTGACACGATGGGAACTAGAATCTTGGTCTGTTTTAAGAAGAACCTTCATCGGTAAATGAGGTAATTGAAAGAAAGCTATAAAAATGGAGTATCAGAAAAGCTCAACCACCCTGAGAGATGAACAAGAAAAGGTGAGATTTTAGTCTCTCCCAACAGAAAAGAGATTTACACAAAAACACAAGGACTGTACATCAAGAAATTTTTTTGGAAGATAGATGGAGCAGTAAATCTCCTCTGTGTTTCCTAAATAAATTGTCACAATTGCATCTTTATCACACCTAACCAAACACAAATTACCGGTGGAATGTCGGAAGATCTTTAACTTATTTAGAGTCAATTGCACAATCCAACCTCTATTACATCATTTCCTCTTTCTTGTTTGAGAAAAGGAACTCCCGACCACATATGGGCTCTCACTCGGCCATGTTTTCGTCAGTCATTCTCTAGCCTTGCACAAAAGAAACCCCTCAATGGCACTCTCATTGGCTCATTGTTTTTCATAGGAAAAAAGAAACCAATCAAAAATAAAGAACTAAAGAAAAATAATTTTCTCATTAATTTCTTCTAAACATCAAACTATTTAATAACAAAAAACTGAATCTCAAACCCATAATTTATAGGTGTTTAAATCTAATCTATCATAACTTCAACTTAAACTAACTTGATAAATATAAGGGTAAAGATCAAATAAAAAACTGAACTATGAGGTATTTTTCAATTCAAACACTGAATAATTTTTTTCGTCAATTCGAACATCGAAATATCCACCGTTGGCAAATTGATTCAGTCTGTTAAATGAACGTTAAAATTTTTTCAATGCAAATACTGAACTATGAAGTTTTTTCAATTCAAACATTGAACAATTTTTTTCGTCAATTCAAACATCAAATTATCTACAATTAGCAAATCAAACCAGTATGTTAGCCAGTCAAACCAAGCAGACTCTGTTTTTTTCCTCTTTTAATGTGATCGTTGCTTAATCATAGCGCTGTTGAGTTCGTTGATTTCTTATGATTTCTTGGGGTTGAAAAACAATGTTTTGGATTACAGAAGCTTGGAAATGAAATAAAATTAAAAGACTGCAGCTTCAATTACGCAGAAAAATGGGGGAGATCTAAAATCACTAGTTTTTTTGCTCCATCTCTTGTTCTTGTAATTTGTAAGTGCATAGTGGGATAGTATCAGTACAGTCGATGAATTAAAGTTAGTGTTGGTTATCATGTCTTCTGTTTCAGCAGAAAAAGCCCTCTTTTTTCAACATTGGTTTCTCTAGACAGAAAACATGGAAATCAGATCCAAAGGTGAAGCAGAAATCTTACTTTATTTGAGGTAGTTTAATCTAAAGAAAACTCCAAAGAGGAAATGTTTGAACTCTATCAGCTCAGTGACAAGAGACAAGAAAGAGCACCCAAACCATAAAAAATGGGCATAGATGGGATTTTCCTGAGGCATTTGCATATTGGTTCGATTTGCTAAAAATGTATAGTTTGATGTTTAATTTGACGAAAAAAATTGTTCATTGTTTGAATTGAAAAAACCTCATAGTTCAGTATTTGAATTAAAAAAATTTTAATGTTCATTTAACAGACTTCGTCGATTTGCTAACAGTGGATAGTTCGATATTTGAATGACGAAAAAAATTGTTCAGTATTTGAATTGAAAAACACCTTATAGTTCAGTGTCTTATTTGATCTTTACCCAAAATATAATCTAAACGTGATCCTAATTATTCAAATAAAACTAAATATAATAATAATAATTAAATATTAGTGTATATTTCAAAAACCAAGAGTCACACTATCATTCATCATGATTTTACAAGGGAAAATTGGTAACAACTTTTATTGAACCACATTTTGAAACAAATGAAAAATAAGATAATCAAGAGTCTTTTGGTAGCTATCCTCTTGTTGAACTACAGTGTCAAATGGGACACGTGACCTTTTCAGCTATTAAACTTTGTCGCAATTTATCCTACAAGGACGTAGCAGTAGAGGAAGATAATAGTGTCCTGTAGAACAATAGCTATACCTATTATGAAGTGTAAAATACTACTAAGATTTTACTTTCCTTCTACTCCTTTTCCAATTGGATGGACTCGGCAAACATTTCCTTTTTCTATTCTCAAGAGAATTTCTTATCCTATCCATTCTTTTACATTTGGATAAATTTTCCTTTTCTTTACTCAAGAGAATTTCTTATCCTATCCATTCTTTTACATTTCACACTTGTTAATACAAATTGTTTAACGGAAGAAAATTCGAATACGTAATCTTGGTGACAATACTGCCTCAAACTTTCCTTGGGATTTCTTGTTTGTCATCCATCAACCTTTCTGATAATTTTGGAAACCTTATTGCATAAATTTAATATAGTCACCAGAATAAAAATGTTAACACCTTAGTATTGATCAACAAAAACCAAAGTACCATGATCCAATCTAATTCTAAATAAAAAGGCAATCAGGGGCATGTCCTTGACAAAAATTGAGAGAATGGATAAGAAAAGAAAAACTTTATGTACCTCAAGCATAATCACCCAACATGGTTGTTGATCAACATTCCCTGTTAAGATTAGATTAAGTTAGCAAAATTTAAAATGAACAGTGATGATTCAGCTATGTTAATGTCAACAAGAATATTCAAGTTTTGATGCTGAGAAGCAGGATATTGCACATTCACAAATGTGATACCTTACTGGAACTAGATAATTAAAAGCAACTTTAATGAGTGACACAAAAACCACTAGAAAAATATCAAATATAGGCCGAAAGAGGATGGGGTTTAGCTTCAAATTGCAAGTTTGAGAGAGGAATATGCAGGATTAAAGAAAAAGCCTATTATGATGCAAGCAACAGAGAAATTATGGAAAGTCTTTTTATTGAGAAAATCACTGTAAGCTAGAATAAATGATTGTATTTCTCTTTCTTCTAATATTTCCACCTTATCTTCTCTTTTCTTTTGAGCTCGAAAGCATGAGTAGTTGGATATTATATCGAAGCTAGGCAAGAATAAATGAACATAATTGCCACTTCAAATATTCCTCATTATACTCTTTTTCTCAAACTTCCATAAGACTTTTCTTTCGCCAAGATGCCAATCCTGAAAGGGAAAAGTTCTAATATTTTTTCACCTGAATTTAAGCTCCAGGAAAACATATTATATTGTAATGAAGAACTTAAATAATAAATTATTGCGTATATAAATACTCCAAGAAAACCATCATTTTTCTCCCAAAGAGCATTTGCAAAAAAATAAAATCAATTCTACATCCCTTTTTATGTTCAGCTATTCAATATATAAACAACTTAAAGAAATACACCATAAGACATGTAGATCTCCTTTTAAACTGAAAGTCTAATATTCTGACACAACCATAACTTTCTAAAACCTTCCGTTTATATAAGATCAAGTCTTCTTACAACAATAGAGAAACTATCAACACAACACACACTAAACAACAGAGTTACTACACTCCACACTCACACCCAAGGGAATTCGAGAGTCCTTCCTTCCTCTCCCAGACATTCAAAACCATCCTCTTTCCTTTTTCTCCCCTCTAATATTTTACGTCTCTTCATAATATTATGATACAGTACAAACTCAGACACACAATAACTATTTATTAGTCGTTTATTATTTAATCTTTTATGTTATTTCAATTATTTAATTTTCTCATATTTAATAGTTGTGTTAGACATTAAACAGTAGACTTATTATTGAATTTCCTAGAAATTATTTCCCTAATTCCATGTTTCTTTGCGAAACAAAACTTACGCTGCACCATATTAACTGTCCAATTACACTTATTGCACAACACAAAAACACTGATCTCATAAACACACTTATTATAACTACATTACACTCTCTTAGACCTTCTAACATATATATATATATATATCAATGGAAAGCTACCATATACACATTTAGTTCAACGATAAATGATGATAAAAATTTACAATAAGTTCCAAGAACGCCATACCCCATCCACTTGGATCAGCAGCATCACGACATTCTACTTTAAATTTTGATAAATGAGTACGAACTTCCCCGACAGTTTCCCTTTGTCTTTCCGCTAATGAGGGACTAATTTCCACTGAGCTACAGAAATATATGAGACATACTTCAGTAAAAAGAAACAATTGTGGCTAAGATGATTATGGGTTCAACAAAGCAAACTACCCATGTCACACAGATTATAAAAATTACAATGTATTATATTATATAATATATATATATATATATAGATGGACGAAAAAATTTAAATAAGAATTACAAAGCATTTCAAAAACAACCAACGAAATGAAAAACAAACCATAAACATCTAACTATTGATAATTTTAGCTTGTAAAATGATAGAATAAATTAAATTAAATTAAATTCTAATTTGTATATAATTCAAGAAACTTCTTGGTCATCAACTAAAAGTACCCATCATGATCGATTAATGGTGAAAAGATTTTCAGCACATCTTAAATACTTTTAGGCATAAAAACATTAGAGCTAAAAAAGATGTCATCTATCTTCTAGATTGTGCAACATAATTAGTTAATTTAATAAATATTATTATTTAAACAGTTATAAATATTTATCAACATACCATTGACATTATATAGAATATTATGGTATGTCAAACTAAATGTTACCTATTACTGAAATGAAAATTTATTATGAAAAAAAGGGCATCACAAGATGTGAAGTGATGTGTCATGGGATGCCATCATCCGATCTCAAGCCAATACCATGGCCGAACCTCCAACTAATATGTTTGCTCATTTTTTAGGTGATAATGTTGGAAACCAAAGGGAGCTAAAACCAAGCATTAAGGGCATGGAAGAGTCAATCAACTTGTCAACATGGAAGCATTCATATGATTGAGCCAATCAAGGAGGAGCACCACTCGGCCACAACAAGCTCAAAGGAGGAAACGACCCTGGCCACCTCGAGCTAGACTCAAGAGTTGTGACTCTTGTCCCTAAGCAATTGAGGACGAGGATTGAAACTCTAGGAATTGAGGAGCATGTCAATTACCAACCATAGGAGCATCTTCGGCCATCTCATTGAAGAAAGGAATTTGTCTTCCTTTTAATCAACTTTTGTGTAATCGGTTAATTAGTTTTTGTGTTTAACTTTTAATTATCTTTGAACATTTATTGGCTGAACTTTGGGGGCATTTGAAATGGCCCTCATGGCTGGGTTTTGGGAGGGAAAAGCTTATGAGAGTGACATTTGGAGAGAGAGTGGAAACCTTGTCATAAATGGCAAGACAGTCCTTGTACTCGATTAGGGTGAGGTGGCCGATTACACCTCTTTTGAGTGGCTCATCTTCAGCCATTTTGTAAACCCTAATGGCTAAAGGGTGGGGGTATAAAACTCATTCTTAACCATTGTCATCAGCCGTTGATTTTGAATGAAAAATCAGAGCATTTCGTGCCCCAAATCTTGAGCTCTCGGCCTCAAGTCTTTCACCCCTCGCGGTGAGTAATATCCGTGAAAGGTTTGTACATTGTCTTCCATTTTGTGAGCATATTGGAAGCTTTTATGTATTGTGTTCTTCTCTACCTCTTTCTTAAAAGTAGGATACCCAACAAGGGTGCACAAAAATCACATTTAAGTTTGTTGGAGAGCTCTCTTTAAAGAGAGAGACAAAACCTAAGAGGTGCAAATCTATCAACTTCTCGGACCAGCAACGAATCCTTCATCCATATCTTTTTCATCTCCACGAATCAACCTCTGAAATTTTTAGAGTCCATCCTCCACATTCTCAATAAGCTCCCTTTAAAATTTCAAGTCATTTGGATCTGTCTCATGGAAGTTATGCATTCTGGAAGTTGAGTCATTCTCAGCCAACTAGCAGTTTCTTCCGAGCAGTTTTCAGTGATTTGTTTTGTGCATAACTTTTGATTCCTTACGAGTTTGTTTCTTAAATTTCAAGGACGTTTCAATTATATTTTTAGCGAGGTTCTGTTAAAATTTCAGCCCATTTGATTCAGAAACGAAGAAGTTAATTATGTTTGGAATTGGAATCTCCTTTAGACATTTTTTTTTGTATAAATCCGAGGAGTATTTGTTGCTTTTGGTTTTGTTTATTTTTTAGTGTTTTCCATACCAACTCGAGACACGTCATCAAGCTTTCCCTTCAAGCTAATAAACGGTATGGAACTTGATGAGAAATACTATTGAAATAGTCAAATGAATTTCCAATCTATTACTTACGAAATAATAAACCATAAACAAACAAGCCAATTAAACTTTATGGAAAGAAAAAAACGGTAACAATTAAAAATTCAAATGGAAAATTCTCAATTTTTTCAATTCAAATTTTCTCCAACAAAGCTAACATAAAAGTAAATTTCGAATTTCCAAATCATAGGGCAATCCACTAAATTCGGATTTTAGGAAAATAAGTCTAATGAACCTAGTCTGATTTTGGTTCAAAAACGGAGAAGAAAATCCGATTAAGAAATCGGGTGCTGATTTCAGCAATCATTCCCGATTTGGGAAAATTAATATCCAGATTGAACTTGGTCTGGTATGATGACCAAGTTCGAATGAGGGATCAAGATTGAATCGCTAAGAATCCGAGCTTACCTGTTGCAGCTCGAAAAATCTGGTCAGTTGGCGGAATTCGCGGAGGCGCGGGGTGAATCACTTCCCCTATAAATAGAGACCCTTGGTGGAGGAGGAAACTCACACCAAAGTTCTCCTCTCCCTCTCGAGTTCTCTGAAGTCAGAAAAGAGAACTTACCTCGGATTTCTGAAGCAGTGAGCAACCAGCTCCGACCACCGCAGCCGAACTCTGACGAAGTGCTTCTCTCTGGCAGCCGAGCTCCGACGAACTCTAGGCCTCCACCGACAACCCATCTCCGAGGTAAGTCTCCCTCTCCGACGCTCTCTGTCTCCCTCTTCCCCGATCTCTCTTCCCCTCTCTCGATCTCCCTCTCGGTTTCTCACTCCCTCTCACTCTCTGCAAAATCGCGAAGGAAGGAAGGATCGGGTTTTTCTTTTAAAACCTGAACCAGCCAGTGAACCGAACCGGTTCACTTAAGTCAACCTGACCCGAACCGAACCAGCAGTGACCCGAACCGCACTGTTCACAACCCGACCCGACCCGGTACTGTTCACCTGAACCGGACCCGACCCAATTTTCAACCCGATTCTAACCGAACTGATCGAAAATTTATCCAGTAAGAATTTCAGCCCAAATTCTTTTAAAGTCGGATTAAAATTAAGTGAGATTTTAATATTATTATTCGAATTAGGCAGGAAATATTTTAGAACCGTCCGATTCGATCCAAATCAAACCAAACGAACCAATCTGACCCGATAACGCAACGTAGGTAAATTCTGCTCAAATAACTTTGAGATTGGATTTATTAAGTAGGATTTTAAAATCAAAGATTTGATTTGAGCAGGTTATTATTTTGGAAATTTTGAAAGATCCCGATAAACGCTAATTGCTCGGAATCCAAGTAAGTGTAAATACAAAGTTTTGGCTACGGCCCTACATCACAAGATATTTACATTATTTTATTTTTCAGTCACACGTTTTTAATGGTTGAGCACGTACGTTAGAATATCGACATAGAATAGTTTAAAAGATAAAATTGATAGGTTATTTGCATGTGTATGAAAAAGTAAAAGAAAATGCGATAGCAAAAGCCTGAACGACAGTGAGATGGTGAGTTTGATCGTTAAAATTAAAAGTAAAAGATGACGATGCCTGAACGACAATGAGATGGCTAAGTCTAAACAGGATTCGGTAAAAGTAAAAGTAAAAGTTTTGCACGTATTTCCACTTACTGAGTTTCTCTCACCTTTTTGTTTTAAACTTGTGATGTATGTGAGTTTTTGTCCGAGGAAGAAATTGCTGCAATTGAGAACCCTCCAGTGGCAGGCGAGCATACAGATGAAGATAATATTGTGAATTTCGAAGAAAGTGATTTAAATTAGTATGCTTTACTTTTTCAAAAGATATTTAATGCTTTGTTTTAATTTAAGACTTTGAAAATTATGATGAAATTTTTATCATTAAATAAAGTTTTATTTATTGTTTTAATTATGTGTTGGTTTCAAGAGTTCAAAGCTTCCGTATTAATTAAATTTTCAATTAATATGTTTTAAATTTTAAATTTTCGATTTAACGCTCGATTTCAAGAATCAATTTGGGAAAAATTCTAGGGTTTTCAAAATTAGGGTTTTAAATTGGGGATTTTTAAATTGGGGCGTTACAATTTGGTATCATTGAGACAAGGTTTATAAAATGATTCTGTAAACTACTCTGTATGCTCACGTGCACCTGGAAAATTGTCAATCAGCAAGTAAGTCGGTATTAAATTTTATATTTTGATAAAAGTATGTTAGGTAATATCGTAGTACATTTCAAAAATAAATATATAAGATAGATTATCTTAAGATAAGATTATTGTGATGTAGACTATGGCCAATCGTAGAGGAAATAGAAATGATCGGGATGCTTTACTCGATCGGATGATGGATATGATGGAGATGCAAGCCAGACAAAATGAACAACTGTCGCAAGCAGCTAATGCGGCAGCTCAGGCAGCCACTGCCGCAGCTCAAGCGGCGAATGTGCAGGCCCAGAGTCCTAATAGACCTCAGCATGTAGATATGGATTTTGACAGATTTCGACGATTGGACCCTCCAAGTTTCTACGGCAATTTAGCTGATATGGCAGCAGCGGATGATTGGATAAGGACCATTGAGGAAATATTTGAGCATGCCAAGATTGCTGAGGAAGAGAAAGTTATTTGTGCATCTTCTATGTTTCGGATGGATGCACGTTATTGGTGGGACTCTGTAAAAGCGATGCATAGGGTTGCTACCATGACTTGGGAGAAATTCAAGCAGTTATTCAATGAGAAGTACTTCACAGACTCTATGTTGGATGCCAAAGCTGAGGAATTTATGGCTCTTAAGCAGACCGGAAGCGTTATGGAGTATTTACATAAATTTGAGCAATTGTCTCGTTACGTCCCTCACATTGCTGGTAACGAGACTATGAAGGTGAAGCAGTTTATCCAAGGACTAAGGGCGGAGATACTTAAGGACATTCGACTCATTACCTCCAAGAACTCTTCATTCGCATTTGTGGTGGAGAAATCACTGGCCGCAGAGCAAGGAGAGAAGGATGTTATCAAGGCCCAAGAATTGCGAAGGAGATACAGCCATGCGACTCAAGCTGTACGAGGTAGAATTCCACCACAGCAAACAACTGGATTTAAGCGACCTATGAACAGTGGACCTGTAGGGGACCTTCTAAAATTGCTGGAGGACCTTCCAAGTTTGTGAAGAAGAAACCTACGACGACAACTGCACCTATATGTCCCACATGTAAGAAGTCACATTTCGGAGAGTGTCGTGTTCAAGCCAACACTTGTTTTAAATGCGGTCAACCTGGACACTATATTAATAACTGCCCAAAGAATGCTCGGGAGCAAACCAAGACAACTGCTAGTGTGTTTGCCATGACTAAGGATGAAGCTGAAGGAAATGCATCTGTGGTGACAGGTTCGATATTTATTTCTGGCATTTCTTCTAGCACATTATTTGATTCTGGAGCTACGCATTCATTTATATCCCTTGAGCATGCTAAGAAGTTTGACAATATAGTAGAGTCTCTAGAATGTAATATGGGAGTAGCTACACCTTCAGGCAAAGTTATGATTGCCGATTCTATTATTAGAAAGTGCGATGTGTGCATTGGGGAAAATCAACTTGAAGTTGATTTAATTATTTTGCCAATGTACGATTACAATGTTATTCTTGGAATGGATTGGCTTACCAATCATTATGCAATCATCGATTGTCGCAAGAAGATGGTAAATTTCCAACTGCCTGGAAAAGAACCGTTTTCTTTCTATGGGGATTCTAAAGGTTCAAGAGTTCCAATAATTTCAGCTATGCGAGCTCGGAACTTATTAAACTCTGGATGTACTGGATTTCTAGCCAATGTTATATGTATTGAACCTAAAGAAGCAACGACATTGGATATAGTGCCGATAGTTAAGGAATTTCTTGATGTCTTTCCTGATGACCTGACTATGTTACCACCTGCAAGAGATGTGGAATTTGGTATTGAGCTGCTACCTGGAACAACGCCAATCTCTAAAGCTCCTTATAGAATGGCGCCAAGCGAATTAAAGGAATTAAAAACCCAACTTGACGATCTGCTGGAGAAAGGATATATCCAACCGAGTTTTTCACCCTGGAGAGCTCCGGTTTTATTTGTGAAGAAAAATGATGGTTCAATGAGAATGTATATTGACTACAGAGAGCTCAACAAAGTTACTATTAAGAACAAATATCCACTGCCGAGAATCGATGACTTATTTGATTAGTTGAAAGGAGCAGCAGTTTTTTCGAAAGTTGATCTAAGGTCTGGATACCATCAGCTGAGAATTAAGGAGGACGACGTGTTCAAGACGGCGTTTCGTACCAGATATGGCCACTATGAATTCTGAGTCATGCCGTTCGGATTAAGTAATGCACCAACCGCATTTATGGATCTGATGAATCGGACATTCAAGACATTTTTGGATGATTTTGTAATTGTATTTATTGACGACATCCTTATCTACTCAAAGAGTAAGGAGGAGCATGAAGAACATTTAAGGATTATCCTATCTACGTTGAGACGTGAGAAGTTGTATGCAAAGTTCTCCAAGTGTGAATTTTGGATGGAGAAGGTGACTTTTCTTGGTCACATTATTTCGAAGGAGGCCGTAGCAGTGGACCCAGCAAAGATTGAAGCTGTAAGTAAATGGCCTCAACCAAAGAATGCATCTGAAATAAGAAGTTTCCTTGGTCTTGCGGGTTATTATCGGAGATTCGTAGAAGGTTTTTCAACTTTGGCCAACCCGCTTACGAAGCTAACCAAGAAAGGAGCCAAGTATTTATGGACTGATGAATGCGAGCAAAGTTTTCAAGAGTTGAAGAAGAGGTTAGTCTCAGCACCCATACTAACTATCCCATCTGGATCAGGAAAATTTGTGGTTTATAGTGACGCTTCGAAGTATGGTTTGGGATGTGTCCTTATGCAAGAATGAAAAGTGGTCGCCTATGCCTCGAGACAGTTGAAGGAACACGAGAAGAACTACCCAACTCATGATTTGGAGCTTGCAGCGGTAGTTCATGCATTAAAGATTTGGAGGCATTATCTTTATAGAGAAAGGTGCGAGATTTATACGGATCACAAGAGCCTAAAATACTTTCTAACCCAGAAGGATCTAAACATGAGACAACGCAGATGGTTAGAATTGGTTAAAGACTATGACTGCGAAATTATTTATCATCCTGGCAAAGCTAACGTCGTAGCTGATGCTTTAAGCAGAAGAGCATCATCTCAAATTTCTTCATTGCGACTGATTCCAAAACAGTTAACCGAGGAGATGCATAGATCTAACATCGAAGTTATGCCGTTTGGGCTACTTGAGAGATTGTCTGCTATGACACTTCAGCCAAGTTTGCTTGAGCAGATAAAGGAGAAACAACGGGGAGATGCTTATATTTGCAAAGTTAAAAGTGATCTGGAAGCAGGAAAAGTTTCTGAGTTTTCTGTATCTAATGGTGAAATTATACAGTTTAAAAAGAGATGGTGTATACCAGATGATGCGGAATTAAAAGAGGCTATATTGAAGGAAGCACACTCAACCCCTTACTCGGTACATCCTGGATCAACAAAAATGTATCGAGATTTGAAGCAGCACTATTGGTTGCGTGGGATGAAAGTGGATGTAGCCAAATTTGTGGAGAAGTGTCTTACTTGTCAGCAAGTCAAGGCGGAGCATCAACGACCTGCTGGTACTTTGCAACCACTTTTGGTGCCTCAATGGAAGTGGGAACATATTACTATGGACTTTGTAGTGGGATTTCCTAAGACGCTTATAGGGCACGACTCCATTTGGGTGATAGTGGATCGATTGACCAAATCAGCACATTTCCTTCCTGTGAAGACTACCTATACCATTGATCAGTATGTTCAGCTTTATGTTCAAGAGATTATCAGACTTCATGGTACGCCTGTTTCTATTGTGTCTGATCGAGATCCTCGCTTTACTTCAAAGTTTTGGAAGAGTATGCAGAAGGCTATGGGTACGCAGTTGAACTTCAGTATGGCTTTCCACCCTCAGACTGATGGACAATCGGAAAGGACGATTCAAACCTTGGAGGATATGTTACGGGCATGTGCTATCGACTTTCAAGGAAATTGGAGTAAGAATTTGCCATTGGTGGAGTTCGCCTACAACAACAGTTACCAAGCTTCGATTGGGATGGCGCCTTATGAAGCTCTTTATGGTAGAAAATGCAGATCTCCAGTGCATTGGGACGATGTGGGCGAAGGAGTGTTAGTTGGACCAGATATTTTGAGACAGACCGCCGAGATCGTTACATTAATCCGGAAGAGAATTCTGACGGCTCAGAGTAGACAGAAGAGTTATGCTGATAGGAGACGAAGAAAGTTAGAGTTTGCTGTGGGAGATCAAGTCTTCCTGAAAATCTCCCCTACGAGAGGTGTTATGCGCTTTG
Organism: Begonia masoniana; assembly: GCA_022432975.1. Lineage (NCBI taxonomy): Eukaryota > Viridiplantae > Streptophyta > Magnoliopsida > Cucurbitales > Begoniaceae > Begonia > Begonia masoniana. Next base: position 49,923,103 of record CM039507.1, on the reverse strand, counting down.
AAAAGAATGGAAAGTTGAGCCCAAGATTCACAGGCCCATTTGAGATCACAAGAAAGATAGGAGAAGTTGCTTACCAGTTGGACTTACTAGATTCATTCAAGCACGTGCATAATGTTTTTCATGTCTCGATGTTGAAGAAGTATGTTCCAGACCCCTCGCATGTCTTACCATCGAGATCTCTTGACTTCACAATCAACCCTGATCTGTCATATGAAGAAAGACCGACCCAAATTATAGACGTCGAAGAAAGAGAACTAAGAAATAAGAAGGTCTCACTTGTCAGAGTGCTTTGGAAGAACCGAAACATTGAAGAAGCAACTTGGGAACGAGAAGAAGAAATGAGGAAGATTTATCCCGAGTTATTTATGTAATTGTTTTAAATTTCGAGGACGAAATTTCTTTTAAGGAGGGAAGATTGTAACAATTAAAAATTCAAATGGAAAATTCTCAATTTTTCAATTCAAATTTTCCCAAACAAAGCTAACATAAAAGTCAATTTCGAATTTCCAAATCATAGGGCAATCCACTAAATTCGGATTTTAGGGAAATAAGTCTAATGAACCTAGTCTGATTTTGGTTCAAAAACGGAGAAGAAAATCCGATTAAAAAATCGGGTGCTGATTTCAGCAATCATTCCCGATTTGGGAAAATTAATATTCAGATTGAACTTGGTCTGGTATGATGACCAAGTTCGAATGAGGGATCAAGATTGAATCGCTAAGAATCCGAGCTTACCTGTTGCAGCTCGAAAAATCCGGTCAGTTGGCGGAATTCGCGGAGGCGCGGGGTGAATCACTTCCTCGGTGGAGGAGGAAACTCACACCAAAGTTCTCATCTCCCTCTCGAGTTCTCTGAAGTCAGAAAAGAGAACTTACCTCGGATTTCTGAAGCAGTGAGCAACCAGCTCCGACCACCGCAGCCGAACTCCGACGAAGTGCTTCTCTCTGGCAGCCGAGCTCCGACGAACTCTCGGCCTCCACCGACAACCCATCTCCGGGGTAAGTCTCCCTCTCCGACGCTCTTTGTCTCCCTCTTCCCCGATCTCTCTTCCCCTCTCTCGATCTCCCTTTCGGTTTCTCACTCCCTCTCACTCTCTGCAGAATCGCGAAGGAAGGAAGGATCGGGTTTTTCTTTTAAAACCTTAACCAGCCAGTGAACCGAACCGGTTCACTTAAGTCAACCTGACCCGAACCGAACCAGCAGTGACCCGAACCGAACCAGCAGTGACCCGAACCGCACTGTTCACAACCCGACCCGACCCGGTACTGTTCACCCGAACCGGACCCGACTCGATTTTCAACCCGATTCTAACCGAACCGATCGAAAATTTATCCGGTAAGAATTTCTGCCCAAATTCTTTTAAAGTCGGATTAAAATTAAGTGAGATTTTAATATTATTATTCGAATTAGGCAGGAAATATTTTGGAACCGTCCGATTCGATCCAAATCAAATCAAACGAACCAATCTGACCCGATAACGCAACGTAGGTAAATTCTGCTCAAATAACTTTGAGATTGGATTTATTAAGTAGGATTTTAAAATCAAAGATTTGATTTGAGCAGGTTATTATTTTGGAAATTTTGAAAGATCCCGATAAAAGCTAATTGCTCGGAATCCAAGTAAGTGTAAATACAAAGTTTTGGCTACGGCCCTACATCACAAGATATTTACATTATTTTATTTTTCAGTCACACGTTTTTAATAGTTGAGCACGTACGTTAGAATATCGACATAAAATAGTTTAAAAGATAAAATTGATAGGTTATTTGCATGTGTATGAAAAAGTAAAAGAAAATGCGATAGCAAAAGCCTGAACGACAGTGAGATGGTGAGCTTGAGCATATGTTTTAACGTGATAGCAAAAGCCTGAACGACAGTGAGATGGTGAGCTTGATCGTTAAAATTAAAAGTAAAAGATGACGATGCCTGAACGACAATGAGATGGCTAAGTCTAAACAGGATTCGGTAAAAGTAAAAGTAAAAGTAAAAGTTTTGCACGTATTTCCACTTACTGAGTTTCTCTCACCTTTTTGTTTTAAACTTGTGATGTAGGTGAGTTTTTGTCTGAGGAAGAAATTGCTGCAATTGAGAACCCTCCAGTGGCAGGCGAGCATACAGATGAAGATAATATTGTGAATTTCGAAGAAAGTGATTTAAATTAGTATGCTTTACTTTTTCAAAAGATATTTAATGCTTTGTTTTAATTTAAGACTTTGAAAATTATGATGAAATTTTTATCATTAAATAAAGTTTTATTTATTGTTTTAATTATGTGTTGGTTTCAAGAGTTCAAAGCTTCCGTATTAATTAAATTTTCAATTAATATGTTTTAAATTTTAAATTTTCGATTTAACGCTCGATTTCAAGAATCAATTTGGAGAAAATTCTAGAGTTTTCAAAATTAGGGTTTTAAATTGGGGATTTTTAAATTGGGGCGTTACAAAATCAAACAGGTATACATTATGAAAATGCTGAAGGGCAATGCAAATATAGCACTAAATTATACAGGAAATTCAAAGATCTATAATTTTTAAATGTGCTTGATTTCGTTCACTCTAATTTTTATGGCTTTTTAAGCATGAGTTACAAACAACTTTTCTTACATAGATGTTTGTGTTAGGTGGCGCATACCTCAAACAATGCCCACTAAACCCAATGGTTAACGACCAAATAAGCCTTTAGTGTACTTGAGTGGATTCAACTCGCAAATGAAAGGTAGTTACACTTAATTTATGAAACAATTTGTTTTTTAAATGACTTCAATACTAAGAAATAAGAACTTCCCTTTCAACACACTCGTCATAGAAAAATACGACTACACTTGCTTGGTTAAGACATGTTTCGTAATAGAAAGTTATATAGAAAATACATACGTGTAAGTCAAATTGTTGTACATTTTTGCAGGTGCATTCAACATTATGTAATCCATTATTCCCTTTGCACAAGTTCCTGATCCACCGCCTATTTCATAAATCTGAAAGAATGACATAAAACAACATTATACTTTTTCAGACTAGTATTTAAAAGGAGAGAGAACATAAAGTTATAGTAGGAGGAAAAGAGCCCAAGGACTATCACCAGCTTAAACAATTAAAATAAATTCCAAACTTAGATCTGACATGAACAAAAACAATAAATAGTAATACCTTAGAACATATAATGATGCTAATAGCCTTCACAAAAAGTGAAATTGTTTTTTTTTTTAAACATTCAAATAATTCTATTTCAGAAGGTTGAACATGAAAACTGGATTAAGGTTACACTAAATAAATGCAATAACTCTTTTCAAGTAAAAATATAGTTGTCTTATCGGCAAAAAAAATTCAAATTTATCTTTTCTTAGCAGAATAAAATTAGGCATTGGTTGTCATATCCCTCTTCCTATTGCAAAATTATTACTTGACAAGGCAACTAAAGGACAAAGCTTCACCAGCCTTCTGTAGGCAGGCAATAAGTAGAATTAGAACTATACGAGCTATTCAAACAAAATACTTCACCAGACATATCAGATTACTTTGGAAATACAACTTTCCCTTTGATGTCCTCGGCATATAAAGAAATTTTTCTTTTGACATGACAAATAGTAGTTTGATCCAAGCATCAATCACACTTTCGCCCTTCATGAGGACTTTTTTGAAAATACAAGAATTGTAAAGGCAACATGGAATGCCGCACCTTATTGAGAGCATTATACTTTTCTTTGTGTATATTTAAGTAGCATATTTGCATGACATTGCACAAAAACTTATCAATCACAATGGTGATAGCCAAAGGGGATATGTAAAATGAAAAGACAGCACTCCAGTTACTTCATAGGGGTTTTTATAATAAAAATAACTGTCAGATAGAATGTTAAATAGTATGTATAGTGGCATACTACAAATAGTACATAATCTTACTTTTAGTGGAACTGAAAGATTAGCTGTGCGCATTATTGCCTCAGCAATCCCATGAGCGTACCAAGGCTACAAGAAAAATTAAGTTTGAAACATCAAGGACTTAGAGAGGAGAGATTCACAAGAAGGATGGAACAGGGCATATAATATCTTGAGTCTCGTATTGTGATGTAATTATATGCTCAAATATATTTTACCTCATGAAAAATGGACAACTTAACTCTCATTTCCCATAACAAGATAAAATAATTTGTGTTTCCGTGTCCAAGTTATTTGCATGATTATGACAATGGTGAATGATAAGGAAACACTATAATCTGAAATAAATGCATGATTAAAGACGAGAACTTTCTTGTTGAGAGCAGACAAAATAATAATAACAGTCCATTATAATTATCTTAACGATAATAGACTGGTGAAGGGCATAGATTACCTTAAACAGCTCGACCGGAGTAAACCATGCTATGTCATTTTGCTTGTAAATTTTATCCAAATATTTCATATAAGCTTTCCTGCCTAAATCATAAAAATAAACAAACAACCACCACAGATTCCAGTGAGTATGGAATTAAAATGTTTGAAGAGCAAATCTACGCTAAATTTGCTAGTATTTGAAGCAAACATTGATTGCAAAACGACACTGTTTGCTGATCAGGAAACAAAACACAAAACAAAATATTTATATAGATGATACTGATTGGAAAACTATGCACTGATAATTTGAATTGAACACATGATCAGGTAAATAACGGCTTTAGGATGCTCATCGATATGTAACAAAGAAGCCAGATTAGGATTTGAATCTACCTCTAGGATAAAACGAAATTTTATTCAGAGAAGAAAAAATATACAAACAACTTTTTTTCCCACTCAAAACTGACATTAGTCTGCTTATTGCATCATTCATCATTTCCCATTCCCATAATTTTCGTCACTTAAGAATTGCGCTAAGGCTCAAAAACAACTAGAAGGAGAGAGTGGTGCCTTGAAGCTGATTGAACTTAATGCCACGCTCCAGCACTCCGACGGAACCTGATCGCTGTGGGAAGTAGCCATAGTTTGGATCATATAGTGCAGAATGTATGAAATCTCGAACCTGGCCATATAAATTTGCCAAAAAAAAAATCTTTCATTTGACATTGCAGAAGTTGAGGTATAAGTCTCCCAAAAATGAAAAAGACAGTGAATTGCTTACAAGAACTGGATTTTCACCCACAATGCTCGTCGAAAGAAAGGCTTGAAATGAAAAGCCGCACAGTTGCTCAAACGTATTAACTGCAAATGCATTTCAATATTTGAGACAGAAATGCGTGCGTGAGAGACAGAGACAGAGACAGAAAGAGAACCTTTAGCAGCGGAGAAGAGCAAAGGAACCCTTTTGATGGTTAGATTGCGAGAGGAGATAATTAAGCGAGCCATGGAAGGGTCTCCGCGATGACCCTTTCCTACCACCTTTCCTTCCCCTGAAGCTTAGTAAATTAGGGTTTTAGTTTCGACGGTATATATGGTTAAAAGCAAAACAATTGCCCGCCGTTGCCGCCACGCCCCCATTCCATCGGCTTGCTCATTTTACTTCCTTCGTAAATCTTGATTCTCACTTCTTCCTTTCAGCAATACGAATAGACATTCTGAAAGTGATCGCTATAATCTTCTAGTTCCGACGTGACATTATAGCTTCCACGACATGTTGGGAGAAAATCTCTCTGTACTGTAAACGAGAAAAATAGACTACTCCCATTTATTATGAATTTCATTTTCATGATTTTAGTTTTTTCCTAATTTAACCATGTATGTCATGTAATTTTCATAGTGATATTTTTCTCGGCATGTTCTCGTAATTTTTTTCGATTTCAATTTCTACGTTGAAATACTCAATATTCTTTCAATATTATTTATCTTATTTTTCTCCGTTATATTATACGATAGATCATTTCTAACAACTTTCGATACTCGTCTAGTATTTTTTTTCAAACTGCTTATTTTTTCCAAACCAATTGAGGTATGATTCCTATAGCAACATGTAAGAGGCAAAATTCACTCAAAGAAGCTAATCATCAATAGCACACAATATACAATGCATCCAATTCCAAACACCCCTAATAACAAAGTAATTCTTACTGGGTATTGTCAAACTATAGCCAAAATCTCATCTTTTAGAACTTTTCTGTTGACCCGATTACGGTGCGTGTGGCTTAGGTCAGTCTAGTTTTAGGGTCAACCTAAATCAAATCGGTAATTTTCAATTTTTAAAAATCCGAATTGAAAATGAACCGGAGGAAGAAATGACCCAAACTAAATATCATTTTTTAGTGGCCTCACCAATTTGTTTCATCGATCACAAACAAAGAACCGTCTATGATTTGTCTTAACACTAACAAAATACTTTGATCGGAGTAGGAAAAACATCGCAAGTGTGCGAAATGATGATACGCAAATTGTAAGAGATGATTGAAATACGCATAAGTCGAATATACCACAAAAATACTGAAGAAGTTGGGGGAAAAAAAATAAAAGAAATGAGAAGGAAGAAGGTTCATTGGGAAGACTTGAGGGTCCATGAAATATGGGGAATGTACATGCAATTTACAGTTGAACTATGAAATTAAAGTAAACTGTTTAATTAATTCAGTTTAATCATTGACAATAATATCGCTTCTGCATACAACTAATCAATGCTTATTCATCCATCAAACCTCCATCAGTTCTCTCTCTTTCCCATAAAATAATTGCAAATTGTTACCAAGAACTCACTCTAGCAATACCCATTTGCGCGAGAAACTTAGTTTTTGTTCTATTGATACCATTTGAGACTCATGTTTACATGAACTCATAAAAGAAAACGAACTGTAAAATAGATTTGTAAGGTAGATCTGTTAACGCAACTTAAAAGAATTGAGATCACTAAATATTAACGAGACGATGACTTCAATGGAACTATTTCTCTTACTTGTGGACACATATCAAGTTTCACTCGAAAAAGAAACAACAAAATTCACTTCGAATTGATAAGTAGATATGTGTTATTGTTAATTAACGCATCTACTAAGCTGGGTTTGAATCAAAATGAGCTCATTTTGATGAATATATCCTGTGAAAATCTAGAAATTTTAGCCAAACAATCAAATCAAACTTCTTTTTTTTTGAGTGTTCATCGCCAACCAATCAGCACTTCATTTAATACAAGGTTACCTTTTGACAATTATTGAAAATTGGCTGGTCCTGTGAGTCAGAAACTATGTTTTTATTTAATCTTATGTAATGTAATAAATGCAAAAAGCAGAATAAAGTAGATCAAATGATTGAAACAAACAGCAGACTGTACGAGAAGATGATGAACATAAGTTGCTTGCATAGAATCAAACACAGCCCTTGGATTTAAGACCAGACCAAGTTTTTCGGAAAAATAAGGAACATGTACAGGCGAGAAAAGGCTTCGTCTGAAAGTTGTTTGTCAGCTTCTCATTGAAAAGATTGGTAAAAATGGTGGAGGGTCCAGCCAACTGCCCCTGTTTGGCTCAATTCCTATCCTTTTGGACTGGTTTTGTCTTCCTTATCCATCTATTTTTGCTGTTTTTTTTTTGTTTTTTGAATATATGGGTGGTGATAATTGGTTCTGCCACAGACCCAGATTTGTTTTTTGATTTGAAATTGCATTAACATAATGGAAAAACATCATCGGTCGGGATTGGCGATGATCATCAGTGAAAAGAAACATGCTTTGAAACAGTTGCCTTGAAAAAGACATGTTTTTGGAGTATATTATGTTTTGGTTTATCTTAATCTTTATTTTAACGACACATTTGAACTGAATTTGTATAAATAAACTCTCTTGATAAGTCAATCCGACAATCTCAACCCAAAAGTTCCAATCTTGGTGATGTCTCTTTTAACTATAAAGTCTGGAAAAAAACAACTCAGTTTGGAAGATTTCTTAATATTTTCTTCACCTAAAGAATAAAAAAACAATACCAGTAAAGAAATAAAGAACTGGTAAGCTGCAACTGGACTACACGTTGTTGTTTGGCTGGTCAGTACCCTGTTCTTTGTCGCTCTCACAGAGCCACGCTGAGAGAGGAGAGAGAGAGAGAGACAACACAGGCATCGCTGTCCGAGCTCGCAGCAGAACTTAATTCAGTTGTTTGTTTTCTCTCTCACAAGACAAAGCAAGAGCCTCCATTGATATATCTTCTCTCTCGTCTTGGTTAACCCATTTCGGGACTCCATAGCCCCGAATCCTGGTAAACCCATCTTCTCCACCAACGAAGAAATCATCTGTTTTTTTGGGTTTTTTTTTTTTTTTTTTTTTTAATTTCTTCTCGCTACCTCTTGAGAAATGCTTTCTGGGTTCTCTCAGGAAAGTTCGAGAATGTATTCGGCCCTCCACTCTCTCCCGCTCGACGTCAAGATTCAGGGATCTTTGGAAGGAACCAACTTGCCCGGGGACGCTTGTTTGGTTCTTTCTTCTGATCCTAAACCCCGCCTCCGGTGGACGGCGGAGCTCCACGAGAGATTCGTTGACGCTGTAACTCAGCTTGGTGGCCCTGAAAGTGAGTATTACTCTCTCTCCTCTGCTACATTCTCTCTCTAGACTTTTGTTTTTGGCTCCTGGCATTGTGATGATCTTAAACTGTTCTTTATACATGGCATTGTTAATGCCAATGCTCTAACCTTGATTTCCCTTTAATGGCTATATTTTTGCTACTGATTTCAACCCAGTAGTTTGAATTTAATCAATCAGCAATTGAAAGATCTTGTCAACTTAAGTTGCTTAAATTTTGCATAGATTTAGACATTTGTAGACAGAACCAATCAAACTTTGAGCGACCAACGCTTCATTAAAGTCTCCATCCTTCTTGTCGAACATGTTTTGCGGCCTTAGGCAGATTGAATTGGAACAATACAGATCAAGAAACGTGCCAAATTACAAGATCTTGATGATTTCGTGCTAACTAACTATACAAACTAGTAATATTGTGACGAAATTTCACTAAATTTCTTCATAAGTTGCTCAGAGATTAGACAGAAGCAGAGCTAATAGAAGAGTTAACCGAGATCTCTTTGTTGAATCGATATCATTTGAATTTGTAGATTTTATTTTATCGATTTCTATCATTTAGCATGTAGGCTGTATAAGACGATCTCAATCTGGCTTATATGAATCTTGATTCAAGAATTTGCTCTATATTTCTCAGAAGCAACACCTAAGACTATTATGAGGACAATGGGAGTAAAAGGCTTGACACTTTATCACTTGAAATCGCACCTCCAGGTCCGTCCGTAAACCTCTCTAAATGATCGTGTTCCGTTTGAATATTTCATTAGATCTTTGTCCTTTAAAACTCACTCGTAGAAATCAAATGTTTTTTCGTGCATTTGTTCGAACAATTCCTTATTCTTGCAGAAATACCGGTTGGGGAAGCAATCAAGCAAGGAATTTGCAGAGACTATGAAGGATGGTATCAAACTTAAACTTTCCAAACCCTTATAAATTTGCTCATCTATTATGTTCTTTCCAAGTTTGTATGAAGGGACACTAATAGTTATTGATCAAGATCAAGGGATAATTTATATGTTTTAATGTTTAATTACTTTATTTGAATCTCCACTTTTCTGTTATTAGCAATTTGGACACTGCGTGTCAATTTATCTGTTAAATTTAGCACGTACGTTACATAATTTCTCTATTGATCTCCTCTTGAACTTTGTCTAGAGATCGACATAGTTCGAAATTGGATCGGCAATCGCAAGAGATATTAAAAATTGAGTTAAAACACTTGATTAACTGAAAAATGTGGTATAAACGTGTTGAATATAATGCATAAATTGACAGAAATGTCTAAATTGTTGATAACAGATGGGTAGGTTCTATTTTCCAAAAAAAAAAAGATTTAATTTGTAAAAATCTCAAACATTAAGGGTATATTTAGAGATTTTTCAATATATTATTAACATGGAAACAATTTACAGCTTTCTTATGTTTTTTGCATAAATTGTTTAATAAACTATTGCAGGGTCTAGCATTTCACAAAATCCGGACTCTACTTCCTCGCCTCTAACATCGCCGAGAATGATACCACAAGACGTGAACGAGTAAGCTGATTCTCTCCCTTATTCGGCTTGATATTGTGCTTTTTTCGAATCTCTATCTCGGTACAAATTACTGTTTTTCTTCTATTATACAGTGGTTATCAGGTAACCGAGGCTTTGCGCGTTCAAATGGAAGTTCAGAGAAGACTACACGAGAAGCTGGAGGTCTGTCTTATTTGTTGTCTGGTTTCCTTTTTTTATTTATTTCTTTCAAATTCTTAGAATTGCCATCGAAAACTTTGAACCCGAAACGCCATGATAAGATCGATGTAGCGAAAAGTCTTTAAAGGAACATAAATAATGTAGAAAAGCTGAATTTTTCGATAATAAATTACTACAATGCAGCTGAAACAAAGGGTACTGAAGTCATATAACGAAAGATATGAACGATTTCTCTCCAAGACGTTGGTAGGACTTTGTTCCAATAGATAACTCTTATATCGAGTTCATCATGTCCTTGCTCATTAGTTTATCCCGACTTATCTGAATGATTGATTTCAACTTTGGGTGGTAGAAATTCGATAAATCCTAAAACATTTGAAGAGATTTTGAGATTGAACATTTTTTAGGTGCAGCGCCGGCTTCAAATTCGAATTGAAGCACAAGGAAAATACCTGCAAACGATCCTCGAGAAAGCATGTCAAGCTGTGAGTGATCAAGCTGCTGCCTCAGCCGGGCTCGAATCTGCAAGGGAAGAGCTGTCTGAGTTGGCAATTCAGGTTTCGACCAATTATCTAGGAATGGGCTCGAATGACACCCTCAAAATGCCATCTTTGTCAGAACTCTCCGCAGCTCTCGAAAATCGAAATGCTCCTCCCAATATTCCTTCTCGCATGGGCGATTGCTCAGTGGAGAGCTGCTTGTCATCGGCTGGAAGCCCCGTTTCTTCGATGGGAATCGGCTCAACGACTGCAGTAATGGAGAAAAGACCGAAATCATTGTTCGGAAACAGGGACTCGTTGCCTTTGGACCCGAACATTCGACACGAGATCGAATGGATGATGACAAACATTGGATGATACAAACAATGCATTGCCATAGAATCAAAAGTTTTGTCATGTTCTCGATCCCTATCTCCGAACAAGTTCGAGATCGGTCGGTTGTATATACCCGAAGCTTATCCTTTTACTCATTGGATCGATTTGCTTTTAATCTGCAATTTCAGTTTTTTCAAACATGAGAACTTCGTCAGTTTGTCACTTTAGCACTTGATTTTTCTACTACAAGAAAGACGTTCCTCTGTTTTTTTTTTTCATTTGTTCAATCAAAATTTCGAAAGGGAAATGAAAGATGGAAGTTATCGATGATGCAACAGTCCGCGAATCAGCTCGACCCTTTGAGTGGAAAACTCGGAATCTCGGAATGAAATTCGGAAGCTCTTCCTGTAACACATAAAAATGTACAATTTCAAATTGGCAGGAAGGATTCAAAAGCATGGTAAATAAAGCTTCCTTTAGGGAAAAAAAGAGAGATAACGGCTATGACCCCTTTTTTGAAACTATTTTTAGAGATTGGTTTAAAAGGTTTCAAGGGTGTTCCCGTAAAAATTGAAAAGTTCGGTCCGGTTCATGTCGGATCGGTTTTTCACAGTTAGGGAATAGAATTCGATTCAGTTGCATGCATAACCAGGTTCATTGTGTCGGTTTTCCGTTTAAAAGGCGAAAAAACTGATAACGACTATTGAAACTTGACCATGTGTGAGGGCGGGTTAACCGCTCTACTTATAGTAGCTTTAACTCAAAGGTCTCTAATCTCGTTGTTAGAAATCAGACCCAAAAAGAAAAAGATACGAAAACAAAACACTGAGATTTAACATGAAAAAAAAAACTGCTAACATAGAAGAAAATATATCACGAAAACCAAATTATTACCGCTAATTTCGCGACTCAAATTTACTTGTATTTAAATAGCAAAGTAAAATTTTTAAAAAAAATTGTAATGCCGATTTATCGACGCAACCCAAAAAAAATTCGGGTCACTGAACTCTTTAGCTAGTCGACCATAACTTTTAAAACAAATGATCATTATTTTGTTCAAAAGTATTAGTATTGTATTTAAAAAAAAACAAAATTTACAAATTCACGACTATTTGTAACATTTTTTGATTATTCAATGAGTTTTTGTCTTTTGGCCGGTTTGCTTATGCCATGTGGCAAAATCGAACCAAACCAAACCACGGTTGAACCTACAAAAAAAATGTTTTTAAAATTATATTTCGTTAATTCAATAAAGAATCGATTTCTTGAAATTAAAATTTATAGCATTCTAACACAAAAGTAACTTATATAATCTTAAATATTATTTTATAACATTAGTTAGTGTTAGTTGGTCATTTCTTCTTCTTTTAAGCATGATAAATAGAAAAGTAAAAAATAATTCAACCATAATGTATGGATAATTGACAATTCACCCCTTACTGTGTCATTTTCTGTTAAAATAGCACGTTTTCGTCACGTGTCATATTTTACTACCGATATGTCCCTGCAATACGTCTGCTAGTTTCCCTTTTTTTCCTTGCTCATTCCCTTTCAGCCTTACAATGGATTAAGAGATCAATTATAGAGTATAAAATTAGAAGATAAATTACTGTATATTTTTACTCATTTTTTCGTTTTATTTACAACATCTTTGCTTGAACATATGAAATTATGTCCATTAGGATGATCCGTTAAATGTATTTATTACCCAAATAACACGATTCCATTATTGTAAGACCCACATAAAAATGCTTTGTTTCCCAACAGACAGACGTTGACTTAAGAAATTGACTTGAAATTCATTAAATAGTTAGAGGTGGGGTTAAAATAATTGATTAATAACAAATATAATATATTGGATTTAAAAAAAAACAAAATTTACAAATTCACGACTATTTGTAACATTTTTTGATTATTCATGAGTTTTTGTCTTTTGGCCGTTTGCTTATGCCATGTGGCAAAATCGAACCAAACCAAACCACGGTTGAACCTACAAAAAAATGTTTTTAAAATTATATTTCGTTAATTCAATAAAGAATCGATTTCTTGAAATTAAAATTTATAGCATTCTAACACAAAAGTAACTTATATAATCTTAAATATTATTTTATAACATTAGTTAGTGTTAGTTGGTCATTTCTTCTTCTTTTAAGCATGATAAATAGAAAAGTAAAAAATAATTCACCATCAATGTAGGATAATTGACAATTCACCCCTTACTGTGTCATTTTCTGTTAAAATAGCACGTTTTCGTCACGTGTCATATTTTACTACCGATATGTCCTGCAATACGTCTGCTAGTTTCCCTTTTTTTTTTTTTTTTTTTTTTTTTTTTTTTTTTTTTTTTTTTTTTTTTTTTTTTTTTTTTTTTTTTTTTTTTTTTTTTTTTTTTTTTTTTTTTTTTTTTTTTTTTTTTTTTTTTTTTTTTTTTTTTTTTTTTTTTTTTTTTTTTTTTTTTTTTTTTTTTTTTTTTTTTTTTTTTTTTTTTTTTTTTTTTTTTTTTTTTTTTTTTTTTTTTTTTTTTTTTTTTTTTTTTTTTTTTTTTTTTTTTTTTTTTTTTTTTTTTTTTTTTTTTTTTTTTTTTTTTTTTTTTTTTTTTTTTTTTTTTTTTTTTTTTTTTTTTTTTTTTTTTTTTTTTTTTTTTTTTTTTTTTTTTTTTTTTTTTTTTTTTTTTTTTTTTTTTTTTTTTTTTTTTTTTTTTTTTTTTTTTTTTTTTTTTTTTTTTTTTTTTTTTTTTTTTTTTTTTTTTTTTTTTTTTTTTTTTTTTTTTTTTTTTTTTTTTTTTTTTTTTTTTTTTTTTTTTTTTTTTTTTTTTTTTTTTTTAGTAAAATAATTCAACCATAATGTATGGATAATTGACATTCACCCCTTACTGTGTCATTTCTGTTAAAATAGCACGTTTTCGTCACGTGTCATATTTACTACCGATATGTCCTGCACTACGTCTGCTAGTTCCCTTTTCTTCCTTGCTCATTCCCTTTCAGCCTTTCCATGGATTAAAAGATCAATTGTAGAGCGTAAAATTAAATGATAAATTACTATATATTTTTACTCATTTTTTCGTTTTATTTACAACATCTTCGCTTGAACATATGAAATTATGTCCATTAGGATGATCCATTAAATGTATTTATTACCCAAATAACACGATTCCATTATTGTAAGACCCACATAAAAATGCTTTGTTTACCAACAGACAGACATTGACTTAAGAAATTGACTTAAAATTAATTAAATAAGTTAAAGGTGGAGTTAAAATAATTGATTAATAACAAATATTATTTATTGGATTTAAAAAATAAATTAATAAAATATTTAAATCGCCCTGTTTTTTGTAGACTAAAAAAAAATAATTTACTCTCTGATAAAATAATAATATAGTTTTTTAAATTGTTTGCTTGAAAAGTGAAGCGACAGGTGTTTGAAGAATACGAACATCGATCGACACGTCGGAAAAAAGCATGACTTTTGATCGGAGGGTGATGATTAGCCTGTTGTTTCTCTTCTCCACGTCGTCTTCCAGGGTTTGCGAAACACGCAGTTAGAATGCGGCTGCGCTAACAGCTGTTCGTAACGCGTGTGGTTCACGAACAGAAAGTCGATAAGATCGGTCGTCTCTTCAATGTCGAGGAAGATCTTTTGAAACCACTGTAGACAAAAGAGAAGAAAACAAAAGCTCGCTGCTTTGATTTCACGAGAGACTAAACAGAGGAAACCGCCCGTAAGAACTTTATAAGGGTTTTGAATCAAACTGCCAGCGGTCTCTCTGATCCATTTTGTACTTTACGTCAGCACTTTCAGGTGAATTTGTTTCTTCTCGCCGATTATGTCTCGGGGAATTTTATGATCATGAAAGCAATTTAAAAATGGATTGAAAGTGATGGGAAATCAGGATCTTTGACTTGTCGTACTGTTTTCGCTTACTAAAGTGAAGATTTTCTGTTGATTTATTAGTATTTGGTGTATCCGTCTGCGACGATTAGAATCTGAGATTCGAATTTTGATGTTTCTTCTTTCTGAGCATTTGTGTTTTTGTGGATGACTGTTAGACTAATTTCTAATCTTTTGACATCCAATCTATTGCAGTTAATAAGCTGTTGAATAAAGTGTGGATTTCCGACTTCATCTCAGTTGGGTTTATGGCAAGTAACTTTGTGGGAAGATGGCTTGCGAAACACTAAATTTGTGGACATTTTCAGGATTAGTGGGCGCGTTTCTTGATCTGGGTGTAGCCTACTTGTTACTCTGTGCATCTTCTCTTGCCTTCCTTGCATCAAAATTTCTTGGTTTATTTGGATTATATTTGCCATGTCCATGCGACTGCTCTTTCCTGAAAGCAAAAGGCATTCGATGCTGGAAAAGAGCATTAGTGGATCATTCATCAGAGAAAGTTACTTCTGTCCAATCCTCCGTGAAGGGAAAGTACCCATTTGACTTGTTATGGGACAGAGACCCGAGCTTTCGTTCGTGTTTCCAATTTACAGGAGAGAGAAATCACGAGGTTAGTCATGTTGAATTAGAGGGTGAGGGATCATCCAATGTAATCTATGAAAGGAGGGCTCGTCGTTTGGTTGATAGAGATGCACTGGAAATCCAGGAGCCAGATTTTGAGATGGAATGTCCTCGTGTAAGGGAAGAAGAAAGATGTGACTTTAAGGCGAAAGGGATTGAGAATAAGAGTCGGAGAAAAATTCTTCGTCGTCGGCATAAAGTTGTCTTTGGCGATGATAATGTTGAATCGGTTTTGTCAAATGATGTTTTACGCTTGGATGTAAGTGATGTTCCTCAACCTTTTACCGGCAGTCGTCTATCTGGGAACAAAGATGACAACGAAAGCTTCTTTTCTGTTTATTCTGCAGGTAAAATTGCAAACATCATGAATCAACATATTTGTAATGTTTTATGTTGAGTAATTATAGTCACAGCCCATGGATTTTTGCTTATTATTGAGTAATTATTCAATTTTAGATGGAAAGGAGGTGAATTCAGACAAAGAAAGGGCAGAGAACGATGAATATTCTGCTGAAGATTTAACCTACAATTTGCAAGGCCAGTTTGATTGTGATGGCACCGAGAAGAATTCAATCAGAAGGTTGAAAGAAGCACTTGAAGAAGAGCGTAAGGCTCGAAATGCTCTTCATCTTGAACTCGAGAAAGAGAGAAGTGCTGCTGCTTCTGCTGCAGACGAGGCCATGGCGATGATTTTACGTCTTCAAGAGGAGAAGGCCTCGGTAGAAATGGAAGCTAGGCAATACCGTAGGACGGTAGAAGAAAAAAATGTTTTCGATACAGAGGAAATGAACATTCTTAAAGAGATGTTATTAAGGAGAGAGATGGAACTGCATTTCTTGGAGAAGGAAGTTGAAGCTTACAGACTAACAATGTTTGAGAACGACGACGACGACGTAATTGTCGATATAAATCTGGAGGACTCCACACTCGAACGACAAACTGTTTCTTCATCACCCTTGAGGGAAGATTCGATGTCGATATCTAGGGAGATCAGGAAATCCAACGGTGAGAAGCATGGGGAAGATATCTTAACCCTGCAGGTGGATAAACTCAACGAGTCTAATGCTGAAGAACGTCCATTGCTGAATGTTAGTGATGAGACAAACTTTAAGGAGAGGGGAATGGTAATTGTGCCTGAGAATTCTGTTGTCTCGACGAAAGTGGAGCTGAGCTCGGTTGATTTGCATAATAAATCTGCACAAAGGGTTGCAGAAGAATCAATATTAAACAGCACAAATCAAGAGCATGAACTCAATCCAGCTAGATCTGTAATCAATACAATTTCTCTTTTTCATGATGTTCATGTCATTGATGAAAATGCTGGCGAAGTGCTTCCTATGGATGGGAGTCCATCTTTGTGCAGGTCGAAAACTGAAAGAGAAATTATGAGAAGCAGCTGGGATCTGACCAGTGTACTGCCGACAAAGGTTCGATCGAGTGAACAAAGACTAGTTTCTGATTTGCGGAGAAATTCCATGTCTGCTGTCGATTGTGAGAGACTAAAAATTGGGAATGAAGTCGGATTGCTTATGGAGAGGTTAAAGGTTATTCAAGAGGGAAGAGAGAAACTCAACTTCCCTATCGAACACAAGGAAACAGAGACGAATCTCGAGAGACACCAATCGACAGCTCTCCGAACGGCACAGCGTCGGGCCTCATCGCCTCCTAGGACCTCTAAGGTGCATAATCGAACTCAAATATTGTGTTCTCACACGCACATGTAGTTATAATATCAATGTCAGGGTCATCAAATCGCCCATGGCACACCGGCTGTTCAGCCGAAATTTTTTCCTTTTTCTAAAGCCTGGTCCAGGTCCAGCCCGACCTCAAACCAGGCCTAGACATTTTTTTACAAACGGGCTGGCTCTCGAGCTTATCCCACGGGACGACCTGTCAGTCGGTCCAGAAGCTGACCCGCAGGCATGGGGCACATGTTGGCACGAAAGTCGGCTCGATGAGCCAAGGTTGCGGGCTCGATGTCCAGCCCATTGATGAGGCTGACATGAATGTATATAGGTAGGAGATTTGTTTGATATATTTATGCAGTTTTGTTTCTGAATAATGGTATGTTTCTCAGGTTATTCCCAAGAAAAGAGGCTGCAGAAGTTCATCTTTAAGCATACCCAGAAGCACTTAATTGAAGTATGTACCACAATTTAGATTGCTGTATCTGTTTCTATCAATAGTTTGAAATTATAAATGTGGGAACAAACAATTTGTCTGATTCTAATTAGAGTGTGTACATAGAATTACTCGGAATTGAAAATAAGCAACGAAATGCATCTGTAAAGTTATGCTCGAAAATGAAACTATTTTCTGAAGCGCGGCGCGAACTCTAATTTTATACCATGATTTTATATTTCGATTTATTGTTCATCCATTGATAGATAACATCGATGTAATAGCTAAAGCGATAGATTGTTGAAACTAATCAATAAGTGATGCATAAGCGTTACGTTAAAGCGTAAAATTAACGCTAACCT
Organism: Begonia masoniana; assembly: GCA_022432975.1. Lineage (NCBI taxonomy): Eukaryota > Viridiplantae > Streptophyta > Magnoliopsida > Cucurbitales > Begoniaceae > Begonia > Begonia masoniana. The sequence goes on along the minus strand of CM039507.1, from coordinate 49,905,147 downwards.
TCACGTGTACGAATTTTAAGTTGCAACGTTGTTATGGTTGGCTCGGGATGAAATTTTCATTAATACCATCAACTAAACTCTTACCTTGTACGAATTGAATTAAATTCATGGCTAACCAAGTAAGCCACTCGGGTTTCGACCGGACCTACCTGGCCGAGTAATAGTTGTTTCGACTGTTAGCCACCCCACCCGTCCTTGCGATAATTATAAAAACATAAGTGGTGTGTCCTATCATGATATACTAACCTCTTCCATTGACAAGGGGCTCGTCGGTTGATCGACCATTCGACATTTGCCAGCCAGCATTGGGCTGCGGCAGGACTCAGGCGCTATAACTTTTGGCTATCTAATAAGAACAGCATGCTAATCTTTCAAATTCACTAGTTTGAAGGACCATTTTGCAACTATCCCAACATTAAAAGTGGATCAATTTGCAAGATCTGCATCGTTAGTATTACACTAATCAACTGTTCTAAAACCAAAATGACTGGTTTAAACTCAGGTTGTTGACCTTTGTTCTTCCTCTGTAGTAGAGTTGAGTTAATCGATTCACGTCGGAGGTTAGGCTCGTCATCTCCCACAAGTTCGGGAGACCGGTCTTGCATTGGTCTGGCTCGTGAATCTTATTTTGAATAAAGAGTTGACGTACGAGGTTTATCCAATGAGGATCGAGAGTAAGACACCGTACAATTGGCATCGCAGCCAATTGTTTGTCGTAGATTCAAGAAAATAACCCAAAGTAGTAATTCAGACTTTGAACGATCATTTTTTGTCCAAATCGACCGGAGCCTGGATAAAAGTCTCCGGGCCGTCGGTTCAAATCTGGACTTGATTTTCATAGACCATAATCGGCTCGCTGTAGAGGCTTAGTGGGAAGGAAGGAAAGTAGAACTTACAACGAAAGTTTCCAACCCTTGTCTTTAAAGTTGACGAAGACCTTGCTACGGACTTTGTCCAGCCACACCGCAGATTCTGTAGGTTAAAGAAAAACCCTGAGTGGAACACGCCATCTCATCGCCATGGCTGAAGGTTTTTATTCTTCTTCTTCTTCTCTGAATTTTACTCTTTTTAATTTCCGACGATCGCATTTCTCTGATTCTTTTCACTGAAACGTGTAATTTGGTTCCCTGCAGATGAAGAAAGGGCCAGGTTATGCATTTTTAAGAGAGAGGGTGTGAGTAACTGGGACTTCCCAAGTCACTGCAGCTATGGACCTGTAGGGGATGACCCTTTTCAGTGGCAAGGCGCGATTATGGGTCCGATCGGTACGCCCTACGAAGACGGCGTCTTCTTTTTGTCGATCGAGCTGCCTGAAGATTACCCCTACTCTCCTCCCCTCATCAAGTTTCTAACCAAGGTGATGCTTCATTCTTTGATCATCTCATTTCTTTGTTTTTCTCTTCTTTCTGGATGCTTCTAGTTTGATTTTCACCCTTCTTCTTACTCTCAGAGTTCGGTGATCCGATTTCTGTTTATATCGTAACGATATGAGTTTTATCCCGTAAAGATTTTTTACGTAAATCTGTGCGTTTATCGTTTCTGCGTAGCACCCGGTTGGATCGAATAAAAGTTCATGTACTCAGATTTCATCATTTTTGATTCCCAAGCCTTAAAATTTGAGAACAAAGTGCAGGTCTATCATCCAAACATTGACGAAGATGGGAAGGTTTATATGGACATTCTGGAAGAAGAAGAGTGGAGACCTGTGTTCTGCATGGAGACAATTTTGCTCTCTCTCTGCTCTCTTCTTGCCTGAACCTAATCCAGTTGATCCTTCTAACCCTAGCTCCTTGGTTTACAGAGAAGACGTACAGAAATTCAATGAAATTGCTAGGAAATGGACTGTCGACTATGCAATTTAAGATTTCCAGTAAATTTGTGACTTTGAATGGAACCTAGGGGTGGACTTATCCCAAAAACCATTTCAAAGACCGAGAAAATCCTTTCATGTTATGTATTGGACATTTGTATTTGCTTTCTTTTTTGTCGATGTTAGATATTCAACAAATCGAACATTATTTTTTATTTGTTTTGTTATTTTTGGCTTTCAAAATTGTTTTGGAGCTGTAATTCAATGTTTTTATCCATCAAAGTATATATTTTTATTTGTACATAAAAAAATATGGATAATGTTAACGCTAGAGTTACTTTTTAATTAATGTGACACTCGTTAATTTATATAAAATTATGATAAATGTAAATAGTTAAAATAAAAAAATTAATTACACAAGAAAATATAAAATTAAAAAAAAAAAACTAATATTACCATGAAAACTGTTACTGTCAAGAGGATTGGGGGTGGATTTCTCTCCATCCTCTCTATTAGAAGTTCTATGGCATTTGTGTTAAGATCGAGTCAAAAAGTTCGCCGTGCGATAAAAATTTTAAAAACGAATTACCAATTTAGTCTTAGATTTAAGTTGGGAGCGAAAGGACTGAGATGATATTCGCTCAATCGCTGCACATACCAATTCTCATTTTGTATTTCGATTTTGATATAGTAAATTTTTTTAAGATATCCTTGAAATTTTACCCGTTAGGATTTCACACGTAAATCTTTGTAGTTATTTTCTTTTGTTTATAAGACTCCATCTAAAAGAAGAGATCTTTCAAGTGAAAAAATTGATGAATCCAAATTGACGAAGTCGGACCCAGAGAAGAGGTCCGAGCTCCTAATAAGTTAATTCGGAAACATTTAGGGATGACATGTAGTAGTATCAAAGTTCCCACATGTGAGGAGAGTACTTCAAATGTTAGAGGGAGGTCGCCGGGAATGTTACGAGCCTTATGGGGAAAGGCTACGAGAGGGAAAATCATAAGCCGATAGAGGAAGAAAAGGATCGCTCATTTATCTACGGCAAGGGTCATGACTATATCGACTCGAGATGAGATGCATCTTCGTCGGGACAAAGGACCTAATCATGTAAGACATAGATCACAATGTATATATAGTTTCTCTTGCACTTGATCTACCCCTAAGATGCCGAACAAATAGATTTTCAACAAGCCTTACGAGCAGCTCTAGGAACTCATGAATAGTTGTTTGAATAACGAGTTACATTTACGGACCATTACAACTAATATTGAACTGCTTGGGACGATGAAAGAGAAAGAACTAAGAAATACTCATGGAACCACTTATATGCTAAAAACAGAGGCATCTCAAGAGATGTAGCAAACAAAACCAATCAATTTTTGTATTAAACTACACGCATAGAGAAATCGAGCATATCACATACAAAATAACTTTTGTCAATCACAGTATTCATTCCTATAATGAGCATGAAAAAGAGATAATTTTTACTCGGAATATGAACAAATTGAAGTTTAACTCCTACGTACGCACTTCATGAAACCTCTCCAAATTCGATTGCTATATTCATGAATTTAATGCTTCCAGTAATTTCTTCATGGTGCAGTAACCAACAAATTGCTAAGACATTGAAGAGCAAAAGATTTTGTGGGAAGTCAACAAACATGGAACTTTATATATGCAAACAACCCATAGCTCTAGATCTAAAGTTCCCAATTTAAAGTTTCATACAATCTATCTTCACAGTGACAAGATCTTCAGTGTCATATGGATATCTTCAGTATCCAGATATTAAGAATTTTTACGCCAACAACCGTCGCAAAAATCTAATTCAGTGGATTTCACAGCATTTTAAAGCACAAAGCCGCATTTTAAAGCACAAGGCCATATCGTTTCAGATCACAAATCACAAGAAATTCGAATCCGGAAACACATAATTTGCGTTGTTTTTAGTCAATATTGGGGCTTTAAAATTCAGAACACGACCCCACAAAATCAAACCTGAAATCACTGCAGACGTTGTTCCATTCTCTCTGTTCATTTTTTGTTGCTGCTTTTACCTCCTGCAGAGTCGCCTGCTGACTCCCCCTTTTCTGCCTTCTTCGCAGCCTTCTCTTGAAGCGCTTTCGCATCCCTGAACGCAAATAATCAAGATCTGAAATAAATTGCCATAACTGTTTCCCAAAGAATAATCAAGACGTGCCACGAAGATAGAAACCTCTCTCGGCGCTGCTCAGGCGTCAAGCCGTCATCCTTCGTCTTGTTCTTGCCGCTCCTAGCCTGAGCCCTCTCCCGATCCCGATCCCTTTGATTTCCGCGTACAGATCGAAATCAAGGAAAACAAAAATTCCAGAAAATTAGCATTACCAATACCACGCCATCAATCAGGCATAAAGAACCGCGAGCTTGAAAACCTACAACCATCGCATTCCTACCATGAAAAACCATCAATAAATCAAAAGGATATGAGTCATTGACTTCGATGCAAAAGCGGCCGAGAGAAAAAGCTTCCGAATTGGAGGAGGACGAACGAAAGAGAGATTCTCTAAAAATATGCTGCGCAGCTTCTCTCTCTAAGACTAGAATCTAGATAGAAGGACGTTGTGGTAATTTCACTTGCAGTCCTAAATCCTCTTTTACTTCTAATAATTAATCAATTACACTAAGTGTAAGGTAATTTTAAAAATATACTTATTAGCTCTAAATTTTTAAAAGGGAAAAGTTCAATTTAGACCCCAACGTATGGGGTCAGTGACCATTTGGTACCTAACGTTTTTTTTGTAGCCAATCAAACCCTATCGTATAAAACGTTTGCAATTCAAACCCTTCCGTTAATTTTTCAGTTAAATTTGACAGAATTCTTTTAAAATGCCCAAATTATCCTCTCTTCTCTCTCATATTTTTCACACTTCTCCCGCAATGTCAATCGTCAGCCTCTCCAACCGTGTTTTGATTTACAAACCCTCCCCCTTTCTCCACCGGAGAAATGATTCAGGCGAGCTTGATGTCTTTGAAGCAGCCGGGTACTTCTCCAGTTATACCGAAGCTACGGAGAAGATCTTCAAGGAAGAGAGCAAAATATGGAGAGGAAGAGGGAGAATCAGCTTGGACATGACGATAGGGAATATGGTTTCTGAACAATGCTTTAATGGAGGTGAAAAGGAAGTGGAAGAAAAGAAGTTCAAACAGCCGAGCTCTCCCGGAAGAAAACTAACTAGTTTTCTGAATTCTCTTTTTAGCCAAACAAATTCGAAGAAGAAGAAGAAGAAAAATATGAAGAATGCGAGCTCTTACTATAAATCCTTATTTTCTCGTCAGACCCATGTGGAATTTCAAAAGCACCTTCAAAAAATGACGAAATACGGATCATACTAGAAGTATAGGACTGAGTGTTATCAACAGGGGGAAAGGTTTCTTCTTCTTTTTGGACATTTCTTTTGCTAAATAAGCCGTAGGAAACAGCAATGCCGATGAACATGAAGTGAAGAATCTCCCATAGCTTTGCAGGTATCGTATTATCCATAAAGTCAGGAACTTCGGAGGGAAACAGAGGAAGAAACGCGATGCAGATAGCTAAAAAGAGGGATTTTGAGAGGAAGCTTTTGAAGGACTTACCTTGGCCAGTGGGTTTTACTGGAATTGACGAGTTAAATTTGGAAATCGGAAATTGGGTCTGGGTTCGGGTGCAAGGACTTGAATACGCCATTGTTGAACAATGAGGTCCTCCTTCGCTTGTTCCTTTTCCGGGAAATGGAGTCGTGAAGAAAGGGAGACTTTGCAGCAAGGCAATGTCGAGAGAGAGAGAGAGAGAGAGAGAGAGAGAGAAGAGAGAGAGAGAGAGAGAGAGAGAGAGAGAGAGAGAGAGAGAGAGAGAGAGAGAGAGAGAGAGAGAGAGAGAGAGAGAGAGAGAGAGAGAGAGAGAGAGAGAGAGAGAGAGAGAGAGAGAGAGAGAGAGAGAGAGAGAGAGAGAGAGAGAGAGAGAGAGAGAGAGAGAGAGAGAGAGAGAGAGAGAGAGAGAGAGAGAGAGAGAGAGAGAGAGAGAGAGAGAGAGAGAGAGAGAGAGAGAGAGAGAGAGAGAGAGAGAGAGAGAGAGAGAGAGAGAGAGAGAGAGAGAGAGAGAGAGAGAGAGAGAGAGAGAGAGAGAGAGAGAGAGAGAGAGAGAGAGAGAGAGAGAGAGAGAGAGAGAGAGAGAGAGAGAGAGAGAGAGAGAGAGAGAGAGAGAGAGAGAGAGAGAGAGAGAGAGAGAGAGAGAGAGAGAGAGAGAGAGAGAGAGAGAGAGAGAGAGAGAGAGAGAGAGAGAGAGAGAGAGAGAGAGAGAGAGAGAGAGAGAGAGAGAGAGAGAGAGAGAGAGAGAGAGAGAGAGAGAGAGAGAGAGAGAGAGAGAGAGAGAGAGAGAGAGAGAGAGAGAGAGAGAGAGAGAGAGAGAGAGAGAGAGAGAGAGAGAGAGAGAGAGAGAGAGAGAGAGAGAGAGAGAGAGAGAGAGAGAGAGAGAGAGAGAGAGAGAGAGAGAGAGAGAGAGAGAGAGAGAGAGAGAGAGAGAGAGAGAGAGAGAGAGAGAGAGAGAGAGAGAGAGAGAGAGAGAGAGAGAGAGAGAGAGAGAGAGAGAGAGAGAGAGAGAGAGAGAGAGAGAGAGAGAGAGAGAGAGAGAGAGAGAGAGAGAGAGAGAGAGAGAGAGAGAGAGAGAGAGAGAGAGAGAGAGAGAGAGAGAGAGAGAGAGAGAGAGAGAGAGAGAGAGAGAGAGAGAGAGAGAGAGAGAGAGAGAGAGAGAGAGAGAGAGAGAGAGAGAGAGAGAGAGAGAGAGAGAGAGAGAGAGAGAGAGAGAGAGAGAGAGAGAGAGAGAGAGAGAGAGAGAGAGAGAGAGAGAGAGAGAGAGAGAGAGAGAGAGAGAGAGAGAGAGAGAGAGAGAGAGAGAGAGAGAGAGAGAGAGAGAGAGAGAGAGAGAGAGAGAGAGAGAGAGAGAGAGAGAGAGAGAGAGAGAGAGAGAGAGAGAGAGAGAGAGAGAGAGAGAGAGAGAGAGAGAGAGAGAGAGAGAGAGAGAGAGAGAGAGAGAGAGAGAGAGAGAGAGAGAGAGAGAGAGAGACATAATTAACAATTTAGACCTCTCTTGATCCAGGTGGAAGCCATCGAATTTGGCTTCACCAATGTTGTAAAAAAATGAAATTGGCACCCACAAGATAACAGCAGATATAGATTGAAAGCAACTAAACAAGCATTATACAATTTCTTTACTTTCCTCCTTTCTTGGCAGCAGATTTGGTGACTTTGGCTCCGCTTGCATCCTTCTTCTCTACGCTTTTTATAACACCGACAGCCACAGTCTGCCGCATGCCCCTGACAGCAAAATGACCGAGTGGTGGATATGCGGAGAAAGTCTCGACCACCATGGGCTTGGTGGGAATCATCTTCGCCATTCCAGCATGACCATTCTTCAAAAACTTAGGCTCCTTACCAGACCGTCTGTCGATTTTCGTATGATCTCTGCAAACTTCACAGCGATGTGGGAGGTGTGGCAATCGAGGACCGGGGCATAGCCATTTCCGATCTGGCCAGGGTGGTTCATGATAATAACATGTGATGTGAAGTTGGCAGGCCTCCTTGGTAGGATCGGCCTTGGAGTTGGATGCGACAAAGCCTCGTTTAAGATCTTTTACGGTCACATTCTTCGCGTTGAATCCGACATTGTCGCCAGGGAGAGCTTCCTGAAGAGCCTCATGGTGCATTTCAACAGACTTGACTTCAGTGGTCAGTCCGGTGGGTCCGAAGGTGACCACCATTCCAGGTTTTAGAACACCCGTTTCGACTCGGCCGATTGGGACAGTGCCAATGCCACCGATCTTGTAGAGTGTAGACGTCCTGAAGCGGAAGTCGAAGGAGCTCGTCTGAAGGCCTCTTGGGCTCCTGGATCATGTCGAGAGCTTCCAGGAGTAGGGCCCTTGTACCAATCAAGGTTTGTCGACCTTTCGATCTTGTTGTCACCCTCAAAACCAGAGATGGGAACGAAAGGAATTTTATCAGGTAGGAGGATACTTCTTTGACAATTTCATCATATCCTCCCTTGGAATATTTGGGAGTAGTGGCATCCATCTAAAATACAAGATAAAATTACAAAATAAGTAAAACCAGCTGAAGACTTCCCCATGTTATAGAAACAAATTCTATTTACACAATACAAATCACCAGGAATCAATCAATTACAGCAATTGGGCAAAAAAAGAGAGAAGTCGAATAACAATATATCATCAATAGCAATATGCTGAGGAGATTAATAATTACCAGTACAACTCTATTACAAAGGTATTTTATAGAAAGTCAAATGAAAAGAATATATTAGTTGGTAACGACGGGACAGCTTTGAAACCTTATTGTTTGATACAAATATCAGGAATGTGAAGAAAGATGCCGCTAAATTCATTGTATAGTTACTTTTTTGTAGGATAATCAGATTTTAGTCAGGCTTGAAAGAAAATTGAATTGAAATCACTCATTTACTGATAGTGAAGTTGAACCCCCTTGTGGTTTTTCTTTTCCTAAGAACAAATAATCAAATAAACCTCGGACATTTCAAAGTATAAGACATTGAATCATCATCAAGCATGCTCGGCAGGACGGTGCTTCTTCATAAGATTTCGGAAGGAAGGCAAAAATGAAAAATGTAGGCAACAATCCTTAAAAGTATGCAAAATACATGAATAGGTGTGAAATAAAAGAAAATAACAAACCTTATTGCTGCAGCAAATCATTTGCTTAACACCAAGAGTGAAAGCAAGGAGAGCATGCTTTCGGGTCTGGCCATCCTTGGAAATACCAGCTTCAAAACCACCAGTGGTGGAATCAATAATAAGCACAGCACAATCTGCTTGGGATGTTCCAGTAATCATATTCTCAATAAAATCACGATGTCCAGGAGCATCGATGACCGTGTGGTAGTACTTTGTAGTCTCAAACTTCCACAAAGCGATGGCAATGGTGATTCCACGCTCCCGCTCAGCCTTAAGCTTGTCGAGCACCCAAGCATACTTAAAGGATCTCTTGTTCATTTCAGCTGCTTCCTTCTCGAACCTCTCTATGACTCTCTTGTCAATGCCTCCTAGCTTGTAGATGAGATGGCCAGTAGTGGTTGATTTTCCAGAGTCGACATGACCAATGACCAATGACCACAATGTTGATGTGAACCTTTTCCTTACCCATTATGCGAAGACTAAATTATCTGCCATAGAAAAAAGGCAAAATGGTTCGACTGTGTTTCACTTTGATATTGGATAAAAGTTCTTAATTATTTTGCTGAATAGAAACTTAATTAGGAAAACAACGACCACCAAATATATTGTTAAATGACAAAACTTTTATAGATCCACCATCAAAGTAAGAGTTATCAAAGTAGAACCCGGAAATAAAAACCACTTTTAGAGTTACCAACATCAGGGATAGCAATCTAACAATCAATACAAGGGGAAAAAGCCAGACAAATTAACATAAATCAATAACCATAATTTTAAACCAGCAGTACCAAAAAAAGGAACCTAGCTCAAACCAGCAAACTCTCGGCCAAAAACCACCAAATTAATCTATGTACAAATGTAATATCAACAAGAGAACCATTTCTAGAAATTAAACAAGAACTTTGGCATCCAACAAAAGGAAAAAAGTTAGATTAAAAAACACTAGAAATGAAACTAAGACCAGGCGACGAACTGGATCTTCTACCTCCGGAAGCGAGCTGCGCTGGCTAGGGCAAAGCATGTAATCCTACGGCACTTGGGAGAATGCTCCGGCAACAAGTTCACGATCAAATTTGGTTTGCTAAGCTAGTTCTTGAAAATTTACAGTTAAATTAGTCGGACGATTATGCCCATCGGATAAAAATGAAATGACAGTTAAGTCCTAACTTCATCTGGGTCGGGTCGAAGAAGTATTTTCGGGTAAAGCTACGAACTTGGGGAGAAATCTGATCGCAATCGTTGTGAGCGACGCTTTAGGCTTCAGGAAGAATATCTGTGTAGCTTTTTTCATCAATGGCGGGGCTCTCTTTGAAGTGCGCGGACTGTGGAGCCCTATTGAGGTCTATGCAAGAAGCTCAAGAGCACGCAGAGCTCACTTCTCACTCCAATTTCTCCGAATCTACCGAAGCGGTCCTCAATCTCGTTTGCACCACATGTGGCAAACCCTGCCGATCCAAAACTGTATTAATCTGAAATCCTTGGATTATAGTTTGTTTGCCTGAAATTTGAAAATTTCGAAATTGATCTTTAATTCTGTTCCATTTTATGAGATTTTGACTTTGGCAGTAGCTATTTCATGATCTTTCAATAATTAGTTATAGTATTAGAGAATAATTCTGGGTTTGTGAAATTTCAGTTTGATGGTGTACTAATTTTGTTCCTGGAACAATAACAGTAGGCAAGAATCTGGATTTAATACCAAGTTCCATACTTTTGTTTTTTATTCTTTTTTACCTAGTTGGCATGAAATTGAGACATGAGAGATGTAATTAGTAATGTTCTCATTTGTTTTTCTAGAATGTACAGATTGTGAGTATATGTTGTTTCCAAATCTTAACTTGTTTTCTGGTTTTTTAAATCATGCATCATTTGACCCTCTGTGCGTTCCTATCTTTGAAATTAATGTATTATATAGAAGGGCTCGTTTCTCTTTACAGCTTTTATTAATTTTTACATCTTAAACTCATAACAAGCTTAAAAAGTGAGATTTTTGTTCGGGGTTTTCTTAGTTCGTGCATGTTTGTTGTTTTAAGCTTATAACATTTGTCGCCTTTTGAAATCTCAAAGGAAACGGACTTGCACACAAAAAGAACTGGCCATGCTGATTTTGCTGATAAGACCTCAGAAGCTGCAAAACCAATAAGTTTGGAGGTTCCCAAAGTAGCTGAAGAAGCAAAGGAGGCTGCAGATGCTAGTACTAGTCAGCCTGAAGGTACTTTTGTGTTCTAATGACTTCATCGTAAGCAGTGTGATGTATTTAACTTACTAAGGATGATTGTTTACTGTCTTCTTATTTGGTCTGAATCTGTAACTTTCAAGTCTTCATTATTATGGCGCTTTCCTATTATTTTCTTTGGGAATTTTGAATCCTTTTGATTTGGCATTATCATTTTTTTTTTTGCAAGTAGCTGATCTATACAATAGATGATGAGTTGGCAGTTGGCAGTTGGCATTCTGAATCTGTGCACTTTTTGTAGTGGACCAAGGAGCTGCTTTTTCTTATTTAAGATTTTAGTGCGAATAAAAAGACTTGGCACTGCCAACTTCTAGCTATTCTAGTCATCCATTTGTGTCCTTTGATAGGAATAATGTAATAAGTTAGAGCTGGGTCTGCAACAGGTCTTGTAGTGGGTGTCAATCCCTTGAATGCCTTTCTTCTATGCATAGTTAGAGATTTGAATGATAGCTCGTGTGTAAAACAATACTATGAACGGAACTGCTAAAAAATGATTAAACTATTCTCAGTTCATTAGCCAATTAAGAGACAATACTATAACTCAAACTGTTAAGAATAACGAATTATTCTCTATTAGTAGCAATATTACATGTTAACAAAGCAAAGGACATCATGGATTCAAATATTTGACTCGTCCCTTTAATCTCATTAAAATTAGATGTAGAGCTAAGTCCATCCTAGAAAGCTACCCTAGAAATGATAGAAATAATAATTTCAACCAAATAGTTTAAGTTGTTGCAACTATTCTTGTAATTAGAAAGTTGGGGATGAGATCAAGTAAAAGCTTTAGAGTTCCTAGTCATGTTCTCTATGCTTGATAATATCTCATCAAGCTGTTTTATTTGGTGGCTAAATGTATTTATTGTTCTTTATCTAGAAATGGTTGTGCCGGAGGTTGACAAAAAGTTGCTTGAAGAACTTGAAGCAATGGGGTTCTCAACAGCACGTGCCACACGCGCCCTTCATTACTCTGGTAAATTTATGGTGTTTTGCCTGATAAAATGATATGGGTAACACATCAGAAACAAGTGCATCAGTTCTTCCTTGAGAACTGTCACAGCTTTAGATAATAGGTTAATCACTTTTGCTATGCCCTCAGTTCTGTTATTCTGATAATTGAGTTTCATCTTTAAGGTAATTCTGGTGTTGAGGCTGCTGTAAATTGGGTAGTTGAACATGAAGACGATTCTGACATAGATCAGATGCCTTTGGTATGATACTTATACTTTATTTGATGTTTCTTCTGGTCATTATCTGCATCTTTTACCTTCTTCTCCGTTATGGATCCTACCTGTTTTGCTCCCCTCCTCTCCTCTTTCTCTCTCCCCCTCGCCCTGTGTATTAACTTCGATTGGATGTAAGGAGGAAGAATGAGTTAAATTAAGACAGCTGTTAGTTTGCTATCAGAAACTGAAATCTTAAATCTTTTTTACGCAGGTACCTTTGAACACTAGGGCTGAAGCTCAGAAGCCTTCTCTTTCACCTGAAGAAATAAAAGCTAAACAACAAGAGCTAAGGTAATACCTTTTAGATATCATGACATGTGAAAAATGATGGTATTCCTATGAGGTTATCCTAGCAGCCAAGGCTTTCTTTTTCATCGTGATTCTCCTCTTACATGAGCATTACTCTTTATCTCAAGAGAACGAGCCCGCAAGAAAAAAGAAGAGGAAGAAAAGAAAAAAGAGAGAGAAAGGGAAAAGGTACGTTTACTTTTTTGGATTGCATGCATAAATTTTACGTACAATCTTCAAAGAAAGGTTTTAGATACGGTATTGTGTTGAACAATGATAGGAATCTTATATAATTTAATAAACAACGAAACAAAATTACAAAATAACACTGACATGAACTCTTCCCTTAAAAAACCCTCTTTCAAAAAATACTTTTGATTATTCTTGAGCACTCTCATCTTCTCCTTTAATACTACCAACTCTAATTAATTACTTAACATTTAATTGCTTAAATTACCCATAAAACTAATATTCTAGAATATTCTTAATTATTATTATTATTATTATTATTATTATTATTATTATTATTATTATTATTATTATTATTATTATTATTATTATTATTATTATTATTATTATTATTATTATTATTATTATTATTATTATTATTATTATTATTATTATTATTATTATTATTATTATTATTATTATTATTATTATTATTATTATTATTATTATTATTATTATTATTATTATTATTATTATTATTATTATTATTATTATTATTATTATTATTATTATTATTATTATTATTATTATTATTATTATTATTATTATTATTATTATTATTATTATTATTATTATTATTATTATTATTATTATTATTATTATTATTATTATTATTATTATTATTATTATTATTATTATTATTATTATTATTATTATTATTATTATTATTATTATTATTATTATTATTATTATTATTATTATTATTATTATTATTATTATTATTATTATTATTATTATTATTATTATTATTATTATTATTTTCCAATGAGGACCTTGTCTTCTAGGTGCATATTCTTTTATTATTCTCTTTTTATCTCTTCAGTTTATCGTCGGTTAAATGTTTGAAGAGTTTGGTATATCATTTGTCTTGAGTTTGGCTGAAAAATTTGTTGCTAGGAGTACTAGTGGTGTCAAATAAATCTTGAAGTCAACTTCTTTGACCCCTTTGGCTCAGTCGAAACGATCTAAAATATTTTGCTTTAACTCGGACCAACAGCGAAATGGTCTCCGACCATCTGCGTATCGGTACCACATCAATGCTTTCCCTTCCAATTTTATTATTCCTCGAGTTTCTCAACCTTAGACCAATACCACCGATCAGTAGAGAAAATTTGTTCGATATGGAACACCCACTCATCCGGATTGTCTCCATCGAACAGAGGCATTTGAAGCATCTAAGTGCGACTTTCTCTATACTTTAATACCATTGATATGAACCCTATAGAGTTTTAATAAAAACGTAAAAATAACGATACAACAGAATCAGACTTACAAATATAATGTAGATATTTGAGAGATCTGCTAACTCTTCTTTTAAGAAAATCTGTTATTGAAAATACTTTTGATGATATTCTTGAGCACCCTCATCTCCTCTTTAAACAAATATATTTTAGAGAATCCTAAAAGACATCCATTTAAATGACACTCTTTCATTCCACTTCAATTATTATTAAAAATATCTTCTAAAATATTCTTAATTAAATCCTAATTAATTATTTAAATGGGGTCTATCAAAAATTTTAGATGTGTTTGATTGTGGAAGATGGCTGGCAACATTTTCGATAATCTAGACAATCAAACACGTCTAAGCTTTTTGATAGACCCCATTTAAAATGGGGAATAACAAGGTTTGCTTGTGGTTGACTGCAGGAGAGAATCCGAGTGGGAAAGGAGCTTTTAGAGGCAAAGAGAATTGAAGAAGATAATGAACGGAAAAGGTATGCAATTTCCTCTTGTATTTTGTCTAGTTATGCATCAGCAGTCATATAATACAGATTGATTTAGTTCTCATGGTTGACTTGTCAACAGAATTCTATGTTAATTCAAAATTGGATTTTTCTTCTTAGGATAATGGCTTTGCGAAAAGCTGAAAAGGATGAAGAGAAACGAGCTCGGGATAAAATTCGTCAAAAATTAGAGGAGGACAAGGTATTTTACCTTATTGGAGTTTTCTCATTTTTTCTTCCAATAGTTTTTTCCTTGTTAAAGTCATCCATTTGTACAACTTAGGATATCTTGATAATTGTGTTGCAAAATCCTGCTATTGCTTGCTTTTCATCAATGCCAAATCTTTTACAGCAATTCTGAAGATTGAGCTTAGGTTGTTACTGTCCTGTTGAATTATCTTGTTTTGTACAATTGTCAAGAAAGAAAATACAGTTACCTGGTAAATAATATCACACACACACACACACACACATATGAGTCTGCAGGTTTTTCATTCTTATTTCTTCCAAAAGGTTGCTGGTTTTAGTATCGGGTTTTTCGTTAGCCAAAATCATACAAAACATGAAGGAATTTGATATAAGAAGCATTGCCTCATTGTCATTTCACTGAATTGTTTCACAGCACAGTCAACAGAATCTTAAATTCAATCCCACAAAGTACCTAGGTGTCTCCTTATTCTTTCAATCAGTTCATAGTTATCTATGTTAAATCCTCTAATCTAGTAGTATTTTACTGGTGGAAAAGTGAAAACTAACAAGTATGATCCACTATTTGTTCTTGCAGGCTGAAAGAAGAAGGAAGCTTGGATTGGCACCAGAAGATCCTTCTACTGTAAAACCTTCTTCACCTGTTGTTGAGGAGAAAAAGGTTTGATCCTTTACACGTTTGCCATGCATTCCACCGCCCTTTTTTTCATTTTTTTTTTCTTTAAATTCAGAGCATGTTGCCAGTTAGGCCTGCCACGAAGACTGAGCAAATGCGAGAATGTTTGCGAACTCTTAAACAGCATCACAAGGCAAGTGCATTCAGACTGTATTTCAAATTGTTATCAAATCTATGATATTTGTTGAAAACAATGTTTCCAAAAATTCATCTCAAATTTCTAATTCTAATGTTTTGCGCTGACGAAATTCTGTTGAAGCAAATAGGTACAAATTTTAGTCGATTCCACGTAGCATAATGACCTTAATTTTCTTATCTTCTGGTGGGTAGGATGATGATGCTAGAGTGAAGCGAGCATTCCAGACTCTTCTTACATACGTGGGGAATGTTGCCCGAAATCCCGGTGATGAAAAATTTAGAAAGATAAGACTCACTAACCAATCTTTCCAGGTAAACAAAATTCACCTTGTAGACCTATTAATGGAAGTCTTACTATCTTACTCATGTTGACCCTTGTGCTAACTTCAAACTTCCTAAAAAATGATAAAGCTTCTGATATGCTGTAGTTTGGACTAGTTTGCTCAAAGCAACCATATCAGAATAGAGAATACAAGTTAATGATTGAATATTGCATGAAATCACGAGTTTAATTTATTGAATCATTACTCTACCCATGTTTGAAGGAATTAAAGTGTTTGCATGTAAGCTCTACTAAAGTTTAGGCCTATAAAGGAGGAGGATGATATTAACTCTATAGGTTGTGTTTTCTAGATTAAGCTATGCAGCATTAATTGAGTTATTATGTGGAGACAAGTATTGTTTTAATGATTAACAGGAAAGAGTTGGCGGATTGAAAGGCGGAGTGGAGTTTCTGGAGCTGTGCGGGTTCGAGAAAGCTGAAGGAGATGAGTTCTTGTTTCTGCCAAGAGAGAAAGTGGACATTGGGGTGTTGAATTCAGCTGGTTCAGAGCTGGACTCTGCTTTGAAGAATCCCTTTTTTGGGGTTCTTTAAAGCTTACAAATGAAAACATTTTCAAATCATTCAGAAGATGGCTTGAGTTGTTCATGACAGGCTCTTTTCTTTTATCGTTTCCCTTTTATTCTCTTAACTAGAAACTTTGTATTAAAACCAAATGCGTACATCAATTTCTTTGCAGTCAGAAATGATAGTATAAAAGAGTAACTTTTAAAATACTTAGAACGGTAAGTTCATTTGACGATAAAAAAAATTCTCTCTATATCATAAGTCATTATTTATTTATTTTTTTTCAGCATTTCAAATGGAAAGTTCAAGAGCATTGTTAGTCTTAGAAAAAGACTGGATTTATTATCTTATTTTGCTTTTTATGCGAAAAAATCAATTGAAGTAGAGAATTTCTTCAAATAAGTAGTTGGATCAACTATTTAACCAAATGATATTGAATATATTTCTCAATCTCTTCTTGAGAAATAAGTAGGCTATTTTTTTACAAAATTGTACACAATTTTGCACGTGGCAATTCTTCCAAGATCTCTTCTTTAGTAGGAGAAGAATATGCACGAATCGATTTTTTGAAGAACGTATCGAGAGAGAATTGGATTTGGTTGGCTTATATCAACATAAGTGTGGTTGTTAAACAGCTTTTTAGCAAGGTATGAAATGTATTGTCAAATATTCAATATGATTCTACGAGGAGACACTCATAACCAATAATAAATTAGATGTGAATTTTACCCGAGATTTAAGTTCAACTTTTGATTGATTTAGTTCATTTCTAACCAAAATTAGGATTTCTTCCACCCCCAAACAAATTTTCTAACACTTCTGGAGTTGAGATGGAAATATGACATTGAGATGATAATTTTCTATGAAAAAATAAAAATTAATTGAAATTTTTGAACTTACATCCTCAGCCTTTCACTCTTCCGCTTTAAGCTTCCGAATCCATCTTTTAAAATACAAGAGCATTGCATGATCAACTATGTTTTGGCTCCCCAGATGATTACAACACTCAATCTTAACTGCAGTACGGCTACCTCTCCCGATCAAGAGTTTGATCCTGACTATAGTTTGATTAAAAACCTCTAAACTCTGGAAGTAATGTCCTCTTCAGCAGATATCGTGGAATTAGTCGTAGGTCAACACGTCGCCATTTTCTTCACCTTCCACCTGACCGTTTAGAATCTGTAGAACATCATCTGGCGGACACTTATGAGCAGAATCCTTTGGTGAAATTTGGCAGAAACATTCAGGCCAAGAATTAGTGTAGAAAGATTCAGGTGAAACTCGCTTGTGTGGCCCACCAAAGTTTGTTTTGAGCATAACCCATCTAACAACTTCTTCAAAACCTTTGCTCCGGCCATTCTCTCGGTCAATAAAAACAGGGGCAAGATTTTTCCTGTCTGGCCTGATGGTAGTGCGAAAACCATAGTAAAGACGGTGGCCAAGCAGGTTATTGGCAAAGTTGCTTGGTCCATCAAATGTTGGCATGAAGATGTCAGAGAGAAGACAAACCATGTAATCCACAGCTGATCCTGTCAAACCTCGAATATTCTCAGCTAATTCGTCTGTAGAATCCACAGAACTATGATTTTCGAGGCGAGGAAACAAAGCTCGGAATGGTTTCATAAACCGTTCCCCACCAAAGAGTTCGCCTGCCGCAAGGTAAATTCGAGTAGAGTTGTCAAAACCCATCGCATGTAAAACAAGGCCAACCTGTAATAAGAGGTTCATATAATCAGAACTCTGATAGTAATAATTACATCTGCAACCAGCAAAATGCCAAAGATTTTGGTATTATGAACATCACTATTAGATAGTTTTCAGTAATCAGATTCCTAGCAGAAAGAAATCACCTCTTCTGGAGTTAAAGGGCATTTTCCAATAGCCCTTCTTTCACTAGAGATGAGTTTTTTCTCGGCAAAATTTTCTTCTCGATACTTTCTTAGTATTTTTTGCTCTTCTGGAGTGAATATGTCAAAGCACCTGTTCATCATTCACACCCAAGTAAAATTAGCAGAAAGAGACTTCTTCTCACGAAGCATCTGTATACCTAATTATTTCATGATCTGTTATGGTCAAAACTACTAATAAGAAAACATGAAACAGAGCATGTAGAAGCATAAAATTTTTCAATAAGGAAATACCCTGCAAATGCCAGCATATCCATTTCAAAGCGAAGGTGGATAGACATAAAATGGCCTTGATTTCTGAGCTTATCAACTATAGATTGACTTAATTTCATAATATTTGGCTTGAATCTCAAGGCATGATAATTGACTCTGCATCTCAATCTTTGGTACTCAGGATTGTCAACTTCTTCAGCTAAGCGATGAGAGAAAGGTGTGAGATAGATAGCACCATTCGCCTTCATCTTTTCAAGTGCCTCAGTGGTATACCAACTTATAGGAGCATCTCTAGGGGGGCGAAGCTGAAACATATAAATAAACGGAAGGGGAAAAGGAGGAAAAATTAGAATTTCTGTGGCACGATAAATTGGAAAATTATTGTCATAAACTAACATGTACAATATTGTATTGTTTACCTGTACAGCTTTTATCTTCTTTGTTTTTCCATTTTTACGAATCTCTGGTATAGTCTCTACAATCCTTACATCATACCTCAAAGCCTTTATAAAATGATCAACATCATAGATACCATGGAAACCGCTGATACATAGAAACCATTAGTATTACATGCATTATACAACAACTTTCCTGTTACACTCATTCTTTTTGTCATACAAAAGCTCACGAGTATTTTTAAAAAATATCAATTAAAGAGATAATGTATAATTTAGATATTAAAGCGTTGAGAGATCGCTAGTAAGCATAACCGTCTTCAGAAATAGGCATAAATGAAAGACTGTCTTTTTCTTATATAAAAAAGTAGAAAATTCAAGTCCTAAATATCAAATGATAACGAAGAATCCATTTCTTTTTTTCATCAAAGACACTATTGAACTTAAATATGATCTTGTTTCAACAACAAAAAAAATATGTTTGCTAATATACAGTAAAATATGCAAGCAATAGCAGCCTAAGCAATTCAAAAATGCAAATCAAAGTAGTTAAGTCAGCTAAATGAGAGAATAAAAATATCTGCATAAGGAAGAACAATGATACAAAGAGAATGATAAATCATTTTCAACATCAGTATTACATGCATCATAGAAAAAAATTGACATTCACACTTATTTATAGACTATAAACAGCGCCAGTAGAAGCAAACTTCCCATTTTTCTGGTGGGCAAAAAAAGACTGTAAAATCAAACACATTAAAACTGCATATATAAGTTGTCAAAGGATAATTTCTTTGATCAAGAAGTAACCTAACAATTATTCATGTCGATGATCTCTTAACAATAGTCGGGTCAAAATGTCCAACAACATAACATGCAATGAAAAGCATAAAAAGATACAAATTACTTCTTAGTCAGCAACTGGTATGATTGAGAATTAGATAAACAATACCTTTTATCATGCCAAAAGTAATTAGCGTCCAATTCTGGCAGAACAAGAGTTGCATTCATAATCCTCGCAGCCAAAACGGCATTACATATCTGGAAAAAAAAATATAACTTAATTAATTTAAATTATTCATTTAACCCCAATCTTAAAAGAACCCAATCATCAATAAATAATTCATTTAAACAATCCCGACCTTAAAAAAACCTAGTTATTATTATCTCCTGAGAAGTCATTGATCTAACTAAGCAATAGGATCTAGGGAATAGCAGAAATTGAGTAACTATGAATAATTCAGAAAATTTTCACTTGAAATATCAGATGATATGTCGTGGTTGAAGAGATCATTGCAAGAAAAAATACAAACCGCAGTACGTTGTTGGTTTAAACCACCATTACAGCGAACTCGTAGGTACCCATTGCTCTCATTTGGTGGAGCTGTAATAATGTAACTCAGTTCAACTATAAATTTGCGAAACTAAAATTTTAGTATGAATTGACATCTATTTTATCGAGGCGTCATTAAAAATTAAACTTACATGGCCAATCAGATCGTGGTGCTGAGGAAGGTCTCCAACCACCAGAATCAGCCGTTCTCCAAAGTTTTTCAATGTTAATCTGATTTAATATTGCAAATAATTCATGTCAAAATCTGAATAAGAACTATGCAACTGCTACTAACAGCAACTTCACTTCTTTTATTTCTCTTCACCAGCAGCAGTAATATGAGAAAATAGCCATACCCCTGTTCGTAGCAACCTAATTCAATATTCAACTTATTACTCGCTAGTTTATGGCTTTAAAGTTAATTTAATAAACAACATATAAAATATAAACTTCAATAGCAGTACAAACAACAATGTGCCTTTAACAGTTTCACCCATATTTAACTTTCCCCCTGACCACCATAATATAAAAGAGTCAGAGTTCTGGTTCACCGAGTACCCAAAACTAAGTAATTGTACAAGATAGATCTCCAACTGGCAATATATAACTAAAGAACCAGATCCCACGCTAAAATGTGTGCATAATGATTTCAATTCTACATAATACTCTGTTCTATTTTTTCAGGAAGAAAGCCCAAATTCATTCAATTTGCTGCCCTAGCTGGAGCAAGCTATCGAAAGGTCAAGCATTAAAACTAGAGTAACCCGAATTTATAATAACAATATTTCAACAACTGTCAAAATAAACCAATCACACTAAAAGTTCATCTTTAAATAACCTTAGAGCGAGAGTTGGATCCACTAACACCATAGCTCGTCGAGAAAACTAACAAAGATACAGTGCAGATCAAGAGCACGACTAGGGCGATGGATAATCTGCCTACAATGCCCCTTACTCCCGCTCCTTGCTTCCCGTGCAATCTATGTGGATGATGAACGCCAGCTCTGAAAACCAAAACAAAAAAAAAATTATCTCCAACGCAATTAAATCCAGCTAAAGCAATTATTTCCAAGATAAAAAATAATAAACGATTAATGGCTGGAAACCTCCATCGATGAAACATACCTCCTCATGATCTGGGAATGGAAGTAAATGATCCCGCAAAGCTGTCGTCGTCAAGCTAGCAGACAGAAAAATCAAAGAATCAGGAGTAACGACTCAAACTCAACAGCGGTCGACGTACCTGGTTCGATTTGTTCACCGGAGCTTTTGATTTCGCCGAGAAATTAGACGGCGGGATTTAATAGTTTTCCCGGGTATTTTTAGCAACCACAATTTTGCAGTGCCGTTTCTGAGTATAAATAATTTAATGTTTTAATTATTTCATATATTAATATAAAGAGTAAATATAAATATCTACCTTGAACAACCTTAAATTTAATTAGTTAGCTAACACTTTATTGTTAAATTATAAAATATAAATAAAAATAAATACTAAAAATTACATGTGTCATTTAATTTTTTTTTTTTTAAATGGCGCATTCTCATTCGGGTAAGCAAAATTAGCCTGAACTTGTGAGTGTAACTAATTTGTGCAGTTCAATTCGGTTTAGGCCGGTCATACCCACATCATGAATAAGCTCCGACTCCACAATTTCAATATTGTGTGTAACAATTCGATGGTGAATAATCTACCCTGAAGATCGAATCTCTAAACGACTTCTTCTCCGTTTACGTTGACAATAAAGGTTAAGAGGCAAAAAAGTCAAAAATTCTATAGAATGGAGCAAAAATGGAAGAGGGTTGTTGCCGAAATCAGCAACAAAAAAAGAATACCAATTCACCATTGCTTTGACCTTTTGCGAAAGAGATGAATGCGTAGATATATTCGTAGAGAAAGGTCTGGTTATATTACTAATTTAATAGTTTTTTTTTAATGTCGCAAGTCTAATTTGTTTGTAAAAAAAAAAAAAAAATTAGTTACACATCAAGTTAAAGAATTTTTTTGTGCATTTATCTTATATTATTTTAGTGCTTTTAATTTTCTCATTTAAATCATTTTAGTTCCAATTTCTCTTTCTAATGATCATTTAATTTACTTTCATCATTAAATTTCATCACATATAAAGTAGTTAAATCAATTAAATATTTTTAAATCTACTCCAAATAAGTATTTTGTCGATATAAAATTGTCACGCGGTATTTATAAAAAGATTTAACAATTAAAATAGACGAGAATAATATTTAAAAATAAATTTTATAAATAGTATGAAAATCTTAATAAAAAAATTAAAATATAAATAAAAAGAAGGCTAAATATAAATTTGGCCCGAATAAAAATATTTACAACTTAGACTACGAACTTTACATTTTTTCATTTGAGACCTTCTACTTTTACTCGTTATCAAACGCACTCTCTCGTTGCTACTTCCGTTAAAAATTGTGAACGTGACATGATAGACTTCTTCTCCCTCGCGCAGCCCGATTCGCATAAGACGGAAGAAGCTTGTTTGTGCCCTAGCCAAGGCCAAAGCTTGCTCCTAGAACATGCTCCTTGAACACAGCAAATTCATATCACCCTAAATCTTCGGTTGTTACTAGTTGTCACTTTGCCGCAAGAACCCTACGCCTCCGTTCTTTCCGTATATAAACACTCGAGAACGTCTTCTCCGTCAATTACCTTAGGGCCATCGCTTCTTCCCTTTTCCGGCGATGTATGGACGGCCTCCTCGATATGGCCCCTCCTCCAGCCGTCAAGGCCAGCCTCCGCCGCCGCCGCCGCCGCACTATTTCAACCCCAATCAGGCACTGCAAGACCTTAACGTCTTACTCCAGTCTGTCAATGGGGTTCATACTCCCCAGCTCCATAATTTCAACTTTTTTCCTCAAAACCCTAATGTCCCGTTTCCAAACCCTAGCTTCCTCAGTCAACAACCCTTTCCGCCGACTTTTCAGCACCGGAGTTCTCCTCGGTCGCGGGATGAACTTTTGGACAAGATAAACCGCGCTGTGGCCAAAGCTCGGAGTGACATCATTGCCGCTGGGGAAACCGTCTCAACGTGGAAGGTTTCTCAATCCGCTCTTTTGGCTCTTCAGGTTGATTCTTGGGAATCTTTGGGGTTTCGCATGCAAGAAGTTCCGTCTCTTCACCATCTTATACTAATGGAAGGAAAGGTAATGTGCGAATAAAGATTAGGTTCTTTAAATGCATATATGTATCCTCCTAATTGCGCAGGAGAAAATTTTTGGAAAAGAACTTTGTGAAAATATATATAAAAAAAAATCCTAATTTTTTTTTTTTTTTTATCTTTATTGTGCTGTTCCTGCTCTTTCAACTGTCTCCAATGGTGTTCTACACGATATGAAAATTCTGATTTTGATTATTCTGTTAATTGGTCATGCTGTGAGATGTAGTATGGATTAGACTAAGTCTCGCAGAAAAAGACCAGAAAAAAATAGACGCTTCATGATGGGCTACCTCTTGTATGTGAACTTGCTTGAGGTGGTCGACTTTGAAAGGTTAACAAACTGTCTAGAACCCCAAAATTTCCTGGTCGGGAAACCAAATAGACTCGGTTTTTGTTCTATATTTTTTGCGCATTCATTAATCAGTAACTTATGTCTTATTTATTAGTTTTTTAGGTGAATTCATTCATTCATTGTTTTGTTGCGGTACAAAGAATCACTTCACTTTATGATTTGGAGATGGCAATTTGCAAACATGAGTGTGTGGTGAAATTTGAAGATTTAGAGTTGGGTCCTTTATTGCGACATCCACTTGTTTTACATTATTTTTCAGTATGTTCTGATGCTACTGAAGTGTTTAAAATAACATGTGAAGCGATTATTACTTCACTATGTGAATATATAGATACTCGTGAAACCAAAACTATCAAAGTTGAAGAGTTTTTGGAGTTCATTGCCAAGAAACTGTCAGTGAAGAAAAGAGAAACTCTAGGCATCCGAGTTCAAAGTTTTGGGTAAGTTCTGTTGCTACTTTCTGATGTTAGCATTACAAAATAATTGGAGAAGACGAGATAATAATAGCTGATGCTTAACTGAGGTTGCTTTTTCGTTGCATATTAAATGGTTCTAGGATGTATATCTCTGCTATCCGTGAAGCCCGGAAGTCTGAAGATCAAAGATTGAAAAAATGCACAGAGTCATTCAAATCAAAATCTTGCAATAAAGGCAGAAAAACCCGGCCAATTTTTGCGTTGCAGAAACAGGTGCTTGATACACGGTTTAGCACAATTGCTCAGCGTGTTAAATCATTTTCCTCCTTGCACAAGAATTCTCATGGCAAGCACATAAGGTTTGTTTCTTCCAGCTCAGAGGATGAATCTTTTGATTACACTAGTGAATCTGGAAAGAGTGATACTGGAAAGACATTGGACTTCTCATCACAAAACAATAGAAACTTAGAGCGTGTAAGTACCTGCCCCTATCCATCAGCTATTGAAGAAATATCACGACTTGGTTTGAAAGGTGAAGTTCAAGGTCAGCATTCTCCTGTTAGCATCCATCAGTCCAATAAGAATCATGGATCCTCAAGTAAGAAAAGAAAATCAACTAATCTAAGCTGCAATAAATCTGGACCAGTTAAGTTGCGTAAAAAAAACAATTCAGGGCCAGATAATGTTCTAACTGTAAATTGCAATAACGCCAAGGAGGTTAATGATATGTCGAAGAATGATTATAACATGCCTGATGATGGTTGTAGAATGTTCATCTCAACATGGAAGGATGAGTGTATCAACAACACTGTCGATGAGGTAATCACTTGTACACAAATATCTCATTGGCTTGTTAATTTCAAACAATGTCTGTCAGGAACATGTTCAAACATGCTTATAGATTTTATTCTAGGTGACGAAAAATTACAAAAGTGAAAAGGAAATGAAAATGTTAGTTGGTGGTCGAGAGGCTTTCTGTACTCGTTGACTGAGTGTTAATCTTACGTGAATCTTACTTTGCTAAACTACGGCTCTTTTTTTTTTCTATACAAGTAATTGTTGCTTGTATGTAATTTCTTCATTGCAACAATTCAGTTTTTGATGTCACTTACAAAACGAATCAAGCTGTTTATATTGTGTTGTTATGTCTATAAGGTGTATGTTTTATCCTTCATCTTTTTTATTTTTATTGTTTTTTATATAAAATTTAATTTAATCTGGCTTTTGTAGGTTCTTACGATGATGCTTCAATCTTTTGAAACAAAACCTCAACGAAGAAAAAAAATCAAACGCATGTTCTTATCATACCCTTTTATTGGATTGCTTAATGTTGCTGTAAGTTATTTTGGTGATTTATCTGTTCTCTTTGTTTATTTTTGTCCAATTAATGTTTTTTAATATTCAATTTCATGAATGGTGTATAAAGCACATGATTTGCGTGGATTATGATGGGTCTTTGCCAAGGAACAAAGATTTGATTATGACTAGAATCGCAGTAGCAACATACTACTACCCTACAAGTGTAATTTCTGTTAACTAAAAAAAATTGTATTATTAGAAGTATTGTATGTCCTATGTTGCTACTGCGATTTAAATGCCTAAATTTAAGGTAGATCGTTTTAGTAGGAATCATAAAGGTATTTCATGTTTTAGGATTGAAAGCAGTAATTCTTGAATTTTCCTGCCAGCAAAAATATTAGCTATTGGTTAACTGATGTGGTTGTGGTTAATTGTCTATAGAGGAAGAAGGGGATAATTTTATTTTCTAATCAGCTAATTCCATGAAAAAAACAAAAAGAATGGGGCTGGAGAGGTTCTCTGAAACCTATCACTGGTGGAATTATGGAACCTGCCTCAAGCTTTTAGCTTTCAGCCAGGAGCTCTGCCATAGTTTTGTGATATGGCAATTGGGTCCCTTCACTTTTCACATTGGTCTAACCCTGAACAGAAATAAGGAGTTTTTTAAAAAAGAAAAGCTTTGTGTTATTTAACCCTATAGAAGCCATACCCAAAAATGATCTAGAACATTGCAAGTGAAGACTGTCCTAATTTTTTTTTTAAAAAGAGAAGTGATCTGAAGCTAGATTTCCTCATCCAATGTATATCTTTGTCTGGATCAATTTATCTTTTTACCTATAAAAAAAAAAGAAACAAAATTTGTTCAGTTATACTAAGTTAAACGAATATGCATCCAATATAATTGGTTTTTTCAGATATTTTGTTTGAGATTGGTTAACTTATATTTGATTGAGCTGATTCATTTTTGTCATTAAATAGCCGTAGTATTATTCATGTATGACATGTACAAGAGAAAAGTTGAGCCATCAAAATTGGCCCCAAGTCCTTGAAAAAGATTGGCAAAAAATCCAGCATCTATTCCTATTCCACCACGTAAGAGTATGCATAATTGTGGCTTGAAAGTATCAATATTCAGGGACTCCTCAAAGATCATACATTCAATTTTCATATTCACCATTATATTATTTTTCCTTCCCTTCTACCTTGATATCTACTATTGGCTGATGGAATTGGCCATATCTTGCCCTTAACAGTAATATCTGAGATTATCAAATTTCTGTGGCCTACATGCCATACATTGGTAACAATTCGTATTTTATGTATTGAAGGTCTCTTCTATCAAACTAGGGATGTGGGATACCATTTA
Organism: Begonia masoniana; assembly: GCA_022432975.1. Lineage (NCBI taxonomy): Eukaryota > Viridiplantae > Streptophyta > Magnoliopsida > Cucurbitales > Begoniaceae > Begonia > Begonia masoniana. The sequence goes on along the minus strand of CM039507.1, from coordinate 49,878,573 downwards.
CGATACACTTCAAACTCTCAGTCACAGCATCAGTGAACCAATTGATGCATTTGACAAAAAGTATTCTGAATGTGAGTGTATTGACGTGGAACCAAGGGCAAAAGATTCAACAGTCACTCAACGTATTTCTGCACAATTAGACAGTAAGTCTTGCTTGTTTATTAAATTTCCGTTTTTCTAAATTGTTTCTGTAAGATGTGTTTGCTTACAATAATGTTGTTTCATTGATATTCAGTGGTCATAGTTTTTTTTCTCATTTAATATTTGTAAGATTGTCAGTTGTCTCATTGATTCTCATGTCAACAAGCAATAACCATTTCAGCCTTTATGATCATGTACTTTTATGCTTTATGATTGTTCGCAGTTAAAAAGTTATATTTACTTAATAGGCATAAGGACACATATCTCTATCCTTCTGTCCTTAAGATTAACTTCTGCTTGTAAATTTAGCGTTTTTTACAATAATTAAGTGTCAAGGTTGCCTATCTATGCAAAAACAAATGAATGAAGCTACAAGCATGTTTTACTGTGTAATAAATTGGATGAGAGACCAGAAATTGTTTCAGAGGGTTTGGAGTATGAGCAGAACTAGGAGAAAAACTTATTATTAGAGCTTAATTCATTTACTTATTCGTTGATTAAGAGGATATATACATGAATAGAACCTAGTAATAAAAGAAAAAATAACCTAAACTAGGAAATAAAATAAATACATATATAGATACAATTCTAATCCCTATAAATATCTACACATAGCTTAATCAGTAGCATATATCAACACTTATATGTTAAGTCAAAGAAGTGAATTGATGCAGTTTGTCATTTGCTCACTACACTGTCAACTTCCGCAGGTATTACTGCTGAAGACATTGTAAATAAAATAGAGAACTATGTTGAGATTGAGATTCGTAGAAGTAATATTACATTCTTGAGACACAGGATCATCTTTTTGAAGAAGCTTTGCAAATGTGAAGTCTGGTTGGCAGAGCAGTTTTCTGTGAAGGAATTTAACTCTATTGGATATGGGGACTTTTTCATGTTCTTGGAGAAGTATGTTTCCCTTCTACCTAAGGAGCTATACGAGATCTTTGCAACTAGTGAATGTGAAAGATATCCTTTGGAGGTTTCATTATTCCAGCATCATGTTATTTTTATGGTTGCACAAGCTTTGAATAATTTATGGGAGAATGAAAAGATAACCAAGCAGAGGATCTCTGCTTTGCTCAAAAGGCAGTATCCATTTATTAGTTTCAGAGTTTCAGAAGATGGTTTTTTGGAAAAGTTTTTGGATATTGTTGAAAAGCAAAAAGACAACGTTGTTTCTAAGTCTGTTATATTTTCTGCTACATTATTGGAAAGGTTCCATCCGTGTGAGTTAATAGTGGATGATGAGATTAATTATTTAGGATCACCATCAGCTAGAGTTTTTGAATCTTTATCAGTGAAGAATGCAATCAATGTATTGGTCAAGGCACCAATGTTGCTAGACTTAAACTTATGGTCACATTGGGATCTTCTATTTGCTCCTTCCTTGGGTCCTCTTGTACCATGGCTGTTACATGATGTCAATACAGAAGACTTATTGTGTTTGGTTACTAATGATGGAAAGGTCTTGCGGTTAGATCATAGAGCCACTACAGATTCCTTTTTTGAAGCTGCATTGAAAGCATCTCCATTTCAAACAGCAGTGGCGCTTTTATCTCTGTTCTCGTTATTTGGGGGAGAAAAACATGTTTCATTATCGCTCATAAAATCCCATGCACGCCATGCTTTTGAAGTTATCTCGAAGAATTCTTGCGAGGAACTGAATGACAGATATAATGTCGCAAGAGAAGGAAAGTTGTTGGGTGGAATGCATGTAGTTGATGAAATTACAGCTAGTAATATGAATATCACAATGAGTAAAAGTTTTAACAAAGTGGATAGCTCTATACCTATTTTGTCAAGATTTGTACTTGATTGCATTTCCTATATACCATCTGAGTTTCGAGGGTTTGCTGCTGATGTGTTGCTTTATGGCTGTCAATCTGTAATGAAAAATGCTACCTCGATGATCCTACACGAATGTTTTCAACCAGAGCAACGGCTTATGCTTCATGAAGTAGGATTATGTCTTGGCGTAGTGGAGTGGATTGATGATCACCGAGTCTTTTCTTCTGCTGATACTTTGACTTCTTTTGCAAATGAAGCTCAACACTCCAATGCCACTAGCTCTGTGACAGTTGGAGAGTCACTATGTTTGGAGAATTTACCAAAGTTATCTGCTTTAGAGAAAAAATGTGTATCTCCCATTGAAGAGCCACATGATGAAAAATACACGGAGTCTCCTAAGACCCATAATAACATCATTCATATGACTGAAGTTGCTGATAATGCAAAGGCAGATGCTTGTACAGAATTCTTGTTTGAATGTGAAGGATATAAGGATGCTGCTCTAGTTGTTGAGTCTATAAGGCGAGATGAATTTGGCCTTGACCAGAATATCCCGAATTCTGAGGGTAGCATGTTGATGAAGCAGCATGCTCGCTTGGGAAGAGCACTACACTGTCTTTCACAGGAGCTCTATTCTCAAGATTCCCACTTTCTTCTTGAGCTGGTAAGCTAGCACTTTTTTTTTTTTTTTTGGTAGAGCAGTTTTTAGGCGTGGTTGTGACTGTGATGTTTTTTTATTTTATTGTTTTCGATATTTTATGGAAGTTTTTAGTGTACGAACTTTCTGCTTGTCCAAAATGACATATCTAATTTTACCTACGAAACATATGTGATCTTTATCAACACATTTTTTATCATGAAAGTGTGCATATTTTTGAGACAGAATCCTTAATTAATGAGTTAAAGTGTTATTTGTTTCGTTTAATTAGGAAATACTATACTAAAAATTATGCAATATTTGAATTAGAATCAGAGCAACTAAAGTTGCTAACTCTGAAATTTGTGATTGGCATATTGATTACAATTACTGTTGCATATTGATACCTGTAAGGTTCTGAAGATTTTTTCATCACAGAAAAGAAATTTTGTGGGAAACATGTAAATAGTCTGGAGGCATAATTGCTTTGATAGAGACTATACATCTGAATTGGTTAGTTTTCTTATCAATTTTTTATTGAAAGTAAACATGGTGTTGTTTTAGAATTATAATTTACTTCCAAAATAGTTATTGTAGATATGTGAACAAGCATATTAAGATTTGAATGTCAGAGCCTCTACCGATTGCTCTACTATCGTGGATACTGATAGGTTCCCTTCCTATAGGGTACTTGTTTTGACTATCGATTTTGAATTGTTTTTAATGAGTGAAACGAGCTGTGTTGTCAAGTTTAGGAAGTCTGGATTACATGTTTCATACTAATTTTGTGGTTTGTCCTTATTTCTCTTTTGCAAGTTTATTGCAGTATAAATCTTTGTACGGCGGATGAAATTATATGTTTTTGGTTGTAAGGACAACAATGAACTTCTGGTGAATTTCTGATGTTATAAATTCATCGAATTACTCTTCTCATTGCAGATACAGAATGCTGATGATAATATCTACCCTGAAAATGTAAAACCAACTTTGACATTCATACTTCAAGAGTCAGCTATCATTGTTTTAAACAATGAACAAGGATTTTCTTCTCAGAACATCAGAGCGCTTTGTGATGTTGGCAATTCAACAAAGAAAGGATCAAATTCTGGATATATAGGACAGAAAGGAATTGGTTTTAAATCAGTGTTCCGGGTATGTGATCATTTCTCTGTACTCTAATGAAACCAATGTATTGAAACCAAGATTCTAGATCTAGCTAAATAATCATACGGCACGACTTTTATATCTTGTCACTGATGGAGAAGAAAGTAGCTCTGTAACTTAACAAACTACTGGCACGTGTATTTTAGAAATCTGTATCATTTCATTATCCTTTAGAAACAGCTCATTCAAATCTTTTATTGGCTACCTTAAATTCTAATTTATTAACTTTTTTTATTGGTAATACTTTCTGTTTCGTGCTGACATGAAACTGAAGATGCTAATGTGATTTATATTGGCAAAGCTGTTTACCTCGTGTTGTCATCTTAGGATTTCCATTGACCACCTTTGGATGATTCCACATCACATGACCACGTTTTCTGCATTTTTAGCGGAAGTGAATATTTAGTCAGGCATACTCAAGAGAGGCACACAGAAACGTTTCTAGTTTTTCAGTCAATAACAATTCAACATCAAAGCTTATGACTTTGTTCATTTGTTGTCTATAGAATTTTAAAACTATAAAGTTCAAATTTGTTGAACCATCAATTTTTCCTTCAGTGGAAAATATTGAGCTTGTGATTTGAATGTGTGATTGCGTGAGATTAGTTGTGGTTAGGGGGCATTAGTTCTGTTTTAATGGACAAGCTTTCTCAGCAAGCAAGGGAATGAAATTTTAGAAAGTCTTACAACGTCATTTCTGGTAATCTTTTTGTCTCAGTGTAATACTAGAATGTTCTTAATTTCACGATGTACGTAATTTGCTGCATTTTTATATGGATGTTGTTCCTTCTGGTGTATTTCATTTTTGTTTTCTTGTATTCCTTATTGGGGTGCATTTCTTAACCAGACATTTTTGTAGTAGATTTTCGATCTCTTGTTTTTTATTAATATACATCAAGTTGCAACTTTATTTATTTTCCTGGAGTTATTTTAAAGAATATTGGATATCAGAATTAATGCATTTGCTGTATTAATTTTACATAAGTAAAATTTACTGGTAATCAACTTTTGTAAGTGCCTATTTTTCTGCAGATCACAGATGCTCCAGAGATTCATTCCAATGGATTTCATATTAAGTTCGACATAAGTGAAGGTCAAATTGGTTTTGTTTTGCCGACAGTCATCCCTCCTTGCAACATTAATTTGTATAGTAGGTTGGTGTCTGATGACGCTGATCAATTGGATAGCAATAGCTGGAAGACTTGCATTGTTCTTCCTTTCAGATCAAAGTTATCAGATGGAGCCATCATCAATAGTATAATAAGAATGTTTTCTGATCTTCATCCATCTTTATTACTTTTTCTTCATCGTCTCGAGTGTGTCAAACTTCGAAACTTTCTCAATGATTCACTTATTGTCATGCGGAAAGAAGTTTTGGCAGATGGTATCATTAAGGTTTCACATGGGAAGGAGAAAATGACATGGCTTGTAGTATCTCAGAAACTGAGGACAGAAGCTCTAAGGCGTGATGTTCAAACAACAGAAATATCCATAGCCTTTACTTTGCAGGAAGCAGATAATGGAAATTGCAGTCCACATTTGGTGCAACAACCTGTTTTTGCCTTCCTTCCTTTGAGGGCTTATGGTTTGAAATTTATTATTCAAGGCGATTTCATTCTTCCTTCATCTAGAGAGGAAGTAGATGGTGATAGTCCCTGGAACCAATGGTTGCTATCAGAGTTTCCTAGTTTATTTATCAGTGCAGAGAAATCTTTTTGTGCTCTTTCATGTTTTAAAGAATATCCAGGAAAAGCTGTGACAGCCTTCATGAGCTTTGTTCCACTTATAGGAGAAGTACACGGTTTTTTTGCAAGTCTTCCCCGATTGATTATTTCTAAATTACGAATGTCAAACTGCTTACTTTTGGAGGGTAAGAATGATGAGTGGATTCCACCTTGCAAAGTTATTACAGGTTGGGACGAACAGGCTTCTGTTCTGCTTCCTCATGACTTACTTCAGGAACACCTAGGGCTTGGTTTCTTGCATAAGAATATAACGTTGTCTGATCAACTAGCGAAGGCATTGGGTATTGAGGAATATGGTCCAAAAATTTTAGTGCAATTTATATCTGCTCTTTGTTTGAAGGAAAATAGTCTTAAGTCACTGGGCTTGGGGTGGTTGCTTTCTTGGCTAAATACACTTTATATAATGTTGTTTCATTCTTCTATTCAGACAACATATAACCTTGGAACAGTGGACCTTGTAAGTACCCTTCAAAAAGTTCCATTTATTCCTCTTTCAGATGGTACATATAGCTCCTTGGCGAGGGGCACAATTTGGTTACATTCTGATCCATCAAGCTCTCAAATTGATGGGAAATATGGATTAGAAGCTTTTCCAAGTTTGAATGCTAAACTTCGAATAGTTTGTCCCACCCTCCTTTCTTCATCCGTGGTGGATAATTCATTCAAAGATATAGCTATAGTGGACAATGGTATGAGAATGCTGTATAGAATTGGAGTTCAACAGTTATCTGCGCATGAAATTATTAAAGTCCACATTTTGCCTGCTTTATCTGATGAAAAGCATTTGATGAAGGACAAAAGTTTGATGACAGAATATATTTGCTTTATAATGATGCACTTGCTATCTGGCTGCCAGGAATGTCATATTGAAAGGGAAATCATAATTTCAGAGTTACAAAGTAAAGCTTTAATATTAACAAATTATGGCTTCAGAAAACCTGTTGAGGTATCACTTCATTTCAGTAAGGATTATGGGAATCCTATAAATATAAATAAATTGCTCAATGTTACAGACATGAAATGGCATGAGATTGACTCTGCCTATTTGAAGCATCTGGTCAGTACACCATTTTCTTTCGGTCTGACAAAATGGAGAAATTTTTTCACGGAATTAGGTGTTACAGATTTTGTCCGAGTAGTGCAAGTTGAGAAGAAAATTGTAGATGCATATGATCCTATCATCAAAACAGAAATGTGGGACTGGAGCATGATTTCGCAAGGATTAGTTGTCAAAGATTGGCAATCACATGAGTTAGTTGATTTACTAGCCAGACTGTCTGCCTCCGGTAATCGAGAAAGTTGTAAACATCTCTTGGAGGTTTTTGATTTGTTATGGGATGATTGCTTCAGTGATAAAGTTGCAGGTTTTTGTGATTCTAACTCTGGTTGTGGTAGCAAATCCTTTAAGTCTTCATTTATGAGAAGCATCTACGATGTACAGTGGGTAGTGTCAAGTATTGATGACAACCTTTATTATCCTAAAGATTTATTCCATGACTGTGATAAAGTTCGATCAATTCTGGGCGCCCTAGCTCCAGTTGCTGTTCCAAAGGTTGTTTGATTTCAGTCTTGTTTTCTTTCCAACTTCATATATGTTTATTGTTTAAATATGAAAGAATTTTTTGAATGAATAATGCTTAATTTCATTACAACTCCTTTTATACACAAACATCTTAGTCCTAAAGCGTGCAACACAATGTGCTACCTGAACTGCCAAAAAATTTCAGATTTTACCTAGCCAAAACTTCCGTTTTATTTAGTGTTTTAATGTATCATTTGACTATTATATAATGCTAAAAATCTAGGTAGATCACTGATGCTGTATTTTTTAGGAGAAAGTATAAGGCAGAACTTTGTTGGAATTGAAACAGGTGAGGAGTGCAAAGCTAGTAAATGATATTGGTTTCAAGACTGAAGTGACCGTGGATGACATGCTGAACATCCTAAAAGTATGGAGAACTAAGATCCCTTTCAAGGCTAGGTGTGTATTTTCTAATCAAGTTTATCAATTAATGCCTTCGTAAGTTGGATTAATGTGCCTTAGTGCTGTTTTATGTGTATAATTGGGGAGAATGGCATTCTCAATGCTTGTGGTTGCAGTGAGGGAGGGAGAGCAATATATGGTTTAGCTTCCCCATCTTGTAGTTTTTTAATTGGTTTTGTCATTTCTACTGTTATGTTATTTAATGGTGAATTTATCCAAGGTTCGTTTTATTGATAAGAAAGAAAAAAAGCAAAAGATTTTTGAAATATTAAGTAGCAAAGGGTGTAGATTTACATGACTGTTAAAGACATGACTGATCAGTGTAATTTACATATGGACTCATTCTTTGGATCTTCCATAACATGTCAGCATCTCTCAAATGTCCACGTTCTATTCATCCTTATGGAGTGAAGTGACTGAATCAAGGCTGAAAATTGCAAAGGAGTTCCGATCTGGCCATGTATATTTGTCCCTTATGTAACTGACTTTAAGAATGAAGATGCAGTATCTGGAATCTTTTTATCTCCTGAGGAAGTATATTGGAACGATTCTTCTGGGTCTGTGGATAAAATATTGGCTCTGCAGCCTTGGCGCAGCTCAACTAGTTTTACTAATCAACTCTTAATCAAGACATTGTCCTATGTTTATCCAGGGCTTCATAATTTTTTTGTTCATGAGTGTGGAGTTCAGGAGAACCCCCCTCTTCGCAATTACCTTCATATTTTACAGCAGTTATCGATGGTTTCTACACCTTCCCAGTCGACTAAACCTGTAAGTTTACGTTGATGTTTATTTTTCTGAGGTCTGGAAATGTAGGTGATCTCTTTATTTATTTATCTTTTTTGTCTTAGGTATTCCAAGTTTTTCTAAAGTGGACCGATGGATTGGAATCTGGACTACTTAGCTCTGACGATATCACTTACTTGAAGGAATCTCTCATGAACTCTGAGTTCAAAATTCTTCCTACTGTGCATGATAAATGGGTTTCCCTTCATCATTCTTTTGGTTTTGTGTGCTGGAGTGATGACAACAAATTGACGAAGGAATTTAAGAACATGGATAACATAGATTTTCTGTACTTGACGAGATTTCAATGATGACAAAGATGATATGTTTCAAATGAAACTGCTTCCCGTTATGAAAGCCTTGGGGATTCCTGTTCTTTCTGAGGTAACTCTCTCTATCTATCTTCCTTTTTCTGACTATTTATGTAAATCTTCTATGTTGTGGTTTGGATTTGAGGCACTGCTCTACGTTGTCTATGGTCTGAACAATGTCTAATACTTGCCTTGGTAGTTTTTTGAATATGTACATCGTCCTATCAGCGTTAGGAAACTCCTACAAGAAAATGGAAAGAAATTTCAGAAGCATAATTAACTATTCCCTGCTTAAAAGCTTCGTACAAAAAATATTTTCGGTTGAATATTTAAGATAATAGAATCTAACTCCATCTACATGTAAATATATTGAAGTATATATACCCAATTATGCATGTACTTCACTATAAGAGAAATCTAGACCTCATCCCCAAAAATGGCCTTCTAATTAGACATGAACATTTTTAGTTGCTAAAGCTCATCTAGCTGCAAAGAAACATTACCTTACGCTATGACGAGTCTTAGCTATTTCGTTTTTTGAAAAAGTGCGAGGTCAAGGAAGAAGATATTTGTTGTATTGCTTCCTAGCCCAACCCCCCTTGCTTAGAGAAAAAGACCAAAAGTTAACATTAACGAGAGCTAGAGACGGTAACATTTATTCACCATTTTTATATTTTTGCCTTTTTCTGTAGATGGTCACTCGTGAAGCTATTTGTTATGGTTTGGGAGACGGTAGCTTCAAAGTTTCATTAGTAAACTGGGCTCTTCCTTATGCTCAGCGTTACTTGTATTGTGAACACCCTGACAAATATGCGCAGCTTAAACAGACTGGATTTGATGTCCTCAATCGTCTACAAGTAATCACTGTTGACAAATTGTTCTACAAAAGTGTCATTAAAAGTCGCAGCTTTTCCTCTGCAAGAAGAGTTGAATGTAGCTGTATTCTGCAGGTACTTGGTTGACCTTTATTTTTATTTTACATGGTGGACTGGGTCCTACGCAAACTGCAAGATATAAACACTTCACAATGCATCGACTATTAATTGCTTAGCACAAAATTGCATCTTCGTAATATGTTTTAATAGGGCAACAATGAATTTTTATCTTTACATGCATTAAGAATAAATAGTTTATTAATTAAAAAAAAAACATTAAACATTGATGATTGAAAGTTTTTCTCCAATTATTTTTTTATGATTGGCATAGTTTGGATTTGGAATATAGATATTATTTGGGTTGGTATAGTTTGGATTTGGAATATAGATATTATTTGGGTTGGTATAGTTTGGATTTGGAATATAGATATTATTTGGGTCTCCTACGGGATTTACAGTTTTAAACTTACAGGACAAAATCCTATATTCAACCAAAGAATCAGATTCTCATGCCTTGTTTATGGAGCTTTCCCGTCTGCTATTTGCTGGAACTCCTGAGTTAAGCCTAGCCAATTTCCTCCACATGATCACGACTATGGCAGAATCAGGTTCCACTTCAGAGCAGATTGAGTTTTTTATTTTGATGACCCAGAAGGTGACGAAACTTCCCGAAGAAGAATCTGTTTGGTCCCTTTCAGCCTCATCTTCATTGATGGACAATGATAACTCTCCTCAAACAAGTCCAGTTCGCACACCAATGAAGCACAGCCCACTCATAAAGGGAAGAGAAAAGAAGGAACCAATGCCAGCTGGCCACCAGCTGATTGGAAAACTGCACCTGGTTTTGGTTATGCCCGTGCACTAGGCTTTAAGACACAAGCATTCTCTCAGCCTCACAGCTTTTCAAATAATATTGGGTCTGAAGGAATTTCTGTGCAAACTGAAATATTAGATCCAACCACAGGCTACAAAGAGTGGACTGTCGAAGATAATTTAGCAACAGCAGTAGGCATGGCAGATCCAGAGAATTCAAAGGATCTATGCAGCCCTTCTTCTCATTGGAGGGACCCTAGTCATTTAAATCAAGATATTCTTAGAACCATCTCTGATTCTCGACCCTCTTTCTTGAGAGATCGGCTCCAAACAGGTACACCTAATCAGACACAGGCTTTGGTGACTGGGAAAACAGGCGAGTGGGTTGCTTTCGATTACTTCACGAGGACAGTTGGCGACAAGGTAGTGAGGTGGGTGAATGAAGTTAAAGAGACTGGGTCACCCTATGATATTGTGATAGAGGATAGAGAAAATAATATAGAGTACATTGAAGTTAAATCGACCAAGAGTAGGAAGAAAGACTGGTTTGATATTTCACTGAATGAATGGCAATTTGCAGTCGAGAAGGGTGAATCTTTCAGCATCGCCCATGTTGTTCTATTGGACCAAAACAAGGCAAGAGTTTCAGTATTCAAGAATCCAGTCAAGTTATGCAAACAAAGCAAGCTTCAATTGGCTCTGCTGCTGCCGAGGCAGCAAGATGAATTTTCGCCTGTTTCATGAGCTGCCTTGCTGCTGGGTATAATTTTCGGTATGTTTAGTTTATTCACATCTGCACATTTTTTAGGGGGATGATTCTGAGACTAGAAGGCTATTTGCAGTATTATCCTTTCAGATGAAAAAGAGCAGACGTTGATGGAGGCATAGATTTTTATCATCAACGGCCCAGATATGTTGTAGTATGATTACTTGTGACAGTGATTGTAGGGGAAGATCTTTTCTCTATTGGTTCCCCATTTTTGGTCGGTTAGTTTTACAGGGTTGGGTTATTTCTTCATGTGCTTGTATACATAGATACATAGATACCAGCACCAAATTTCAAGACTCACAATGCAGCCTTTGGGCGCACTTTTTATTTGACTTGACGGTTCAATTATTAATTTATTATTTTAATTATTTATAGAGTTGCCCATGATATGTGGAATTACTTTTTCTATGATTAACAGAGTTTTAAACAAATTATTGGCAAATGAAGAACCAAAGATAACCTTCAATTATCGAGAAACTCTATACGTAGAACATTATGATACGTGCAACTAACAATATAGACGTCAAACACATTTCAACATAATGGATATTTTTTTTTCATGTTTCGGGCTGCGTAATGGGCCTTTTTTCTCGAAATCAATGGTCATATTCATAGACGTGAAAGCAAAAGCTGGAACCTGAGTTATATATTAGGTTGAAGATATCCCAATGAAAATTATGGAGTTAAAAAAAAAAGAAGGAAAACTTTACTAATTAACTGTGTCTCCAAAAAACAAACACTAGTTTACAGCTGAGGTAGCTACAGATCAATAACTTCAACCAATGATATAAATATGTTGAGTATCAAAACATTTACATCCATTGAGCGTGAGAGAGTGAGAGGGAGAGAGAAGAAAAGAAGAAATTATATTGATCACCTGCTAAGAACAAAATCCCAAAGCTCAAGAACGAGAAAGTCCAGTTTTCTTCCACATCACTGGGTCTTTGGTTTTTGAATCTTCACGTAAGGAAAAATTCCAAAGACGTGGACTACTTGTGGATTCCATCCCAGTTGCTGAGCTCGACAAAACATCAAAAATGTATTTGCAAAATAAGAATTGAATCCCATAAATACGTGCCAAAGTGCATGACCTTGTGGATTGAAGTACCAGTTAGAGATGTCCATGCAGAATAGACGATCGAAAAGCCAGCAAAGAATTCCGAGAACTATTGTGATCAAATACAGCTTTGCTAGCCTTTTTGCATGGTGATCTTTCGTGTAAATGTAGTATTTGTACATCCGAGGAATGCATAGAAGACAGAGTATCGCATAATGCACTTTGAACCCAATTTGAAAACGAACCAGAGCATGTGCAACGGCAAATGCAGCCCCATATAGAAACAAGAAGGTGGGCATTGTGCTCCTGTAGTGCCAATCTGGTGAGTAGAGGATGTAGATGTAGAGAAGCATTTCCCATACCATAGGTGTTTCATCACCCTGCTGTTGCCTATAAATCATCATAACTCACCATTTCAATCATTGTGAACAATAGGTAACATAATGAATAATTGATCACACAACGACAAGTACAATTTTTATAACTGCGTCGAGCATATTTAATGAATAGAATCCATGTAAGCTAGGTTTTGCTTTTAGAATTGGAAGATAAATGCATGAAAAATACTTTCAAAGAATAGGAAGAATGATGAAGATGCACTGCCTATTTTTCATCCCCTACAAGGGCTAGTACATTATTATAATGAAGAAGATGAAAGACAAATAAGCAAAGCAGATACGAAATAAAGCAGGAAACAATTGTGTATATATTTAGAAGTCCATGCATTCTTTGCATTTTCTATAACTCAAGCAGCCATCTTTTACTCTTCCAATTTTGTTTCGTATTTAGCCAGACAAGACATCTTCAACAATTTTAAAACGTAAAAAATTTAGTCTCTTATGACATATGGACTCGTGATCCCGTCTAGTACAAACAAATCCTCCTTAAGTATTTTGAAATGTTAAAAACTTTAATGACCATAATAATTAAATATGCTCATGAGATAGTTTGAACCATCATGCTTATGTCATTGTTCGAGTCCTAAAGTCGATTTGGGTTTAGTTATGAGGAGTATGAGATTTAGACAAGAAGCACCTGAGATCACTAACTTATATAAAAAAAAAAAAAACTTACACGCGCTGTAAGGTGGCATGATACAGTATACTCCCTATGGCAAGAACCATATTAGATACATGTAGAACACTAAACCTCTTCTCAAATCGTTGTCTCAGCGCGTTTATGAGACCAATAAGTGCCAAAAGGAGGCATGGGATATTTGATATAGTGTTGAAGAACTCTGCAATGTAGGAAGAATACAGATAGTTTTTCTCACACCAGTCAGTAGAAGTGACAGGGCCCCAAAAGCTCGATAATCTATCTGTCATCCTAGTACAAGTACAATTAACACTTGGATGCACCTTCAGCTAGGATGTTGCAGAGTTCATGAAACCTGAAGGGCACATCCAAAAAAAATGGTAAGGTAGTGAACTGTGGCAAGACTGTAATCATTAATACAGCAGCGCATAAATATTGGTTTTCTTCTTTAAAGAGATAAACATCGTACATTTCCAGAATCAAGATAGGCCCCTCCAAATTATAGTCAATAATCTAGTTATTAAACAATAAAAGCAATAAAAAAAGGACGTGAAAATATTACACATTGATAGACCCGAGATTGAAGTTTGAACACAGTCACAGATTAAATTGATTTATTGTTGTAAATTTGAATTGACTTCCACTGCAAATGGGAGGAAAGCTTTTCTGGATGCTGAATAACATAACTACACTAACCTATATAGTAAAACCTTGATCGTTTAGCGAAGATTACTTTGCAAGATCCAACCCAGGACTAGTAACAAAGAGCATGAAATAACATATTAACCTCATCAACAAAAAGGAGAATCCCAAATATCATACGAAAACAGTTACACCATTGAATCGCTGGTTGAATAAATACAGCAGCTATCGTGATGCAAAGCTACCAGTTGCCTAGGGAAAACTATCGACAACGAAACTGGGATCCCAAAAGAACAAGTGATAAGTTTTCCCGTCGAAAATTCTCCCACATAATGCAATACAAACATTTATTCATAAAAAAAAAAGAAAAAGAGAAAAAAAAGTTACGGCAAACAATGAACGACACATCATTAGATTTTCCAGATTGAGACCCTTACATAACAGACACACCCAACAATGAGAAACACAAAAGCGATATGAGAAAGCAGAAAAACCAAAATCAATTCAATTATCTGAAAACCAGTGCAGTTTCAGAAATCTCGACAGCACAAACACAAAGTAAGAAAAATCAAAAGGGGCACATCCAACGAAAGACAGAAGGTGAACATAGATACCAACTATTCGGCCACCATTCCAGTATCTCGGGAATTGAAATTCCGTTCTCTTTCCGGCGGAAGCAGATTTGGAAGGGGACGAAGTAGGGCTGCGAAACAAGCGGATTGAGAAAAAGTTCGAAACATTCCGCTGAAAAATCCACCGGACGTGTGTGACACACATCAACCGTTGGATCGGAAAAAGCAGCGGTTGAGATCGCCTTTCCCATCCATCGTGCGCGCTATTTGAGAGGCACTTTCTTTCATAGAGAGATAAATATATAAAGAAGGAGATCGGTTCGGTTAATGCGGTTCGGTCAATTTCAAAAACAAACCGGACCAACTGAAAGAATGTAAATGTTAGTCGAATTGAACCCGAATCAAACCCGGCAAGACTCCAAGTGGTTTTTCTCCCTTGATCTGGTTCGATTAAAGTTCAAATCATAGTTTTTTTTTTTTTCGATCTCGAGTGAAAAATTATAACTATAAGAATAAATTTGAGCTTCTACGTGATTTTAGTAGTAAAAATATTTTTAAATTTGTAGTAGCAGTCTTGATTTATGTCCTAATTTGCAAATTGTGTTGAAGTTTGGATTAACTTTCAAACGAATAGTTTGTAAAAGAAGTCTCATTTTGAAAAATAAAATAAAATGTAATTTAAATCATAAACTTAAGAGGTCAATACAATTAATACTTTTAAAAACAATTGCACGTGAATGTTAACACTCTAACTCAAAATGACACTTCACTTTCTGTCTCGTTGAAACTAGATAGAGAAATAACAAAAATAAAAACCGAGAGTGACATAGATGATGTCAAGAGGAAAGATCACGTAGCTTTCGTGAATAATAAAAAAAAGTATAAAGTGTAATTTAGCCCCTACAATTCAGTGAAATAGACAATTTACACCGTAAACTTGAATAATATGCAAGAACAACCTTAATGTATTGATAATGGGCAATATGGCCCATACCGTCATATTTTCAATCAAAAAGTAATATTTTTTCACTTGTTCATTTTTTTTCCGAAATGCCCCTCACTGGACGGAACCGGACCAGACCGGTTCGGCTAATTCCACTCTGTTTTTTTTTAAATCTTATTTATCGGAAATGAGAAGACAGAAGAATATAATTAAAAAAAATAAAAAATCAGAGTGCAATTAGTCGAACCGGTCTGGTCCGGTTTAGTCCAGTGAGGGGCATTTCGGGAAAAAAAAAATGAACAAGTGAAAAAACGTTATTTTTTTATGGAAATTAGGACGGTAGGGTTCATATTGTCCATTATCAATACATTACGGTTGTTCTTGCCTATTATCCAAGTTTGCGATGTAAATTGCTCATTTCACCTAGTTGTAGGGGCCATATTGCACTTTATCAAAAAAAAAAAAAAAAAAAAAAAAAAACATACTTACTTTGAGTTTTTTTTGGGCCGGATCAAAATAATCCCTTGGTGAGCTGTATTATAGTCATGATGAGCTCAAAAGGTCGTTTTAGTTTTTTATGGCGTCGGCTAGGCCACTGGTATGAGCAGCTGGCAACTACCAACGATGTTGAACGATAACCAGACCCTTTTGTGACTTGTTGGAAGCTAAAGAGTAAAAAGATTATATTTTTAAGAACACCCAAGAACACAGTTGGTTTTTGGAAGCAAGCTATTACCTCTGAAACAGAAACTTTTACGCTTGCCACCGCACCGCCACTCACTGATCTTATAAGGAGGGCTTTTATTATATTGAAAGGAGCAGCGGGAGAGGAAAAACGTCACTGTCTGAAGCTAGTTGTCATCCCACGGTGTTCATTTCAATACCTAAAGCACTTTCTTCAAACCCATTTCTGGAGAGAGAGATAATTATTGATGGGTTTTCATTTCCTCGATTGCTTAATCTTACTCTCTCAATCTTTTAGTTGTTTGTGCTCCGAGAGAGAAAGAGTCAAACCCATTTCTGGAGAGAGAGATTATTATTGATGGGTTTTCATTTCCTCGATTGATTAATCTTACTCTCTCAATCTTTTAGTTGTTTGTGCTCCGAGAGAGAAAGAGTTGTCGTTTGGGGACTGAATTTGCGGAGCAGGTCTTCTCTTGAAGATTTGATTCTCGAGCGGAGTTCAATGGCGGTGAGTTTAGCTAACTCTTCTATCTACTACTCTTTGTAAATACCCTCTTCAGTTCTCTTTCTCTTGTGGTGTAAAATTAGTCTCTCTCTCTCTCTCTCTCTCTCTCTCTCTCTTCTCTGGTGGGGAAAGATATAAGAAAAACTTCATCCCAAGGGCTGATGGAGTTCATTGGAATGAGGTTTTTACTTCATACCAAGAATCATGAGTCAAATCTGGAATTGGAACCCATTAAAGTTGAGTGCTTTGGGAAGTTGGATGTTTGGTTATTTTGAAATTTAAGATGGCTTAATTACCTTTACTTCTCTGTATGGATTACAAAGGATGTAGTTCAAACTAATGATATGTTTGCTCTCAAGTTACAATGAAGAAAAGAAAGAACATCAAGGGCCTGCATGTGTATTTTTCGAAACATAACAACAGGAAACAGTTAGAATAACATTTGAACTTGTTCTTCGAGAAACTGTTCTTAGACAACAATTCTGAAACAATGTCTTGTGAAAATTTTTAAGAAGTGTTTGCAGAAATTTTTGC
Source organism: Begonia masoniana (assembly GCA_022432975.1). Taxonomy (NCBI): domain Eukaryota; kingdom Viridiplantae; phylum Streptophyta; class Magnoliopsida; order Cucurbitales; family Begoniaceae; genus Begonia; species Begonia masoniana. The sequence continues at coordinate 49,861,585 of CM039507.1, read as the reverse complement.
TTTTTTTATTTATTTTCAAGTTCATTTTCCCTGATTTTTTCACATATTCAAATCATTTAGGTGTACATACTAAGTGTAAATATGACATTTTTTCTAGCAGAAACGGTCCGAGGTACCAAAATTTGGAAACTGGGATAATGAAGATGTACCATACACGATGTACTTTGGTTATGCGACAAAAGATAAAAGTGGGAAAGTGAATTCAAATATTTCTCCAGACAAACAAGTGCTAAATTCAAAGCACGAGCGAAGAAGGAGCCGAGAAGAAGCCGTTGCAAGGAGGCTGACAGAATCTCCTTTGCACCATGGAGTTTCAGGCCAAAGGGCTGCCATGGAAGTTGCCCTCCCCAGCCGCCATGATGGTGTAAAATCATTGACGTCCAAGCAAGATCGTCATTCCGGCTCGAACAAGAATGACATGAAGAAGGCGGTTGATTCTCCTTCGCACCACAGGGGTATCTATCACCAAGCAAGAACAGGGGAAAAGGGCAGTGGAGTATCTTCTCCGTCGTGGGAGAAAAAGGGTTTGTCTCAAGGAAGCAGCCATGGATTAGCCCCCTCTACTCCTCAAAGATCTCGATTAAGACCAGGCAACAAAACTGTAATTATTTCTCGCTTTAATTTCCATTAATTATTTCTCGTTTCTCATTTTTGTTTTTGCAATTTTCGATTGGCCCTATCTTGTTTACACTTAATCTTAACGGTTTGCACAAGTGGACATTTTTATTAGGGAGGTCAAAGTGATGAAACAAAAATTTGAACTTAAGAATTGATACCATGTTAAATCAACACTAATATAAGAAACAAACTATTGGAAAGTGTCGTTTATTTATATATGTTATTTCTTAATAACATTAATCGACTCACTCTAAGACAACTAAATTCTGATATTTTTTTCACAAACATCTTTGGATGATTGAATTTGAAGTATAGTTTCCAATTCTAATGTTGCAGCCGGACAGGGCCACCGTTCCAAAGTTTGGTGATTGGGATGAGAGTGATCCGGCATCAGCTGAGAATTACTCACAAATTTTCAACAAAGTACGAGAGGAGAAGCAAATCAGCAAAGGATTCGGGTCAGAAAGCCAACTCCCGAGCGATAATGATCGTGACTCCAAGGTATGCGTCTATGTGATGACCAATAATCAATCCCAAGAAGGGTACTAGGATCTCATCTTTGCAAATGATAATTCCGAAGATATTACTACTTAAGTCTGCTGAAATAGAACTCTCAAGTCTTGTATCTTATATCAGCTACCCCCCGTCGTGAGATTCGTTCTAAAATCTACTTTCTCTGCTTTTGATAAGCTGATGACTTCAATTACTTCACAATTGCTGACTAATCGTCAAAGCATTATTCGCGTTCTATTATATATTTTATCTCCTGGTCATTTCTTTCTGCTGATTCATATTGGAAATTTGAGTGATTTCTGCACTCTCTGCAGGGCTGCTGCTGTTATCCGTGGACAAGGCGGTAATACGGCAATGACCGTAGCTACAAAATCTTCAGTGCGATTTCTTCATTGGTGGGTGCTCTATGTCATAATGTATGGAAAAAATAACTCAAATCTTTTCTAGTTTTCATATTATGTGCAGATTTCCACATTTTTACCTTTTTTTTTTTGGTTGTGGAAGTTGAAATTCCATCATGTTTTTCTCTTCCCTACTAAGAGTGTACTGCCTTCTTTTTTTCTTAGAAAGGTTGAAGAATGTTCTTTTAAACGAAATTAAGATGGAGAGAAAACTCGGGTTGGAAGAGTCTCAGAAACTTAGAGAAATAGTATTCAACTATGACCTTGAACCTTCCAATGAGTCCTTAAATAAGATTTAAAACCTAAAGAAACAAAAGAAGCAAATATGTCAAACTAATGTGATGATGGCAATTAGAGTGCTTCTTCACTCCTAATAGCAAGGTCAACTTTTAATCCTGTTTTTTAAAATATACTTTGCTATGCACAATATTTGAAATAGATTATAAGCAACAAAACGACCAAAAAATGAGTTCGATCTCTGGTATTGACACTCTTCATAGTCATAAATTCTATTTTTTTCATTCCAATTCCAACAGCAACCGTGGTTTACAGTCAAAATAATCAACTTACACATCATGTGCACCATTAGAACAGATAAAGATGTTCAAGTCAAGTGAACTGATGCAAGGAATTGTTTATTAACAAGCTCAACTGCAACACCAGAGGAACAGAACGGTAAATAAGCATACAATTGTGACGTCATTGTAGCTAATATACAGAGATGCCACAAAGCCAATAGTTACTTCTCACATTGTGGCTAAAGAGGCACGGAGATCGGCACGTGATTTGCATCTGGCCTTGACAGCCAACGTCTTCACAATTCCGTGGCACGGGTCATCTTTAAATACGGCATTTGAAACTCCAATAGAGCAACTATTTTTTCCAAGGCATGTCTGGAAAAAGAGAAGATTTTAATTTACAATATGTATCACCATACCACTCAACATTGCAGTTGTATTACTCTAACGCTCATGCAAAGAACTGAAATTGGTCCAAATTAGCAACTCCAAGCCAGCCAGTTAATGTTAAAAATCAATCAATCAAATCATGTAAAAATGAGGTTCTTTTAAGATTTTGAGGTTAATAAACTATATAATTAAGGATAAAGTTGAACAAAGTTGTGACCATAGCTAATTTTGATATTTTCTTGTGGCAAATCAAATTATTTAAAGGGCAACATACATTTCCAATCCATAAACTATATGGACGATATGGCCTAGGAGGACGTTGTCGTTTTTCTCTACTTTAGGTGTCAAACAAAAACTTAGGGTCATATAAATTTTGACTTTTGCTTTAATTTTTAAAGGATAGTAAATAGAGAACGAGTAATCTAACAGATTCTAAATAATTAGAAAAATTACGGTATAAGATAATAAATCTAATCAAATTGAATTCAATATCAGCATTGAGAGAGGGAGAGATAGAGAGAGGACAAAGGTATTTTTCTCTCTCTTCTATTAAAATTGATACGAAAGTCAAGTGATGAGACAAATATTCAAATTCAGGGTCTTCAGCTGTGATAACATATAAACTATCGCTACTGCCACAAAATTAAGTTGTAAGCGTAGGTTGATTTAATAATTTCAACTATGTCATGACAGAACATTTTTGAATTAGCTCGAGACTCAATTTATTATAAGAAAATACCTGCACTAATTGTGTTTGTAGATTTAGTATGCCATAGATCTATATTTAATACCAAAATTTAAAAGGAATTGGTTTACCTCAGAGACAACAGACACAGAATTCGGAGCGTGGCAATCCCCTATAACGAACTTTTGGCAGCTACCTTGTGGAGTTCCATAGCTAGCAAATTCAATGGAGGAGATTGTATGTCCATCATCACAGTGCAAATGCATTTCCGGTGAAGTATCGTTTATCAAGAAATTTCCGTTGATTAAATCTGCTTGCAACCATTTCCAGAGAGGCGCATAGTTCGTCTCTGAAACTTGAGCACAGACTACTTGAGCTGAATTGAGATTTAATGAAATCTGAAATGGATTCCCACCAGTTTCTTCAAACAGGACGAGTAAATTATATGATTCCTTAATCCATGACCGTGGTATGTGGTACCTGGAGATGGAAAATATTGCTTAGTTAAGCAAGCTACTTTAAGTGGGTCTGAGAAGATTTTGAAGACTGTCTTCAAAATAGTCAAAGAGTCATCATTCATGACAAGTCTATGCTACATCTTAATTCTGATGTTCTGGGACTGAGAAGATTGCACGAGGTCTGGAGAGAATTTTCTGGATTCCCTTTTACAAAGTCTAATATATCTTCAGTCCTGGTTCTTTCTGATTGGAGGACTGCTTGTATAGGTCTTTCCCTTTATGGTTGGATGAATCTCTAGTGGACCAACAACTTTTTCTATTTCTTTTTGATTTTCTACTTGCAGTTTTCTATAAAAATTAAAAGAAAATTATACCAGGCTTGAGTAGGCTTGCCACAATTAGTTAAGCACTTATTTGAGTTGTAAGGCCCACGGTAGTCGCAGAATTTTGGACATCCATCTTTTGGGGATGTCAGATTCCAGTATCGTCCTATGTGGTGACCATTGACCCAGGCCTGGCCCTTTCCCATGCTCGCTAAATCAAGAGCAACTGGATCTGTTCCCTCGGGTGAGTCAAAGTATGTCTGCATGGATTGCCAAGAAAACTGATTTTGTAATTTCAGAAGATGAACAAAAAATGGCTTGGAGATTGACACCTAAATACTGGTAGGGCTAGTCGCTGGATATAAAAATTACAGCGAGAAAAATAAAAAGACGGACGCATACAAACTGCAATTTCAATTTTGTTAGTTATCAAATCAGTTCTCAACCAAAGTCATCTAGAATCAATATCTGATTGCACAAAGAAGTCAGGTAAAAGCTAATTTTGCTAGCGCATGAAGTATTAAAAGAAATCACATAAATCATTATTAGTATTTAGTAATACGAGATGTTAACAAATTAGCAGTTAAAACAAATGCATGAATCGGCTTCAGCAACATTGGTCTATCACATTCAATTCATTTTTTTATTATTCTGTTACAAAATAAAGCAAACGATAAGAAATCAGAAAATTCAAGGCTGTGCAAGAGGAATAAATGAATAAAATTCTTATCAAATTTTATTTTATAATTGTTTTGAGTTATTGATAACAATGCACATACCTTGTACCAGGTAAACGAAGATGGAACAGCATCAACAGTTACATTAGTCCACTCTGCATTCTCATTTTCTTCAATGGTGTAGATGTTGAGGAACTCACCTTTGAGACCAACCTAGAATACCAATGGAAAAAAAGAAAGAAGGGGGAGACTAATTTGACTTATGGAGTGAAACAAAATTCTGCCGTAAGCTGCAAATGCTTCTTTTTTTTTCTTTTTTAATTGGTAATAAGCTGCAAATACTAGATCCCTACCTGATAGGTCCATAAGAACTTTGATAGATCCACATCACCATTCCTGAATCCAGTTAACTTAATATGGCCTTTGATCCCAGCTTCATCTTTCTCAATAAAGGGACCAGAATTCTACACATCATTGTAACTAATATTAGATGTAATTTATAACTGGAATTCAAAATTTACTTTGATAGAACATTGAGCCAACAGAGAACATTGGTACCTATGTAAGGAATGTATGGTAGATGCAAGATAGTTCAATACTCAAGGAATATTATGGAATATATTTTTGGATATGACTTGGCAATTACTTATTACTTGGGTATTATCTTAATTTAGAGATTTCCTAATATTTCAAAATCTTCTGCATGACCATAACTGGATACAGCGTCTAATCATCCCAACATCAATGTTTTCGTTCCATATTCAGCACCTAATTGTCCCAGGCAATGTTTTAATGATGTACAGAGTTCAACTCTGGTCCTCTGCTTTATTTCTTTCCAGTAAATAGCTACACAGAGTATAATCATTTGGACGATGATATCTTTATTCCAATATTTTCATTTAAACTGAAAAGGGATTAGCCGCAAAGCACTTGAGCAGAAGAAAACTATATGTTTGCTAGAGAATCACTAGATTTTTACCCGCAAGCCCACTGTCTCAGATATCAATACGAGATCATTGTATCCTTGAATAAACTGAACAGGCTGAACCACCTTAACCCAATGACCAGTGACACTGCCTTTTTTCCATCATGCACAATAAAATACGTATTACTGAGAGCAAATGATAAAAATATTAAAATAATGAAAAAGATCGAACAAATTAGAAGGGAATCATTATTCCCACCATTCTTTGTTTCTATAGTCGTTGAACAAACAAAACAAGAAACAGAATACATGACGCAAAAGTTAGGAGGAGACATTAGCTATTTACCTCAAAATCTACTTTTTTGTAGGAAACAAAATATATTAATAAGAAAGAAAATACAAGTTAGGAGGAGAGATCATCCCACGCAGAAGGAATGGAATCCTTTAAAAGAGCTTGTCAACAAAAAAGAAGGGATAATACCTCAAAATAAGCTAAAAAATCCTTCTCCCACAAAGTACAAACGACTAGAGGGAATATCGGTACATCCTCCAAGGGTCTGGTGGACATATTTACAGGAGTGCCAAATTCACGCTTTGAAACTATAATTGGCAAGCTGAGAAAGAAGTATTTATCTGATCTAGTTTTTGAAGGGGAGTATTAGTGAAAGCAGAGATATTTCAAGGAAAACAGATTGTTATTTCCTTTAGAGATTAGGATGAAATATTCAATCCAGTAAAAGAAATAATTTTATTTTACATTAAGCTAAAAACAGTATATGAGTACAAAGTATTTTCCCAATCAAGCCATTAATTGAAACAAGGGAGAGATTCTGTCAATTTTCGCAATTAAGGAAATCTGACGTGATTACCTCCAAAGGAACATCTACACAACAATCCTCAAGAACCCTAACTTCAAATCAGAAAATCCACAAAGCAGAGAGGATAGAGAATATCCAAAGAAGACGTCTTCTTATTTTAAATTCCAATGAAAAAGTTGGAATACAGAAAACAAGAGATAACACGGGCTTGTCCAAGCCAAAGTGAATTCCATGGAGTGGTTATATAACCATGCTTCCTAAAGTTGCCCAGAAAAAATGCATCAGCATTTGCTAATCTAAAGAAAGGAAGATTTAATCACCTGCAAGCTGCCCATTAACAAATACATGCAACACATCACGCATACTATCAATTGTAACTGCAGGGGTGACTTTACTCTGCTCCCAATATGAGAAGTCATCACTATCCACATTTATTCTGCATCCAGAGTGCATTATTTAATGCAGTTAATCAAAGGACGTGCAACAAGCAGATGAGCACATATGATTTTTGAAAGCTAAAAAAATAAGTTAAGAGCTGCATGCGTTTCATGATCTATTTTAAAAGTTAATGATGTGCTTTTCGGTTTGCTAGCTAGTAAAAAGTTCTGTTTGTTTCTTAGTTCAATAGTTAACTATGCAAATTAACGAAATAGTTTACATATTAGTTTATATTGCTCATATGTCTAGGAGCTAACAAGTCATTTATTTATGTAAATAGAAAAAAGATTTCAGAGCAAATTGCAAGAATTTTCCAGAAGAAATACAAACATGAGACTCTACTCTGTTTTTGAGTGAATTCTCCACGAGTTAACTATAAAGCTGTACAATTTTTTAAATGGTATCCTGAATGGGCAGATCCTAAACACAGGTTAAATTTGCAAGGTTAAAAGTCAATGTTTCCATATAGATCCTAAACAACCAAAGTCCTAAATTGGCTGCTAAGACATTCTTCAACCAAGTAACTGGGTACGATAAAATGTGCAGTTCATGAATTAGAACAGATTCTTTTAGAATTGAAACGTACAGTGGAACTTCTTATTTGTGGAAAATTATTATTATTTTTATATATGAAGGCAAACCATAAAAGAGCATTTTCCAACTACTTCACAAATTTATAAACAAACCATGAATTTAAAAAACTATTAACCGAGAGACAACACATGGAGTATATCACATAGACAACAGCTAAAGGTATCCAGAGCTTCTATTTTATTTTTTTTAAATTAGTATCACTTGCATAGAGATAGATCAAGACACGTAGTTCTTCAAACTTTTCAAAGTGGTTGTCATTAAACGAACTGCATCCTGTACATAGGTTCCTATTCATGTAATGTGTCAAGCTCAACCGATTCCTCAAGACCAGATAAAGATATACCTGGTTATATACCAAAGGTAGTCAGAATCGTCCTTTGTCACATTTAAGTGCTCCAATATTCCTTTAACAGTGAAATTATTATCACTCCAAACACCAACTGGTTCTTTTACAGCCATCCAAGGTTGTGTTAGATAGGAGGCTTCATTCTGGCTTGTAGATTTTTCCCTTGTCCATATGTTTGAAGCAGGAGACATGCTGATTTCCGGTATGTTCATGGATGTTTGTGAAGTAACCTGCTCATTCATCAGATTTTTTTTTTAATTGTAGATATAATTTTTTTTTTTCAATAAGAAACTTTCTATTAAAAATGAAAAGAAAAGTTCCAAGACATCGGGGAGTTAGAACTTTGCTTGACCAATAAATAACTAAATAAAAACAATTTCCTTCTAGTTGGAATCTACAAAAAAATTTATTTCAATGAAGTCAAATAACTCAAAAGATAGAACTAATGGTCTCTAAATTAACTTTATCTTGTTATCGTGTCTTTACTCCATAAGAAATACATCATTGATGAAGCTTCTAATATCGGAGTAAGCACTCGACATTGAATCATTATGTGAGTACTAGTTTCATCTTTAACTTTACAGAAACAGTAACAAACTCACATTTAACAAACTCATATACAATTTTTCTACGACCAAAATCTTAACGAGCACTAGGATCTTAGATGAAACTCATTTATTTCATATAAAATTGTAAAAAGGAAAGATGGACGAGCTACAAGTTGTAAGAATAATGATTTCAAAGACAAATCAGTAGATGGTTCCAAAATCCATTTACAACAATTAATAATATTCTCTCTTAAGGAGGCAAAAGATACAACTTAAAAAAAAAAATTCCCCTCATAATTGATTAGCTATTTATTACAACTTGACATCTAGACATCCTAGAGGAATAAAAAAAATTCACAATTGCCTAAGATGGGAGGAAATGTGTAGAGTCCATTTTGAATGAATTTGAGACCTTAAAATGAGACAATTCATATGCATTTTTAAATAGGAATTATAATTTTTTGATTCAAATGTTCCATGAGGTCACGTGGTGCAATAAAAGTTTTGTTTCGTAATCGAAATAAGGAAATATAATAACACCAGATAAATAACTTTAAAAAAAATTATATTAAATGTCAAAAGGCTATCTAATATTCACCACAATCTCTTTAAATAGAGTTCGGATTATAATTTGAAATCTCTAATAAGATAAACTAAATATTATACAAAAACTTTTAAAAATATAATTTTTTTTAAAAAAAAAATTTAAGAAGTTAAAACGAATAAAATCAAACTAAAATAAGAGATAAAATAAAATATTAGAATATCATAGGTTTATGAGCTTGATTGGGCCAGGACCCATCTTATATCATTATGTTTCAAGAGTTGTTCAATAAAAAGTTAATATTAATTACCAATATGATGATGAATATTAATAGCTAAGGCAATTTTAAATCTTGGATAGAGGTCTTTGTGTGTTTCAGTGATCAGACTCTAGAAACCTAAATCAATTCGCGTTTGGGGCAGTTTTACGACATGAATAGGGTCGTAGCACATTTCTAGGTTCTTGTGAATGTCGAAATTCAATCTGATAACTAATATGTGCTGTTGGAAAATGGAAAGTCAGAAAGTTTTGATATTTTCGTCTTTGAAAAGTGCCTACTCTCGATGAGAACATAACAATAGCAAAATCATAAAGTGTTCCTCCAACTCCTAAGGAAGTTTTATGATCAATAATGCAAGGGTATGGGCTTCCATGGCAGGTATTATTTGAGGGTACAAGAAACGCTTTATTTTTCGGGGCACAAGTCATCTGAGGCAGATCCGTTGTTGATTCCCATACCATAAGAAATAATGAAACTTTCTAGTAAAATATAGTAGTAATTCTTCTAATTGGGGGAATGATACACTAATCCGAATGGTAAATAGATATACTGTTCAGTAATATAGCCATACCTTGGCAGTGTTGAACACAGTATTCTTGCAATCTGGTAATATACTCACTGACCATGGTGGTAATTCATATTTTGTACCAAGGAATGTCACAGTAGCTGCTTTATGTTCATCGATGTTTGCAAGAAATGCAGAGCACCAGCTACCTCCTTCAGACCCAGTAAAATTAAGTTTTTCATTTTGAAAATTCATGTGATAAACATGCGCCTGACAAATTAAAAAAACTGTTGTTACCTCCAAAGTTAGTAATACTACAACGTTAAGTTTCACAAAAATATTTTTTCCAAACAATATGCAGGGAGCAATTCCTCCTCTTACATGGTTACTGCATTAAGTCAAACAACACTTCACATGATAACAGGAATAACCCCAGCTTTTTATCCCATCACATAGGTTTTTAAGAAAAAGAAATCGTGTTTCAAAAAAAATAATAATAATATTTTTTAAAAGATTATTATGTAAACAGAGAGTGATTGCGTAGAAGTTCCTCATTTTTATTGATTGACGTAAACCTATATTTTCCAATATAGGAAACTATCATAGTATTTGTTAGAAAATATAAATGATATTTTTTTGTGATAGAAATGCAATAACACAAATCCTTCACAAAGGTAATTCACAACACACTTTATACATAAAAATACTATCTTCCCTTCCCTTTCTATTTATTTCCCCCATTGGCCATAAACTACCCTCACAATAACTAAAAATTCAAATACAATCCACTAATTTAGTCAACAAGTGCCAAACTGTCTCTGGCGCCACAGCACTAGCTGTGGCTCATCTTCTCCGGCACATTCTCTTCCTTTGTCACCTGTAACCTTCCTTTTCCTTGAATATGTCCACTTTATTTTTTTTAATTTTTTTTTATAAGAAACGAAGTATATTGATAAAAAAAATACACATAAAAAAATGAAAGAACCCTTTAAAAAAAACTCTCAATCTAAAACAATTCTCTCAAATTAAAGAGAACAAATCTAAAATGATAAATCTTAAAAAACTTTGAATCTTCCATTTTATTAAAGGTCACGGCCAACTATTTTACTATCCAATCTTCCATGTGTATTTAGCGACTAATTTCATATGTGTGGTTATCATCAAACAAGTGCATTTCCATAAGTATTCAACAATATATTGAACTTGCATCACATGTATCTTTTTCAAGAATTAGACAAATTCCTTGTATGGACAAAAACTTGCATCGACAGTAGCTTTTGAGAATTGGCAAGAAAAAATTAATTACATTGACAAAACTACCAGTTGTGAAAGGGAAAAAATAAAAAACAAAGGTGAATAAATTAATACGACATCAGGATAGACAGTAGCTTTTGAGAATTGGCAAGAAAAAATTAATTACATTGACAAAACTACCAGTGTGTGAAAGGGAAAAAATAAAAAATAAAGGTGAATAAATTAATACGACATCAGGATAGAGAAAATAAAGCAGGAAATGAAAGCCATTGGGAAGTACCTAGATTATCCTCAAAGATAACTCTTAGTTTGAGCAGATATGAAGCAGGATAGATTTCAAACTGATTCTCAATAGAAACGTCTAGAAAAATGCAACTAGAAATATCTAAGTTGGAAATAACAAATTGAGAATAACTTTCGAGAGGAAAAACCTCCTGCTTAGGTCCCAGTTTCATATACTGAGGGGAATCAGCAGCAACAAGGGCTGGTTCACAGAGCTTAATTGCTGAATGCAGATCCTTCAAATGTCCCCATTTAGGCTCTCGCAGCAGACCTTTAAGAAGCAAAAAGTTCTACAAAGTCATGAGTACATTAAAAATGCTTCACTTGCTTATACCCACATCGGCTACTTGTCAATCATGAATACATACTGAGGGTATCTTACTCTTCTTAGATGCAATGCACCTACCATATTCATTAATTGGCGAGTCGTAATCATAGCTAGTAATATAGAATGGGCCCCCAGAAGTTCGGCCAAAGTTTGTCCCACCAAAATACTGCAAGTCATCCAAAAGGGTGGTGAATTGACCTTCAAAAACTTGCTGACTTCATCAAATTCATTCACAAATTGGATGATAAGTTACATTAGAAAATATTTGACAAAGGAAGATACCAAACATTAGTTGGTAAACTCATTTATTTATTTCATATTATTAGTGTAGTGAGTTAGTTTATTCACGATTTTGAGGACAAATATCTGCAAGTTATAAATAGAATACTTCAATATGTAAAAAAATCTCTAATAGAGAGCTTCTATGTAAAAATAGGTTTAACTTCAAAAGCTTACACACATACAAATATGGAAGTTACAATAGATAAACGATCTACAATATAATATTTTACCTTTCTTTGATGTCATTCAGTAGCTTGGATGAGCAAGAAACAAGTTTTTGTGGCAAAACCAAGTTCAAAATATTTTGTGCTATGTCTCAAAGAATTTGGGAACTATTTTGGTTAAAATCAATTTTAAATCGCAATAAAATTTCATTTGAAGATAAATCTCTGAAGAGTAATTTATGAGATAACGTTGATTTTCTTAACCGTTAAGTGGAGTTATGCCACTAAGTATTTTAGAAATTAACATTTTAGAGTAATTCTCTCAAATTAGAGTGAAATTATTTTCCACTAATGTTTTGGGGATCACTGTAAAGTAAGATATCTTTCCTTTCCATCTCTTTGTACATTTTTTTTAATGAATTTCGTATCTTATCAAAAAAGAAAAAATAATTTTTAAAGTTCTATGTTGACTAAAAATCTAATACTAATATTGCAATAATCCAGTACAATATGATCACAAAAAACAAATAGAGATGGATAGGCATTTCATTAAAAAAAAAATTAAAGAGTAGTTTGTTTCATACTTGTTTTATGACTACAGCAATTCATCCTACATGTGTGTTGACAAAGGGACTCCCTGAGTCATAAACTCAAGAGGTCATTGGCAAGCTGGAAATTATCAATCTTTTGTTTCCAGCCTAAGGAGAGTGTTGAATATTAGAAATTAGTCTTTGTATTTAGTTTTTTTTATAATTTTTTTAATAGGTAAATATAGTTGACAGTGTTTATTTTTTAACCGGCCAATATAGATCAGATGGTTACTTTCCTTATCATTTCTAGGGATAGTTAAAGTTATCACTTGACTTTTCAAATTTGAATTTCTTAGAATAATGCTTAATTGGGATTTTATGAATTAGAAGTAGTTCTGCATGGAAAGCAGAAAAAATTGTTCTTCAGCAATTTACAGCCTTTATTTTCTCACAACAGATGATATTGTTTTTGTTACTCTGCCATACCATATAGTAATTCTGGAAGCTTCCTCCACGTTGAAAAAAGCGTGCAACAGCAAAAGCTAGATCTTCAACAGGTCTTTGCGGCAGTCTTTCACCCCATGATGTAAACCTTTTAAAAGTAATTTTAATAAAGAAATGAATTCATATCACTAAACTTTTTTTTTTTGACAAGACAACTTAAACTGTTAAATGTATGTTTTAACTTGCAATAACAGCCAAAGAATGATTATTCAGTAATCATAATTCAAAGAAGTTTCTCACGCAAACACATGATTTCTGCATTATCCAGCTATGATACTAGCAAGACATATGACACATAATTTTGTTCTAGTAGTTAAGGTATCCAACTACTTCAATGAATGTGATAGAGTTCTAGTGAAGTGCATTTGATAAAATAAAAATTTTAGATGAAAATGTGTCATTTAGTAGTCTTTTAAGATTTCTATATAATATTTTAATTATGTTGTTAGTATTTTCTAAATATTATTTAAAGGGAAGATGGTAGAATGAAGGAATTTTCGAGAGGCATGTTAGCACTCTCCTAACAAAATTATCAATTTTCCTCCATCCTACAATATTCTCTTTAAATAATATCAAGTGAATACTAACATATATAATTAAAAGATTATCTAAAAATCTTAAAAAACAAATAAAAGACAGTCATTCATCTAAAACTTTTACTTTCTCAAGTGCACTTCATTGGAACTCTATCAGAATGCTAATCATAGGTCATCTTATCATTCTATGACAAAGAAGGTACTAATGTAACAAAGTTCTAAAAAAGTTTAAAATTTCTAGAAGCTTCTTTGTTGTTTTTTATATGGAAAATGCTTTAACCTCCTTTTGAGATCAGACCTTAAAAAAATTCATTTATAGGCTACTTTCTTTTGTTGATAGCATCAAGTCTTAACATTAGAAGAGTAGTATAAGATGTAAGATGAATCTAAAATAAACCGGTTAGCTTTTAGATTTTTTTTTTATTAGTAGGTGCCCTAAATTTGATTTAAGCTTAAACATGTAAAAGTAATATAGCTAACAGGACAGCTTAGTGCATGTACATAAAACGCATGGGGACTCATTAAAAGGTAATTATACCATCCGTCCCAGTCTTCAGTCCAAAATATTGGTTTACTTTGAGAATTTGGCCTAAAGCCATCGCAGTAGTACCCATTACAAGTGTTTATCTGTGAAAATTAAAGAGAAATATGAAATGGCAACCATCTAACAAATAAAAATTGTATTTACAGACAAAATATTTCATTCCCTGTCAATTCTAAAATCAGGGCTGTTTTACTCATGTTTATTTATATCCTAGAGCATCTAAACTAGAAAGAATAAAATCAGAAAAATACTAAAAAAGGACAGATGATCAAATCTATTCCCTAAAATCATGAAATATAATAACTACTAAATAATAGCATTTATTTCCACACTCCCTCAAGCTGGTGAATGAATGTTATCCATTTCACACTTATCAATAACTTTCATAAAAACCATAACCATTTGCCAATATGTATAATTTTCATTCTTTAGCCATGAGTTTGGAAGTGTGTTCTAGTTTTGGATCAGATTCTCTAAGCAAAACCATAACACACTGGAATATTAAATCAGAGAAATAATACTTGAATATGAATCTGAAAAACGCTTGATCAATCTTGTTTAAGAAACCACCCAAAAGTAAAATGGATGGGATCTGATACCAATGGAAAATACTTCATTTATTGTTAATTCTAAAATTAGGCATGTTTTGCCTATATATATTTACATCCAAGAGATTCTACAATAGCAAAGAATAAAACAGAAAAAAAATACTCGATAATAACTCTTCTTGATATTAGGATAAAAGATCAAATATTTTTCCTAAAATCGGGATATCTAATAACTACTAAATAATAACATTTATTTCATATTTATCCATCAAAGATACTTTTTTAACGCAAACCAACTGGATAAGTAAGTTGGAAACTTTACAATATTATCTGGAGCATCTTGTTGCTGGCACATAATCCATGGAACTCCAGCACCGAGGCCAAGAGCCATCTTGGCCGCCCATTTAACATATTCCTTTCCTCTCTGCCCATATGAGGTTTCTATATTTCCATATTCATTTTCAATCTGATAAAAACAACAAATTGAAGATTGTTTTCAATGTAATAGAAATAATGTCATATTAGATTATCCAAAAAAGATGCTTATCAAATTAAGGAGGCAAGTTAGTCTTGAATTGATGACATTTATAAAAACACGAAGCAATTTGTAAAAAGATTAATTCAACAAGAAGGTACAATAATGTTAGATAAAAAAACTAACTGCACTAAAACAGAACTAAAATCAAACTCTAAATGGGCTTTGTTCGTTGGGCAGCCAAAATCAATAATACCGTTAGGTTTATATATATCGACAGCCCATGAGCCAACTCCCATATTCTCTTAAAGAAAAAGATTTGCTCATTCCTACAATTCAAGTAAGCAGTCTGTCGTTCCAAACAATTCAAGCATTCAGTTTGTCATGAATTCCATGGAAGTGGCATTATGTTTCCTTGTAATTCTTTTTTGAAATGATTTTTGGCCTCTCTTTGCTTATAATTTCTCCTTCTTAATACACACTTTTTCTTATTAAAAAAATTGTTAAATTGGTTCCTCTGTTGGACAAATGCATCTTGTGTTTTCTTACTTTGACAGGGAAATGGAATGAATGCATATGATATTAAAGTCTTTCATTTCCTAACAAGTTTGAGAAGGATAAAAAGAATTCTAGATCAATAACCAATTATTCAACTCTAATGGGACATTTAGATGAATATAAAACCCAATACAGATAGCAATTCCATTTCAACCTGTAGCATGATGATAGGGCCACCTTGCCAAGAGAATAACATCTTCTCTCGCATAAGATCCACTATCTTGGAAACAAACCGCTGCATCTCCACCTAAAGGTACAAATAAAAGATCTATTACAATAACTGTTGCCTGATACAATTTAGTGAAGTTCACAAATAATCATTAGATATATATAGCATAAGAGAGTATATGAGTTCTTTGCAGCAAATTGGCTTAGCCATAGAACTGAATACAGTAAAAATAATAATAATATAATTCATTGAGAAGTATAGGAAAAAAAGAGGAAGAAGAGTAGCAATATATAAACATCAACTTATATGATAGATTGAACCACTGAGAATGTTAGATCACATTTAATATACTATGATAATGTTTCCTAAAAATAACTCGAAACACAACATGTGAGCTTTTGGTGTTTGGAGACGTATCTTCGATGTTTCACATCACAACAATCCAAATTTTGGAATAAATTGCTAAGTTGGACGATCAATTTCCAAAGTGTTGCAAATATGACCTCCTTTAAAACTTTATATGGACGGGATCCTCCTAATCTTATTTGTTATTGTGGTGGTAAAACCACTGTTAGATCGGTGGACAAGCAGCTACAAGAACTACTTTGATTACTCCGAGACAATCTTCACAAGGCTCGAGCGCGTATGAAAAAGTTAGCTGATATTTCTCAGGTTGAACGTCACTTTGCCGTGGGAGACCTTGTTTGGCTCAAACTCCAGCCATACCGTCAAATTTCAGTGCTTCAACGAGGACATCACAAATTGGCTACTCGCTATTTGGTCCATTCAAAATTTTAGACACAGTGGGTCTTGTTGCTTATCAACTCAAATTACTTGAAGGGTCAATGGTGCATCCAATTTTTCAGGTTTCCAAGCTCAGAAAAGTGGTCGATCTACATGTTGCGCCTTCGACACTGGTGATTATGGTCAGTATAAGTGCTGATTTTTTTCCTCTTTTTCCTGAAACTGTTATGGCTAGATGTTTCCATTCCCCAGACAAGAAGTGTTGATGAAATTGTTCCATCGATCACCCAAGGAGGCCACATGGGAAACGGTATCTTGCATGAGGGTTCGTTATCCGGATTTTGATCTTGAGGACAAGGTCGCTCGAGAAGGGGGGAGTATTGTGAACCAGCAACTTCAACTCAAGGTTTGTTTGGTAGACATTGTAAGAGGAGAGGGAAATAAGGTTGTTAAGATTTTCATTTGAGTAATGGTGGATGGTTATTTTGTAATTATTTCTGACAGGTTCGTTAGAGGGTAGTGGGATGTTTTATCGTTAGAGAGAGAGAGAGAGAGAGAGAGAGAGAGAGGGGGGGGGGGGGGGAGTTGATCAGCTTGTTAAACATTTTCCTGGTTAATGTATTCCGAGTATGTGAGATTTCCAGACTTGTGGTGTGTGTTATTCTGTTTTCTCGGTGTGTTTTGCTTCTCGGTGGTGCAGGTACCCCGAAGGAAGGTCGAACACAGCGCAAGTAGGAGTCTCAGCCCATCAGAATATTAGGATTTATGAAAGTTTTGATGATCATCATTCCCCGTATAATCATGTAACCAAAGAAGAGAAAACTATAACAATATAGCATAGGAAATATATTGTCTCATTTGATAAATGTTAATACTAAAACAAATAGCATTATCATGTACTAAAACAATTTTCTTTTTCCCAAATAGAATTGGATGATTAAAAATCCAATTGAAAAAAGTAAACCATGGATCTAGTTTCTTTCAATTAGAAAATGTGAGTTTTCAACATAAAGAAAGTAGCTAGTAAAACTAAAAATAAGATACGTAATAAGCTACCAAGGATGCACGTGTTAATGCTCTAAAAGAATTACCTTGAAAGGAGCATTGTCTGTTCGAAATTCAATGCCTGGGACATCTCGCAGCCAAACAGGGAAGCCCCTGACAATGGTCAAGTAGGTATTTAAAATTGAACTTTCTACGAACTTCAATCAGAAATTTCAAACCAAAAAGCTGCTTACACAGCATACTGTAAAAGTACTTTCAATTCTATTTTCATTATCATAGAAATGTAATTTTTCTGTATCCAAAGCCTACCAGAACCCCACCCTAACTCACCAGTCTTGATTGGAAGACTAATCATCCCAACTTGGTTTGTGGTTAGCTATCTCACAATAGTTTTTTAGGAAGATAAATTATGAGGAAGTATTTTTATTGTGAACAAGATAAAGCTTTTGAACCTAATTGCATTATTACCATAACTTTTTTAAGGAATTGTGAGAAGTGGTTAACGCTGAACAAGTTGTTGTGGAATTCTATCACAATGGGATTGTAAATGTGAATACAAATGAGACTTATTTGTTTCTTATTTTTAAGAAAAGTAAAATCTGAGAAAATGAAAGTCTTGAACAATTAGTCATGTCATGTATCAACTATTTATAAACCTTTCGACGGATGTACTTGGAGACAAAATCTTTAAGGAGTAATGTGTATTCCTTAATGGACTAAACATTTGAAACTTCCTTCTAGTTGACAATAAAAACTTAAGAAGATCTTCAAATTGAAAAAGAAAGAACATGGTAGTCCAGAGAATTGATTTTGAGAAAACTATTTTCCTGAATATGTAAGTTTCAAGTTTTTCGTGCAATTCAAATTTCTTAGTCTTTATCAATGGAAGATACAAAGGAAAGTTTTGAGCTACTAAAGGTTCAAGGCAAGGAGATTTATTACCACCGTTTGTCTTTTTTCTTTAGGGACGAGATGTTGGAAAAGGACAAACAATTTAAAGCTCATTGCAATGGTATACAAGTTTCTCACTTAAAATTTGTACATTATGCTATCTTTGTTTGCATTGACAATGAAACTAAGTTCCACAATTTTGTTGACGTGGTTAAACTATTTGGTCAATTATTAGGTCCTCAAAATCAAATCTTAACAGCATTGACAACTGCTTTCTAGTTTGACAATTGGTCATGACATACTAAGGTTGACCACTCGATGACACTTGCTTTCTAACAGTTTTGGAGATCCGGTGATACCCCTGTGATGTCTTAAACTCCCACTTTACTTTTAGTAAAGTTTTTTTTTTTTTTATTGCACCACTTTATAGCCCAAAAATCATTGACTTATTTGAAGTTAAGTAACTCGTTAACTTACTCTGTCCCCTCTTCATTCTCCGCAGCACTCAGAAAGTGAGCCATGTCTACCTACTTACTTTCTTCTTAAAACCTTAATTTTCAAATCTTATATTCTCTCCTCCTTCCACCAACTTCCCTTTCTTCATTCTCTTTGAGAATAGAAGCTCCCAACACTCATAAATGGATCCCCTCCCAATAACTATTTTAACCTTATAACTTCCTTTCTAAATCTGACCTCTGCCCCTCCTCCCACTGACGTTCTTTTCTATGATCTAATTTGAAATAATGGGAATATGACAAAAATATAAGTGCTCTCTTGAATCTTGGTAGAGGGGAGCTTTATAGGAGCAATCAAATCCAAAAGGGAAATCTCCTAATGGTTTTATCACCGAGTTGTTGCCCTTTGTTCAAAGGTCTAGAAACAAGTACTAATCATATTATCATTTGTAAGTTCAATAAAAGAGACCTTGGATGTCTCATTTGTGCATTGTGTGATTCTTGAGTTATGTGTTTGGATGGGATGGAAGAAAGATAAGGATAAATATTTTTGGATAAATGATATTTTAACAACATCGAGTTATTTGACTCCATGGTAATGCTATCCTCTCTGAAATCATGATGCCAAATAATATACCACGAGAGATAATATCAAATTGCAAAGTTGGCATACACTTCCAAAAACTTTATGAAGTGCCCTTAATTTTGGTCCTTTCCCATTGGATGGACAAGGAAAAATCCTAAATGCATAATTGTTTTTATGTTTACCTGGATTACATTCCAATACAATTGTTTCTTGTAAAAGTTTCTTACTGCTGATTATTGTAGTCCTGCCCCATATAACCAAAAGTAATCAGATCCCTTTCAACTATAGGCTGTAATATAGAAATCTTTCCTCAGGAAGGTTTCTGAAAAACTCCTACCGACTAACTAAATTTCTCTATTGGACTGTATTTTATTTGATCATATAAACTTATGATAATTAGGCATCAAGGATTACCAGCAAGTATAATCACAATATTTGTAAACCAGGTATAATCAGTCTATTATAATTTTTTAAAGCCATTAAGCAATAATAGAAGTAGAACCAAGTTGTGAGAGAAAAGGAAATTTTAGAAACAGTAACGAGGAAGAAGGTGAGACCCAAAGTTCCATTCAGCACACACATAAGGACCTATGCGTAGATGAAGATAGAGGCCACTGGATCCAACTAGCTTCACGAATTTGACAATGTCATAGCGACCTTCAAAATTATACTGAACCAGCAGTTAAAAAAACATTGTTTAACATAAAGTTTAAGATCATAGCAAAGACAATCAGTCAATATTGGTAACAAGTTCATGGAACCTGTCCCTTCACGGGTTCATGCCCATTCCAAAACACATAAGTTTGAATCACATCTGCCCCACCTTCCTTGCTTTTTGCAATTAAATTTGGCCACATCTGTCATCAGTAAATGTGAGAAAATTAAGTACTGCAGTAGATGGGTGATTGACCTACTCATATCTTAGAAGAACAACTATACTCTCTTTTTTCACCGGATAGACATTGATACATCTTGAGTAGAGAATAGCATGGGAAAGAAGTGAGGAAGGAGGAGGATGAGGTGGAAAAGGAGAGAGTACAATGGGTAGATTCTAATTACAGGAGATATAGATAAAATTGGAAAAGAGAATGGAGGATATTGAGAAAATTCTGGTTTAGTAGGTAGGAGAGAATCCACCTCTCCAAATGTCCGTTAGGTTGTAATTCCTTTGACTGTTGATGGCATTATTTCTTAGCAATTTTTCTTTTGTTTGCTGGATTCATTGGTATTCTATTATGGTATTTTCTGCTTTCTTAAGTAGGGAGAATGTCCTCCGTGTCTTGTATTCTTTTCTTAATACAAAAATATAAATATATCAGTAAAACAACTTACTGGTTGAGAATTATACTGAAGGAGTGAGAAGAGTGTATGCCAAAGCAAGCTATATTGCAATAAGGCTGGAAATAATATCAAATGAAAACTAATTCCATCCATGTAATGACCAGTAACCATACTAAATTTCAAAAACATAAAAAATAAATAACAATGGTTCGTGTATATAAAGAAACTGAACTCTTTCTGCCTTCCCATTAAGATGAAGAGAATAAAAAAAATAAAAAAATATTCAAAAAACGAGTAACAATGACTTCATAATAAATGCAAGGGCTCGTAGATGATTGTGAAATCACTAGAATGAATTATGCTTCATATTCAAAAGTCGATATTATAACAGAATTCTCATTCCTATCAACTTTTGACAACATTTATCCACTTCCTGGTGTTCTTCGATGTGCATCGAAATGAAAATACAATAAAATTGGTAAATTAGCATTGACTCTATCCATCGTCCAAATTGAGCAGGCAACTAGCAAATGACAAATCTAACTGAAAGTTCTCAGTAAACCAAGCCATCAAACAAAAAATTTCAAACACCACAGCTATCAGGAATAATTTTCCAACCTCTGGAGTAGCGCGGGGATAGTGGATACCGGCAGAGATGAGCATGCGGCGTTTGCCATCGATGATCAGCGCTCTATGATCGTAACTGACATTGAACGGCTTAAAGAACTGAGCGGCGATAATCGACAGCTGAACTGTCAGTATCAGAGATAGCCACTGAAGAATCATCGCACTGCGCACCATCATTTCATCTCACAGAGAGAGAGAGAGAGTCCACCGTTGAAGCTTTAGCTAACAACTGTACTTTTGTGCACGTTGGAAATTTTTTTGATGAAGATTGGAGACTGCTTGACTATCGGTTGAGATGGAATCGGGTCGGGTTGCATAACCCGCTGACTTGGTCAGGCCGCATAATTAGCACATAAATAAATATAAAATTGTCAATTTCTTTAAAAAAAATTATAAATATTAATCTAAAAAACATCTCTACGATCAAATTATAAATTTTGTTTGTGGACACAAATTGAAGTCACTATCCAACCAAATATTTCTTTAGCCTTTATCTCGAGCAACATGGACGACCCCGATCATGCTAAGACGTGTCTGTCCACCTCTATTTCTACGTTACTATTACACATTTCTACGAGAAAAAAAAATTATAAGTTTCATTAAAAAAAATTGTTGGATTGAGACTTTGTTGTCTCTTTCTAAAACAAAATTTAAATTATCAAACTCGGATAATTCATATAATACAAAAACTTGAATAGGAAAAATTTTAAAAAAATAAACATTATATTCTCGTTGCTAACGTAAAAAATTGATTTTCTTATAATTTGATGAGGTGAACAATACTTTGAATTTTCTTAATTATATCTTTGAAAAGCAGAACATCAACATCATAGTTGTTAGCAAAATTTGATGTTATCGTTAATTTATATGTTAAATTCACTATATGCATATCTAACACATATTGATCTCTAACGAAATTTGAAAAATTGAGTTATAAATCATTTGAAATATTGAAAATTAGGTTCAAACATTTTATTAAATAAAACACCTGATATACATGTGTTGGATTTATCTGATAAATTTACGACAATATCTAAATTACTGACAATTAAAATATGAAATGAGTCTCAAATTTATATCTACCCATGACAAGGTTGTGACAATTCCTACAATTAACCTTAGAAATTAACTTACCAAAAGTTGAGTTCTTTAGAGGCAGAAGGGGAATGTTTTTGAGAGGAAAGAAATCATAACGAGCTGGGTTTATGGGCCGGGATCGACGGCCCAGTTGGAAGCCCATGGGGACGACGAACCATTTCAAATAGTTTTTCCCGCGAGGTCTCGAATTAATTATATACTCATCAATCTGCACTCTATCGAGGAGATTAGGGCGGGAGATTTCAGTTCATTCCGAAGATCAAAACCTTCAAGGAATCAATGGAAGAGACTTCCTCTTCTTCAATGCCCCACGACCTCGATACTTTTCTTAGGTCTCTCTCGCTCTCTCTAATGTATGCGTTTTTGCCTGCTGAATTCACTATTTTCGTTTTGTTTTTATTTTCTTTTTCTTTTGTGATACGAAGTCAAGTGAGAGAGTTGGAAGACAGGCATAAAAGTTTGGAGGAAGCTTCAGACCAATCCCCTTCGGACATAGATAAATTATTGAAGGAGTGTGTTCTCCATTTAGAGGTTTATACAAGTCATTTAGTGGACAGTTTGGCCATTATTTCTATTTGTAAGTGTTATAATTATTTTTTCTGATTAAGAATTGAAACAATTATTTGAAAACGATGCAGAGTAGAGTACAGAAAATTGTGTCGGAGTTGCCTGAAGCTCTTAGTACGTTGGGGATTGAAGATTTAGGTATGCCTATTTGAAGTTTTTATGGTTTGCCTGAAATTGTGTCTGAAGTTCGTATTGTAATATCTTTGTCTTGGTCTTAGGTTGGCAGATGAAATAAAATTGAGCGCACCGTCAAATACTTAAAATAAATGCAGCAATAGTGTGCCCAACCCGAACTGGTTTTATATTTAATAATGTATTTGCCGCGAAAACTCCTTTTATTTTGGTTTATAGCGAAGTTTCTTTCCTTAAATTGATGGCCAAATGAGATAAGTGATAAAGTCCACCCACGTTAAATGGTCACTATATTTATTTGGAATGCTGCAACAGACTAGATTTTCTTGGATCCAACTTAAATGAAACCTTGTTGGTTTGTTGCAAAGTATTGAATATATAAAGATTACTTGTCCTCAGGTTGTATTAATTGTTCGTCTAGCTCTCTGATTTTGATTTTTTATCTAGATTTATATGTAGAACGTCTGAAAGAAGAACTTACACAGGTGGAGGCAGAAAATACCAAGATCTCCCAAGAAAACGAGGTTCTAAAAAAATCCAATGATGAAGGTTGTATTTCTACCATTTTCAATTTATTATATTCCTCTATTTTTTGTTGATTTCTTGAATTCATTCGTTCACAGATTCTATTAGGGTGAAGTATAGTCTTGAAACATTGAAATTTTCATTAAATCACTTTCAAGCTCAGGTTAGTCTTTCTTCACGATCAATTCTAACATTTTTTCTCTCCATATTATCTTAATATGAAATGATGGAAACAATTTTGCAAATTTTTTATGTCAGCATAATGAAGAAAGATGCTTGTCAATGTCGAAAATAGACTCACTATCCCCTTTTTCTATGTAAAAGAGTTTTTGAATCCAAAAAAAGTTTCTTGAAGATTAAGCCCACGTAAACTTTGGTGAAAAGTTTTAAGTTTCACTTAAATTGTTTACCTTTAAGATTTTGTGCTCTCATTTGTATTTGATGTTCTATGTTTCAATCTGAATATTTTCAATCAGTTTATTTTTTATTTTTTGTCTGAATGAAGTTACCATCCCCTCTCTCTTTTAAATATCTACCATTTTATAGGTTCCAAATACAACAAAAACAAGTGCTCTCGGTGATTGTAGTGGACATGGAGATCAAGTGAATATGAAACAAGCAAATGGGGAAAAGAGCTCTCAGGTTTTAACTGAATACATTTTTAGCGTTTTGTTTCTTAATTTTTATTTTCAGACAAAGCTAGGATAATTGGATGACTGATTTCATTTATAACTCCTTTTTACTTCATTTTATGGCTTTGTTATTTCTTATCGCCATTGCAGGTTGTAGTTGGGCTTAGTGCTTCTGTTAAATTTTGGATCTACGGCAGTCACATTAGCACTAGATTTTCTTTCATAAGTCAAAAATAAAAATTTGAGTCTCATGATTTTTCAGTTTATGACATTTTTCACTTTCAGGTAGTAGAACTTGATAACGAGATTGAAAAGAAATCAATTTTGGAATCTCTTTTAGAACTTGAATTTGCATCAAAAAGGTAATTTCTACCGTGGAAAATCTAAATAGATTGATGCTAGTTAGAAACATTTTGAACATATCGTCGGCTTTAAAATCTTTCCCTCATTTTTTTCATATCTTCGTAGGTTTGATGTTGTTGAAGAGATTGAGAATACTTTTGGAGGAATAAAGGTAATTGAAGTTGACAAGAATTTCATTAAATTATTATTGAAAACACACATTCCAGCATTGGTGGAGCAGTCAAGTCAACAGAGAAAAGAAGATAAAATTGAGTCATCTGAACTGAATCACGAGGTGCTAATTGGAGTTTTGGATGGATCGTTTAAGCCAAAAAGTGTGGAGGTATACATATTTTGATGTGATAATTATGTATAAAAATACACAATATTTTTTTAATTTGTTTAAGATTTTCATCATCACTAATATTTTAGGGCTCATCATACTCTTATTTTTTCAGATTTTTCCAAATGACGTATACATAGACGATATTTTCGATGCTTCAAAGTCATTCAGGTCTTTTTGTTTAATATTTTCTTACAAAATTTGATATTATTCTCTTTGGAAACTTTTCTACTGTTAGTTAATAATACAAAGTTTTTGTAGTGCAGAAATCAAATTTTCAACTGGACGTAATATGGTTACAATTTTATTTATAATGTCATTAACCACATTTGTGGACCCATTTTCATTGTGATGATTTCCTTCACCGTGAAAATGTCTTTTGTTTATGGCTCAAGGGAAAATGTTACTATCTGATGCATTGTTCGTGTGGATTTTTTTTTTTTTGTAGAGATTCATCACTCAAATGGCTTGTAAGATATTTACAAGAGCGTATAATTCTCTGCTCTCTGAGGCAGTCTATTGTAAAAAGTGCTAATAATGCAAGGTGAAAATGTTGCAATGGCAAAGATGTTTGGAGAAGTCAAGGTTTTTTGTGTTTATAGCTTGTGGTTTATTATTGCAGGCATTTCTTTGAATACTTGAATAGAGAAGAAACAATAGTATGCCACATTGTTGGAGGGGTTGTTGCATTTATTAAATTCTCTCAAGATTGGCCACTGTCAAATTCTGCATTGAAGCTGGTGTCCCTTAAGAGTTCAAATCAGCTTGTAAAGGGGATATCATCAAACTTCATTTCTGAAGTTTTGGTAAGTTGTATTTTCTCATCTGTTCTGTGTTCCCACATTAAATGCAAAAGTAACGTAAAATTACGACCTTACTTGAACAGGTTCTGTTCTATAGGCTCGTACATCTGCATCTTTGAATTCTTAGGAGACAGAAACCTAAATTACGTAAAATTATTGTTGAGCAGGGAATGCTTTCTAATATCATCATTGTTTGACTCTTTTATATCTATACAAAATCCACTACAAGATGTCTAGCATAAAATCCTGTTAATTGATTTAGTATCAGGGGGGTTATTACTGACTGAGATGCTTCTTATGATAGGAAGAAGCTAATTCATTGGATATACACATTACCCATTGTTTACCAAGTTTTGCGGATGCTGTTGAAAAGATACTAGCAGAGCATATGCTTTAAGTCCCTCTTGGATGGTAAGTTTTTGAATTGCATCACAAGTGTCTTATATACCTTTGTAGTCGCCCTAAATTAGTTATCAGTCGGTAGTTGCTTATAAGATGATGCAAATCAAACAACTCTCAGGTCTGATAGCAACACAACGTCTTCTCTATTCTAACAATATTAAACAGCCAAAGAGCATCATCCATTTAGTGAAGACTTTATTTATTAGTAAACACTTGCGGATATGCTTCATCTTACAGTTTTGTTACTTCTAGTTATTATTTCGTGCCCCCGAACATACAGTCTTCTGGAGTTTTAGTCATATCAACATTTTCTCCCCAAAAAACTTGCAATACTTGAATCAATTTTGACGTCAAATATTGACATGCAACAAATAAAAGCAAGTTTTAGTCATATCAACATTTTCTCCCCAAAAAGTTTGCAATACTTGAATCAATTTTGACGTCAATTATTGACATGCAACAAATAAAAGCAACAGCAGATGTGCTCTTAGATGGTCATACGAAATAGAGGTTTGAAAGCCAGAATACACGTTTGAAGGATTTTTATTCCGACGGGTAGGTTTCATGTACCCATGCCTTGTGCTAAAATTCTGATGCACAAAGTGAAAATATAGGAACTCCGAAAAATATTTGTTCTATAAAGATCCAATCCATTCTCATTGACTTCAACTAAGAATTTTATCCATTTTCACCTTCCTATACAATGTCGTATGCTTTCAAGTTTATGAACAATGTATTCTTTTCCGGTATCTTGTTCATCAATGATGTTGTTTACACGTCTCTACTAGAACAATTTGGTCTTTGCTTGAAATTTGTCTACTAAAATGATATTGACTAGGAAGGAATTGCTCGTGTTGGATAGGTAAATGAAAGAGTAGGAGTTTTGTGGAGCTGATATTCTCGTTTTCAGGAATTCAAGTCGGAGTTGGGGTATTGTTCGGCTGGTGAGTCTTTGGAGGAAGTATTCCCCATATCCCTTGTCTTGTGGAGGAGAAAGGTCCCAGAAAGAATTGTGATGAATCCACATAACTCTGTTGCAATTTGTGATGCATTCTGAGAGGCCCAGTCCTGCATTGTATGCACATGTAAGATGACGCTGGTAACTTATGATTAGAAAGCTTGCTTTTCCTGGTAAAAGCATTTGAGCAATGTTTATCATCCATTTTTAAATTCTAATCCTCACGATTTGACATGGTAATAATTAATTAGTTAATTAATAACTTATTTTAATTATTTGTGTTCTATTATATTAATTATATCAAATAATGATTGTTAAGTCATAAGATAAAATTGAGATGTAGAATTAGACAGTAATCATGACGTTATCTCAAGTATTTAGTATATGTCATAAGATAGGAAAATATGAACAACAATTCTCATTTTATCTATTATTATGTGTTTAAATTAAAACACTATGATATCCTTGATTTATTAGTTTGTTTCTTTACAATAGAAATAATTTTTATCCTAGAACTGACTGATTACAAAAATAAAAATCAATGCTATAATAAATAAAGAAAAATAAGAATTAGACATAGAAATAAAAAAAAAGAAGGATCCTTGTCCGTAAGATACCGTGACACTAAATTTTATAAAGATATGGGAAGAGAGGAGGATGCTAAACAATTTTTGTCCTTTTTTTAATGGGTGACATTGTATTTTTGTGTATCTACCAACTTAAAGAGTTGCAATAATAAAAATAAAAAATAAAATTGTAGAAGTCTTCACTGAAGATTTAGAATGGATGGATGGATTACCTTGAACATGATCATACTAGCAAGGATTGTGAACGAGGTGAACATTACGTAGTAAACTGGAGATATAACAGCTGTGTTGAACGTATCCAGTGCCTGCAAATTTATTATTTTCAATTCCATTTTTATCTTCTCTATTAATTTAAAAAACTAATTAATTAATCGAGTCCTTTCAACCTTCATGGGAATACAATATGCTTCTATTGATTAAACTCACGTAATATATATATATATATAATTAAATTTGAAATGTCGTAAGATTTTTTGGGAAGTAACGGTGAAAATGAATCGACATATTTAATTTAATAAGAAAATAAATGAAAATTAAATACCCATTTAAAGTAAAAAACTATTTTGCTAAAAACCATATAATTTATCTGCGGTTTTGATGGTAGACTTGAGGGAGCCTACTCAAACTCAAGAATCTAACGAACTCTAGAATTTTAAGGCATTATGTTTTTCAAGTTGGATTTACAGGATTCAACAGTAGAAGAAAAGGTTTGAGAGGAAGAAGAAAACTCAGGCGGTAAAATGAAAACTTCTCATTACTAAATTTGAATAGCATAAGGTGTACAATATATATATACAGTAAAACAATGATGAGTATCGGGAAAAGATAAACCAAAGCTACTCTAACAAATAATTACACTAACAATTAGTCATACTCTAACATCCCCCCTCAAGATCAAGGTCGGGGGCCGAAGATCTTGGAAATAAAAACGGAGAAAGTGGAAGGCGGAAGTGGTTTGGTGAAGGCATCGGCTAACTGTTGATCGGAGGGAGTGAATTGTACGGACAAGGTCTTGTGGAGAACTTTGTCACGCACAAAATGAAAATCAATCTCAACATGCTTTGATTTTGAGTGGAGAACTGGGTTTGAAGCGAGATACGTCGCACTGAGGTTATCACATAAAATGAGAGGAACCTCGATAGAGGGAAAACCCAATTCGGTGAGCAAAGATTGAAGCCACAAAAGTTCGGCGGCACCATTAGCGACACTGCGATATTCGGATTCAGTGCTCGACCGGGAGACAGTTTTCTGTTTAGTGGAGAACCACGAGATGAGATTGGAGCCCAAGAAAATACAGAAACCACTTGTGCTCTTACGGTCATCGGGACAGGAGGCCCAATCAGCATCAGTATAACATACCAAATTGGAAGCAGGAGATGCTGAGAAGGAGATACCCAAAGAGGAGGTACCTTGGAGATATCGTAAGATCCGTTTGACGGCCTACCAATGGACATCTGAAGGGGAGTGCATGAATTGAGAGACCTTATTAACAGCAAATGCAATGTCAGGCCGTGTAAGACAGCAGTATTGCAGGCTGCCAACTATGCTGCGATAAAGAGAGCCGTCACGGAGAGGGATACCAGACGTCTGAGAAAGAATAGGACCTGAAATCATCGGGGTTGGAACTGGTTTGCAGGAGACCATATTAGCTCTGTGTAATATGTCATGAATATATCGGGACTGAGAAAAACTCATGCCTGTAGGAGTGTGAGTGACGGAAATCCCGAGAAAGAAAGATAATGGTCCAAGATCACGAACTTTAAATTGAGAGTTTAAGTACAAAAGAAGCTGATCGAGTAAAGAAGCCGAGTTACCCGTAAGAATGATGTCGTCAACATAGACCAGCATAAGAAGAACGGAGGATGACGTGCGACGGATGAAGAGAGAGGGATCTGACTTAGAGGCAATGAAACCCCAAGCGAGAAGAGCTGTGTATAACTTCGTGTACCAGGCCCGAGGAGATTGTTTTAAGCCATAAAGAGCCTTCCGTAAATGACATACAGCAGTGAGATAAGAAGAACTCACAAAACCGGGAGGTTGCTGCATAAAAACGGTCTCAGTTAAATCCCCATGTAAAAAGGCATTACTGACATCCAGCTGTTTGATGATCCAACCATAGGAGATGGCTAAGGCAAGAGTAGTACGGATGGATGCGGGTTTCACAACGGGGCTGAAAGTCTCCTCATAATCAATGCCTTCCGTCTGATCATAACCCTTCGCCACTAAACGAGCTTTATACCTGTGGAGGGTGCCATCAGAGTTGAGTTTAGTTTTAAAAACCCACTTACAGCCTATAATCTTGACGCCAGAAGGGGGAGGAACCAAAGTCCAAGTAGAGTTGGCAGATAGAGCCATCATTTCCTCATGCATAGCAGCCAACCAGTGAGGGTGTTTGGAGGCTTGGTTAAAAGTTTTGGGTTCAAAGGTGGTGTCTACGGAGAAGGCTTTAGGTTTAAAGATACCATCTTTGGCGCGAGTGCGCATTGGATGAGTGTTTGTGGGAAGAGGAGGGGTTGGGTCAGTCATGGAGATGTGAGTAGGTGAAGGAATGGGCAGGGGTGGTGGTGACGATGAAGCTAGAGCAGGTGGATGTGAAGAAGGTGAGGGAGAACGGGAGGCTGGAGTTAAAGAAGAAACAATAGAAGAAACTGGTGGGATTGAGAAGTGACTCAGGGGTATAGGGAAAGAGGATGAAGAAGGAAGGGGAGGAGAGAGAGGTAGAGAAGAAAAGGGAAAAATAGATTCGTCAAAAGTTACGTGACGAGAGATATAGAGTTTGTGGGAGCGAGGTTCGAGACAAATATACCCTTTGTGATTTGGGCTAAGACCCAAGAAAACACACGGAAGGGAGCGAGGCTGGAGTTTATTTTGATTGTAAGGACGGAGAAAGGGGAAACACAAGCATCCAAAAACGCGTAGAGACGCGTAATCGGGAAGAGAATTGTGCAAGCATTCAAAAGGGGATTTATTTTTTAAAACAGGTGTAGGAAGAACATTGATGAGGCGCGTAGCAGTTGCAAAAGCATAAGGCCAGAATTTTTGAGGGACAGAAGAGTGGAAGAGAAGAGCGAGGCCAGTTTCGACAATGTGACGGTTTTTGCGCTCTACACGTCCATTCTGATTTGGGGTGTATGGACAGGAAACGCGGTGGCATATGCCAAGAGATTTAAAAAGGGAAGAGAGGGATTGGAACTCTCCGCCCCAATCGGATTGAACAACTTTAATAGAACACCCAAATTGCGTTTGAACATAGCGATGAAAATGCACAAAAGTAAGATGGACATCACTTTTTAATTTTAAGGGAAATAGCCAGGTAAAACGAGTACAATCGTCAACAAATAAAAGAAAATAACGATCGCCAGTAAAGGAGGAAAAAGGAGAGGGACCCCACACATCGGTATGTACAAGTTCAAACGGAAAAGTAGAATGAGACTCAGAAATAGCAAAAGGTAATCTGTGAGATTTACTCATTTGACAAGGAGTACAAAAAGTGGGCATGTCATTGTGCACAAAAGGAATATTACAAGTATTCATAACACTTTGCAAAATAGAGGCAGATGGATGACCCAATCTGGAGTGCCACAGTAGGGTGGAAGAAGACTTGGACCTCGGCAGGGAAACAGAAAGAGAGCGAGCAACAGAGGGCATGGGAAGCTGATAGAGGCCATCAACAAGAGAACCCTGGAGAAGAATTTGGCGAGAATGCCGATCCTTAACACAAAAACAGTGAGAGTTAAATTCAACAATTACAGAGTTATCACTACATAATTTCCTAACACTCAGAAGATTATGAGAGAAGCCAAGAGTATAACAGATAGACTTTAAGTGAAGGGAACGGAAGGGAGTTGGAATTAAAGCAGAACCAAGGTGAGAGATTGGAGTGGACTTACCGTCGGCAGTGACAGCAAAATTGGGGGCACTGTAAGGCGGAGGAGTGGGAGAAGGAACCGGTGATGGAGAAAAATGGTGGGTGGTGCCGGAGTCAAGGACCCACGGAACAGAGGGCGGCGGTGTGGGCAGGAGACCAGCGGAGAGGGCTCGCGGAGGAGCAGGGTGATCGGAGAGCAGAGGGTAATCTGAAAACTGAGTGAGGGAGGAAGAAGGGGTGTTTGGGTGGGTCGGTTGGGTCGGGTTATAAGAGGATGGGTCGGGTGGGTAAAAGAGAGGATAATGGGCTGGGCTGGGTTGTGGGTAGGAATAAGGAATGGCTTGGTAGGCTAAAGGAGTTGATGGGCGGGTTGGAGGAAGCGGGCCAGTTGGGTAGGAATGGTTGAAACGGTGGAAGCAGGCTGAGGCGATGTGGCCCAATTTCTGGCAGATTTGGCATTTGGGTCGGTTGGATTTGTTTGTGGGCCGGTTGGGTCGCCAAATAGGGGGAGGGAGTGGTGAAGACCCGAAACTGGCTGGAGGCTGATGCAGAGGAAACGAAGAACCAGGGCGCAAAACAGGAGCGCCAAATGGGCGAGGAAACGTCGGTCGGAATGATTGGTGAGCGACGGCGAGAGCCTGAACGGAGTGTGGCATCTGGAGAAAAGTGGCAAGATTCTGTTTCTCAAGTCGAAACTCATAGCTCTGTAACAGGTTGTAGATTTCTTCCATGGAGGGCTCGTCGGTGCGATTGGTAATAGAGGTGACGAAAGAGTTGTAATCGCTGCCAAGACCGCCGAGAAGGTAAATGACTTGATCGCTGGGGGAGACGGGGTGGCCGATTGCTGCGAGAGTGTTGCAAATAGAGGTAAGCTTCTGGGTGTACTGGGAGACAGAGAGGCCATCTTTGGTGAGAGAATGGAGCTGGCCGCGTAACTCTGTGATCCGAGCAAGCGAGGAGGAGGCAAACCGGCGAGACAGGGCGGTCCACATGTCAGCAGCAGTGGAGTAGGAGATAATGATCGGAAGAAGCTCTTCCGATAAAGAGGAGAAGACCCAGCTCATCAGAAGGCGATTGAAGCGCTGCCATGAGGTAAAGTCTGGGTTAATCTGCGATGAAAGGTTGTCGATAAACTGTGGGGGTTGAGGGAAAGTTCCGTCCAGAATGGTTTCGAGGCCATTGGCAATAACGATGTTGAGCAATTGTGTTTTCCAGAACAGGTAATTGGAATTGTTGAGTTTGATGTTTAAACTTTGATTTGTGGTGGGGAAAGGTGGCAGAGAGGTAGACGAAGAGGAGGTTGAAGAAGGGGAGGGTATTGTTGAAATTGGAGACGTCATCTGTGCTCTGATACCAAGTTGGATTTACAGGATTCAACAGTAGAAGAAAAGGTTTGAGAGGAAGAAGAAAACTCAGGCGGTAAAATGAAAACTTCTCATTACTAAATTTGAATAGCATAAGGTGTACAATATATATATACAGTAAAACAATGATGAGTATCGGGAAAAGATAAACCAAAGCTACTCTAACAAACAATTACACTAACAATTAGTCATACTCTAACATTTCAAACTTAGAAATGAACAAAAACTAAATCTATTGGTAAAAGATCGAATTAAAAAAAAAAATTAGACAATAGCTAGCACACTTAATCATGGGTGCGTTAAGGGAGAACAAAGTTTTACTTCATGTTCAGATTGCAGTGGCTAGTTTCAAAAGATTAATTATAGGTGGGGGTCACGACAATTACTCCCACCAAAAGCAGACAAAAAAATTATCATTAGCTCAAATGGAAGATATGATATAAAGGTGTGAGGATTTACCTTGTTTAAATAGTTAATCTGCAAAAGGCAACAAGCTATTAACACCACTGTGAAAAACCACGTCTCAAAGAACTTAAACTGATTCATTCCTGAAAATGTCAATTTCATAGCAATTCCCACTGCTTTGACGCTCATAACCTATACCAAAAAGTTCCATCAAATAAGATATAAACGAATTTCATAAGATTAAATGTATACTAATGTGAGAATTTTTCATTTTTCTAATATTTCAAATCATTAAATTTATAGTCTTTTATACAGTAATGAAAAATTAATACAGTATCTAAATCGAAGTGTCTTATAGAGCTTTTGAAAGTAGTGAACCAACCGTTAAAGAGCCCATGAGAGAGCAAACTCCAATGTACACCAACAAGTTGGTTTGCCCATAGCGTGGAACAAACTGAAATATGAGAATGACTACTAGCCCCATTACTAAGAATGCGTACGCTAGAAAACCTGTAACCAAAAAAATAAAACTAAAATTGGCAAGACGAAAAGAAGTTGCGCATTAAAGTGATGAGGAAATTTTATTTTAAGTTTGAAAAATAAATACCTGGCTCTGTAGCAAGATACCAAACTTCCTTGACAGATTCAATGGCCTTTTCATGTGGAGCGTGTAAGACAATACTTATGGAACCCACCACACAAAGAACACAACCAAGCACCCCAAAAATATGCAACTTCTCTTCCAAAATAAAATGTGCTAGGAGTGCACTGCATTTGGAGAGATAATAAAAATGAGAGTTCCCTTTGAAGCTTGCTTCTACTTGTAATTTGCGTTATGTACCTGAAAATAATGCTCAGAGCTCCCAATGGAGTCACAAGAATTGCAGGTGCATATGCATAAGCAGCAAAATTAGCTATCTCCCCAAGAATCACTGCAATAGATCTCACATCAGCATGGATTAGCAGATTTGGATTAGCTAGAAAATGGAAAGATATTTAGGTCTGTAAAGCACGTATTATTAAAACATGTTTCTCTTTGATGGTTGTTGAGTTTCATTTACTTTCATCTCGTCAACATGACTTTTCTCCCAGGTCAATCCATTTGATTTCTTTTATATCTACAACATGTCTCCATTCAAAGGAAACATTGCAGATTTAACAATGTCGTTGGGAATGAGACTCAATATCTAAATGTAGCTTTTCATTGCGCTTTGCAATGGGAAAGAGATACCTATTGGTTTTCTAACGGTTTTTGTAATCTCCGTATTAGTGGTTCATTAATCGAACATTGAATGACTTGTTATTACAAATGAGTTTTTATATAACATCTTTGGGAATGGTTTGTATCCCTAAATCTATCCATCTCTGAAACTTATATCATAATTGAGTGAGAGATATGTGAAGATTTAGAAGAGCCTAAACTAATGGAGACAACATCGACGAATTCAAAGAACATCAATTGCGAGGTATTTTTAATTTTGAAAATTTTTACACTTAATCTATGTGCATATGGTTTTAGCATGATATATCATTAAGATTCTTACAATACCTATATCTTGATTATTCGCCAGTCTCGATAAAAGGCAAGAAGAGAAGATACGAATTGGAACAGGGATAGCCAATCGGGCAAGTAGTCCAACCTATCATGCACTTCCACGATTTTGTTTTCCAAACTTCAAACTAGACATTAAAAGGTTACGATGCTAAACAGAACACAATCCATGTCGTATCTTCCTGTTTCCTAAATCGCACAGTTTTTTCGTTACTTAATGAGATTGTCAAATCCTTAGTTTAGAGCTAATATAAACTTACTAGTAATCATCCCAGCCCACCACCATGGCTCATACAAGTAAGAGTATCCTCCAGAACCTGACAACGAGGCCCACATAATTAAAAATAAGATCCAGACGTCATCCAGCAGGGGGAATATTCGGTAGCATCTTCCAAGTAATACGAACAGATTCGGATATAATCACAAGCAAATTATACGCTGTTTGGCTGTAGAGAAAGTAAGAGAAATCGGTGAGAAAATGGTAATAAAACCTGCTCTGATACCGTTGTCTCCGGCTTTCTTGAGACCTTTCTTTTTTACAATAAAGCTCGAGCCGATAAAAATACTCGACGAGACGGCGAGAACCAGCCCGTGAACATTGTCTGACGGCATCTCAAATTCTCAATCACTACTCTTGCAGAACCAAAGCTATATAATCTAAGCTCCTGCGCCATCGACAACCGATCAACGAAAACGAAGTGAAAAAAATCAATCGAGAAATCAGAACAAAACTGAGAAACATCACGGATTCAACACAAGCCGAAACATATTAAAAAAAAAAAAAAACACGGAGGAGGTAAACGAATCGACGATCAATGTTTTACCTTATGCTGCACCTGCAAAAAAGGGGCTAGAAATTCATCTCCGCCATATTATCATCAATAGCAGGTCGGAGAAGGAAAATGAGATGCGATTGGAGAATTGAATTCATTGAGAGAATGAAATTTGACAGGGAAGAGAGCGGGGAGGAGGAAGAGAGAGAGAGATTGGAGGGGGAGGCAACGGTCAGTCAGTTACAATGTACGGATCAGAAATGGAAGGAAAGAAACAACCAACTTTAATGGATTTCGGGTCGTGCTTTTGTCTTTAATGCCCTTGATCGTTATCATTATTACCAATGTTGTCCCTATAAAATCAATGAAATTATAATTATAATTAATTAAATATTTAAATTTCAAGTTAATTTATTAATGTTTCATTTTTATCATAAAAATAGCTCTACAGTGACTTCCCTCACTATTTGACTCTCACATTCAGTTGATGAGCTTCCATCATCTCGATCGTCTTCTCCGATTGGCAGTACTGCTCTTTTTCTCAAATGTTCAGAAATTTCTGTTAGAAACAGGGATAAAGATTTGTTCTTACATCAAGTTTAAATGCGTTTCCATAACCAATCTTTCACAGACCATTTCCCTTCTTCACTCACAGCTTTAAAACCTATAACGAAAACTCAATTCACTCCACATAGACCACACCCATTTCCCAAATTTTCTTCCTCAGCCGTGAAATGCTCGATTTCAACGATTTCGGAGCCGACCCATGTGGAATTGAGAAGCGTCAAGCCATTCCCGGCTGAGATTTCGAGGACAATCATGGAGTTATCATCTGTGGGTTCTCTTTCTACGCTCGCTCAAGATGGTTGGCCTTTGGGTACTGGCGTTCGCTTCGCTGTCGACCAAGAGGGTACTCCTATTTTGTGGTCTAATGACCCTAGTTGGAATTTCTTCTCTGATACGAGGTCTAGCCTTCACGTTCAGTTGTTTTTTTTTTTTTCATTGCCAAATAAGAAAGATCTGAGTTCAAATTGTGTTGTTGTTGTTTGTTTATTTCTTTTTTTGGGTTTTATTTCTTGGCATTTTTCTCTTTGGAGCAGTTAGATCAGTGTGGATTGCGAACTACTCCTCGGCAGCCTGGACAAGCCAAGTGACAAAATGATTTTGAAGGTACATAATCATTTCATATTTGCTGATAGAAACCATTTTTATCAACTGTAACGTGTCTTTTTTCTGAATCTTTTTTAACCCTTTCTTGATTTAATGGTGGGAAGTGTTTAACTCTTTAACAAATAGAAAATAAGTACCCCAATGTATCATCGTGAATGGGCAGCTGGAAATGTATCTTAATTTGTGGGGTTAGATTACATTCAAAAGCTTTCAGTCCTAGTATTTACAACTTTAATCATAGAAAAACATATAAATTGTGCCTGCAAACTAATTGATTTATAATCAAAGCCTTCGTCGTGTTTTTCTGTTAATACTCTGATGAAAAGAAGTCTGTTTCTATCAATTATTAAAGCTATAATTCTCTCAAAAAGCCTTAGAGATCCTGCTCAAATGGGCAATAATTGGTTTTTATATTGAACTATTATGCATTGCCCAATTTCTATTTGATTGAACATGGCCAACCTCCATCTCACTGATGAAGTTTCTTCTTTTTTTTCATCAATGTTTTTGTTTGTCCATTGAATCTCCTGTGTTGAACACAATAAAAAAGAAAATACTACACAAGCCAAATGCTTTGTCTTTACTCATTTTCTTTCATGGAAGTTTGGATTTTGTAATTGGGATGCATAGATGAATTTTTCAAGCCTCTATTTATAGATGCTTGAAGGGAGCACATTCCTTATTTTAAAGAATGTGAACATGATTAAGAAGGAGGCGCCGTGTTCTGAAGAAGAAGAACTTCTTCTTTTTCTTCTTTTCATTTAATAGGTGGGTCAACATGTTGGACGACAATGAATATCAACACTCTCCCTCAACGTCGGCTATCATGTTGAGTTGCTTTTGGAATTCTTCAAATTTTCTGACATTGAGACTTTTTGTGAACAAATCTGCAACTTTATTGGTTGTCTTCATATGACTCATCTCTATCTCTTCTTGTAAGACTTTTTCTCTAATAAAATGATAATGCACTTCCACACGCTTAGTCCTTGCATGAAATACCGGATTCTCCGTCAAACGGATTGCTGATTGATTATCGCAATAAAGTGGTATTGCATAATCAACTAGTTGGTGCAAATATTCCATCAACTGAATTAGCCATGTACTCTCCTAAGCTGCCATAGCCGCTGCTCGGTACTCTGCTTCGGTAGTTGATAGTGATACAGTTGGTTGTCGCTTGCTACACCAGGAAATTGTTCATCCTCCAAGTTTAAACACATATCCAGTCGTTGATCGACGCGTGTCATGATCTCCAGCATAATCTGCGTCGTAATAGGTAACCAACTTGCAATCGCCACCTCTTTGTCCAAAAGACCATAGTCAAATGTACCCTTGATATACCTCACAATTCGTCGAACCACTTCTAAGTGAGACTTCTTTGGATTTTGCATGTACCGACTAACAACACCAACTGCAAAAGAAATGTCAGGTCGGGTCAGAGTTAGGTAAATTAGACTACCCACGAGCTGTCGATACTATTGATAGTTGTATTTGTCTCACATCGCCTATTGGATGGGTCTGCGCTTTGTATATATGTGAGGGAGATTCCCTCTCCCCTCGAGCTATCTTTTGGCGATGAGTTCTACCCTCTCACATGTGTTAACATGGTATCAGAGCTAGACGATAGTGGGAATTGGACCCGGCCCAGACACGCTATGCGTGAGGGCCGGTATTGATAGTTGTATTTGTCTCACATCGCCTATTGGATGGGCCTGCGCTTTGTATATATGTGAGGGGATTCCTTCTCCCCTCGAGCTAGCTTTTGGGGATGAGTTCTACCCTCTCACATGTGTTAACAGATACATCATCGTATCCGCTAAATCTTTGCCTTCATGTGTACACATCTTGGCATTGGCATCCATTGGTGTTGAAATTGGCTTGCACTCTTGCATACCAAACTTTTGTAACAAATCTATGGAGTATTTCTTTTGACATAGAAATAAACCATTACTTGTTCGATCAATTTCTAATCCGAGAAAATGTTTGAGCTCTACAAGCTCTTTCATCTGGAAGCGAACAGACAAATTTTCCTTTGTTCGATGAATCTCTTCTTCGTCGTCTCCTGTGATGATCAAATCATCCACGTAAATCAACATCACTGCTAGTTTTCCTTCTCTAGTTTTCACAAACAAGCTAGAATCTGCATGTGCCAACAAGTAACCACTTTTGGTCAGAAATTTGGCAATCTTGCCGTACCATGCTCTTGGCGCTTGCTTCAACCCGTAA
The DNA here is from genome assembly GCA_022432975.1 of Begonia masoniana. Lineage (NCBI taxonomy): Eukaryota > Viridiplantae > Streptophyta > Magnoliopsida > Cucurbitales > Begoniaceae > Begonia > Begonia masoniana. The sequence continues at coordinate 49,822,497 of CM039507.1, read as the reverse complement.
AGCGCCTTTCTCAACTTGCATACATAATCGGGACGAGTTCTGCTCTCGAACCCCCTTGGTTGGACCATGTATATTTCTCGATCCAACTCTCCAAGCAAGAAAGCAATTTTCACATCCATCTGCCAGAGTTTTCGGTCTTTGCTGGTTGCAAGAGCTAGAAGGACTCGCACAGTTGTAATCTTTGCCAATGGACTAAACGTCTCATCATAGTCAAGTCCGTACTGCTGAGAGAAGCCATATAACAACTCAGTTGTAATTTCCTGACACAAGGTCTTTACCTTGTGAAAGTACTGATTGATCGTCATATTCAGCTCCTTGATAGATAAGAACTCATTTTCGAGGAGATGTAATCTCATGTCATTTTTCCGTGAAAAGAGTGCTTTGAAAGTTTCCCAAGCTGATTTTGGCGTTTCATCTTGCCTAATGTGCTCTTACATTTCCTCGTCTATTGTGCTCTTCATTGCGAATATGGTCTTTCCTGCCTTAATCCTCCACTTCCGGGCGGTATTTCATCTGTTGGGATCGTGGTTTCATTACAACCAATGATATCCCACAGATCCTAACCTTCCAAGTATGACTCCATGCACGTTGCCCATGTGTTATAATTTGTGTCACTGAGTTTCTTGATACCTCCCACAACTTGAAGATCACTCATTGTTTTGGCAGAACTCCGACACTACCAAACAAATTTTTGACTCTAAACTTTTAGAATCTCTCACCACTCACAACACAAAAACACTCCCCAAATAATCTCTAAAAGATTTTCTGGTGTGGAAGATTAGTTAAAAACCGCAACCATAGAGCATACTAAATTTAAAGAAATTAGCCGGGCTCTAATACCTTTTGCTTGAATACAATAAAAAAGAAAATACTCCACAAGTCAAATGCTTTGTCTTTATTTTCTTGCACTCGCTTTCTCTCACGAAGGTTTGGATTTTGTAAATGGAATGCATAGATGAATTTTTCAAGCCTCTATTTATAGATATTTGAAGGGAGCACATTCCTTATTTTAAGGAATGTGAACATGACTAAGAAGGAGGCGTCGTGTTCTGAAGAAGAAGAACTTCTTCTTTTTCTTCTTTTCATTTAATAGGTGGGTCAACATGTTGGACGACATTGAAAATCAACATCCTGAATGTGAAACCACTCTGCCCTTAATCTAGAGGATGTTCTGATATTTTCTCTCAAATTATCTCATTGCGAAGTTTGGAAATTGTATTTGTTTGAGCTCTTAAAGTACACTTTGGAAAAGTCTTTCAATCAATTTTAGAATGAGCTAAATCTATTGTTTTCTTGAGAATTGCTTCCTGCAATATCTTCTCCCATAAAGCATAGCTTTGAGGGAATTTAACGCGATTGTTCAATGTTTATGTTTTTGGCAGGTTACTTCTGCATGGAAAAAGAGATTTGGCAAAGAAGTCTATGAAAACTTTTTAGATATTGTCAATGTGGAATACTGCAAATGGAAGACTTCATGGAGGTATGATAGAATAATGTTATATTTATATTATATTTTTATTTTTTATTTTTATTTCTTGACCTGTCAAATATTAATCGGTGCAATTAATGAGTTATTTTAACTATTCGTAATTTATTACATTAATTGCACTGTTTGTCGTGTCATTAACTAAAAATTAGAAAATAGGAATATAGAGTAAATGTGATATTATTCTAGGAAATATCGAATGCTTTTATCATCTAATTATTATATCCAAAACCATTTTATGTTTCATCATTTCAGGTTTGGTCTGTCTGTCAACTTTTCCGACTACAAAACATCCAATCCCAACCCTCTTCAAGATTTCGCACAAAAGCTAGTGACAGAAATAAATACTAACAACATTGAAGACGTAGACCGCCTTTGCAATGTATACGTTGATTTAGACTTCTAGGTTCGCCTCAAACAAGCTATTTAGTTTTTACCATAATAACATTTTCGGTAAAACGTGTTTTTGAAATCTGTAGTTGAAGGTTCATTTCACTTTAATTTGCACATTTTTAATTGTCTCGTAAAAGTTCTTATAGTTTTAATTTAGTTTTTAAATAGTTCTTCTATCTATTTTACTGTTAGAATTTAATGAAATGTGTCATATGCCTGTATTTTTATCTGCATCATATTATAAATATGTGACGTTCAATATGATGTGGATAAAAATACAATCACGTGGCACATTCCGTTAATTTTAATGGCAAAGATGAATTGAATGACTGTTTAAAAACCAAATTGAAAAGTATAAGAACTTTAACGAGACAATTGAAACACACAAGAACCAAAGTGAAATCAAAAACATATTTTACCATATCTTTTTTCGGTCATGGTTCTCGCTCCCGTGTTAATCTAGACTCTTTGTATACGCTATACATTTAGGCTATTTGGGGGAATTTATACTTATTTTTATCGATATTGTATGTGGACAAATGAGCTAAAACGAGTGCCTTCCTTCCTCTTTTACAGGTTTCAAAAGCCAAGTTGGTATGGATCGATTGGTTAGGCTTCGATATGAGAGTTTTAAGTCCAGATAAAGGGATCGTCGAGATTCGGATTCCGTTTCCGAGAGAGGTGACAGACGAAAAGGGTGCTAAGTCTGCCTTTAATTGCACGTCTCAGTTTGCTTGGGAAGTGGAGAAGAATTTCCATCCACCTGATTTCCACAAAGTTAAGCATTTCAAGCTCATTGCCCATTCTACTCTACTCTTAACTCTATGCAAATTCATGTAAAAGACTCATTCTTCTTTGTTTATTTATCGAATTTTTTTCTCGGGTTTTATCCGAAAGCAATCAAGTGCTGAGGTTCATTGCTATTAAGTTGAGACTGCTTTAGTACGAGTATAGTAGTAAACTCGTACTTTAGTAGCTTGTTTCAGTGTCTATTTTGATATTTATCTAATAATTTATCTGATATTTACATACGAGTTGAGTTCGTACTAAAAGATGAAAACTAAATTAAAATATTTGAAAATCAGTAATATATTTTAACTAAAAAATAATGAAATATTACATTTACACTAATAAATCTCCTAACTATTTGATTTTTTTTCCTAATTTTAAGATATTAATAAAGTAATATTAGATTTATTTTTTTTATTTTACATCATAGATTTTATCGACAATAAATTGAGGTAATTAATATATTATTTTAACTGAAAATACATTTTTCAGATATATTATATAATCAGTTTTATACATAAATTCACTTATCGCTCCAACCAAATTGACGCTACACCTCTCCCGACCCCGTTCGCTGACTGGAGTAGTAGCAGCTAGCGTTTCATCGCAGAGCTGAGGTACGACGCCATTGTCGCCTGAGAATCAGGTGCGCGACTAGCCGATACCCGTCTCTATCTTTATTCATCACTGTTTTTTCACTTGGATTTTTAACCGATTCACAATCAAGTGTTGCCTTATCTTCTCGTTAGTTCGTTTGATCGAAGTGAGAATTCTGGTTGAAAAACAGATATCCATGAAATCCCATTCTTTTGAACTCCTTTTGTTTCTCATGGTATGGATATGAATATGTTGAAACTCGTAGAGAAACGTTGAATCCTCGGTCGGCATTTTCTCTAGGTTTTTGGGATTAGGGGTTTATTTATTTCTCCCCAATTGAAGATTACATCGCGAATATCTACTCATTTTCTGCTTTTTCATTGCACTTCTTCCCGTATTTAGGTTTTAGAAGTTTCCGGGTTCATGTAATTTGTGAGGGCTTCGAGGGTCTAATTTCCTTGAGTTTTCGGGCTTTTAACTTCTGTGGTTTGTTGAGGTTTCAGCTATCATTGGAAACCAGGGCGTGATGGCTGATCGTAACTCTGCTGTTGTCAAGCCCATATGGATGAAGCAAGCTGAAGAGGCAAAACTCAAGAGCGAGGCAGAAAAGGATGCTGCTGCGAAAGCTGCTTTTGAAGCGACATTCAAAAGCGTAGACAAAATTGTGGAGAAAGAAGCTTCCTCAGACAGTGATTCAGATGATTTGGAGGATTTGGCTAACCAGCCGATTGGGCCGGTGGACCCTTCCAAATGCATGGCTGCAGGTGTTGGCATAGCTGGCGGTATGGCTTGTGCTCCATCGTCCTTTATGGTAGTGACTAAGGATCCTGATGGGAGGAAGGTACCAAACGGGGGTGCTCAAATTAAAGTAAAGGTGTCACCAGGGTTAGGTGTTGGGGGAACAGAACAAGATGGGTTCGTGAAGGATATGAGAGATGGTACATATTCAGTCACGTATGTGGTGCCGAAAAGAGGAAATTACATGGTGAATGTTGAATGTAATGGTAAACCTATCATGGGTAGTCCATTTCCGGTGTTCTTCAGTGCAGGTATTCATAAATTTTTATACACTGTCTTTATGAATGTTATATAGGTCTACCATTACAAAGGAGAATGTTCTAATTCAATTATGGATACTTTGCAAAGGTGAATGTTTTTGTTTCCTCTTTTAACATAAGCTTATATTTTACAATTTTCTATGCACTTCTGTTTCTAATCTGGAGGAAAGCATTACAATAACCGAAGATGGAAACAAGTGTCAAAGTACTCATGTGCATTTTTCAAGAGAGATGAATGTGTTATGGAGAGTATTGAAAAGTTCTGGTTGGAAGTGTATGGAGTGGTTATGATTACTTTTTATTTGTTTTCATTTTTAATATGCTTCTGTATATTGTCATGTTTCTGTATGATTGAGTTTTACATTTAAACAAACTTTCATATTGCCGAGTCTAACCAATTTCACTGTCTTAATTGGTTTATTATTATTTAGGGTCTTCTACTGGAGGAGTACTGGGTTTGGCTACTGTATCTTCATATCCAAATTTAGTAAACCAAAATATGCCCAACATGCCTAATTATTCAGCATCTGTTTCGGGTGCATTTCCTGGATTAATGGGAATGATTCCGGGAATTGTGGCAGGTAATTCTGGTGGAGCTATTTTGCCTGGTATAGGAGCATCTCTCGGTGAAATTTGTCCAGAATACCTAAATGGTCAATGTTCCAAATCAGATTGCAAGTTAAATCATCCACCTCATAATTTGTTGATGACTGCATTAGCTGCAACACCCACAATGGGGACTGTTAGTCAAGTGCCTATGGCACCTTCTGCAGCTGCTATGGCTGCTGCACAAGCAATTGTTGCTGCCCAAGCCCTTCAAGCACATGCTGCACAGATGCAAGCACAAGCTCAGTCTGCTAAAGGCCCATCAGGTGCCCTCGACAGTTCTAAAAATAACTGTGTCCTCATTTTTTGTGTTTCATGTTGAGGTGTCTTCGGTTGTATCTTTTCTCCTTTGTTGCCTTCTTTGGCGTTCTCCCCTCCCTCTCCCTTTTTTTTATTTATTTGTAGTTTTTTCTTTAATTTCTAATCATTTAGCAATGCTTCTCTAATAAGGTTCCCTTGACAAGGCTGGGGAAGCTGATGCTCTGAAGAGAACGCTTCAAGTTAGCAATCTTAGCCCACTTCTCACCGTGGAACAGCTGAAAAAACTTTTTTGTTTCTGTGGCACGGTTGTTGAATGTACCATTACTGATTCAAAGCATTTTGCTTACATAGAGTATTCTAAACCTGAAGAAGCAACTGCTGCTTTGGCGATGGACAATATGGATGTTGGGGGGCGACCATTGAATGTAGAGATGGCAAAATCACTTCCGCCGAAGCCTCCTATTTTGAATACTCCATTGGCTTCATCTTCTCTTCCCCTGATGATGCAGCAAGCTGTTGCGATGCAGCAGATGCAGTTTCAGCAGGCTTTACTGATGCAACAGACGATGACAGCGCAGCAAGCTGCCAATAAAGCTGCAACTATGAAGTCTGCGACAGATTTAGCAGCTTCAAGAGCTGCAGAAATAAGTAGAAAACTTAAAGCTGATGGTTTTGGAAATGACGAGATAGAAGAAACAAAAAAATCTAAGTAGGTAACAAATATTCCTTTCAAAATTTTTGAGGTGGCATTACTTCTATGATCTTTTGTTTAGTGTAAAGATAAAAATAATTCACCAATTCCAAAAGATTTGGCACGGTCTATAGGTTAACTATAACAAATTTTTTGATTTATCAAAATCTTTGAGGCTGTTTATTTTGTATTTTCTTACTTTGTTGGTTAAATAATGGAATTACTTTATATTCTTCTATTGTTTGAGAATAGAATCATGTGTATTTTGTGAACATTCATTATCTCTGTAGTTCTTGAAATAGGACTATAAATATTTGGTTGAAGCAGAAAGGGCATGCATATTTTAATATCGATGGTAGTTAATGACTATCAATATTGGTGTTGAACTGTATTATAAGGCCATAGTCTCATCTCTATTTGTGCTGACACATGTTACCCGGCTCATTGTTTGTTGTCATGTGTAGGTCACCAACCATCCTGCGTGAGAGGTCAAGATCCAAGTCAAAATCACCCATCAACTATAGAAGGGATAGAAGATCTCGATCTTACTCACCTCCTAATCGACGTTTTAGGGGCCGCAGATATAGATCTCCGATCAGATCTCGTCATTATTCAAACTATGATGATGAAAGGAGGTCATATAGAGATACTAGACGCGGGAGTGACAGATTCAGAAGGCGGGAATCAGATAGATCACATGATTATAATTCATATGTCTCAAGGAGGCATAGAAATAGAAGTTTGAGCCCTCGAAGGAAGGAATCACATCGAGCTGATTCTGGCTCCCCTAAGCATCGCCAAGAAAATTCACCCCAAAGAGTTAGAAAATCACCTAGCCATCAACTCAAGGAAAGCAGGTCATCTCCAAGAATCGATGATGAAAGTAAACAAAAACCTAGAAAAGCCTCAATTTTAAAATCAGTGAAAAATAATGGTCAATCAAGTGAAGAATCAAATGAATCGCATGATGAAAGTTTAAAGTATCATGATAGAAGAAGGTCAGGGTCTGTGTCTGTGGAAGGCAAACATGGAAAAAGAAGCAGATCCCCTCCTAGAAATGTGGATGGAAAAAAAACTACAAGGCGTAGAAGACGGTTAAGGTCAAAGTCTGTTGACGCCCTGCACCGTTCTGATGAGAAAGCTGGTGACAGTAGAAGCAAAGGATCGCTACACCGTGATAGAAGGCGGTCCAGATCAAACTCATTGGGAGATACACGTCACACCAGCAAGGGGTCACATGCTAGAGATGAAAAATCAAATCGCCATAGTAGAAGACGACACTCAAGGTCAAAATCTGTTGAAGGTAGGCTCAAATCAAACGAGAGATATAATGGAACCAGAGATAAAAAGTCAAAGCATCATGATAGAAGGCGATCCAGGTCAATATCTTCTGAGCCTATAGACTGTAAAGGAAGGCAGATCTCTCCTAGTTCATATGGGAAAAATTCAAATAGAGGAAGGCGTTCTAGGTCAAAGTCATCTGAAGACAAGTATCACAAGGGGCACAGAGCTGATGGACATAGCGACAAAAAATTGAAGCGATATGAGAGAAGGCATATCAGGTCAGTTTCAGCAGAAAATGGTAGTTGCAGTAAGTTGTCTCGAAGTCCAAATAAAGGCGAAGATGAGCAAAGAATTCACTTTGCCGCTGATGATAAACATCAATTTGTTGGATCTGATAAAGATAGTGGAAAAGAGGAAAAGCATCTTGAATACATGAATGGGGAACACTATTTGACTCGAGAGTATTCAGCTGACATGAACGATAATGAAATTCTACTTTCAAAACCTAAAGGCCAATCCTTGAAGGAACCATTGGGAGATACAAACATTGAGAGTGACAATGACAAAATAACCACATTCTCCTCCTGTTCACATGATGAGAATTCATTGATGGAGGATGGTGACATTCGGCATTGATGTAGTAGAATGGAACAAAGTAAATGTATCCAGTACTAAACATGTGGAACTTGGTATAGCTTGTAATTTCATAATCATTTTAAAACTGCTCTTATATTTTTTGGACAATAAGTATAGTTTACTGTTTAACTTTGTATTTGCAGAATTGAAGTATGATTGCACAAAGTCAGCTGTTGTTGATGCTGATGACTAAACAGGCGATGGAAAGGATCTGCGTGTTATCGATAATGAATACTGATAACCTTGTTGTTTTCATGGACAACCTACTGCCTTCTACTAGGAGACTATGTTCTTGAAAGACGGATCTCGTTTTCTTTTGGTGCTTGGAATTAGCTCCTTGCTGTTAACTCTTTATAATTTTGTGTTATTGTCCTTGCTTGTCTTTGCAGGTCTTCTGGAACAAGCAGGAAGTAGCATCTTGGTGTGTAAAAACATTTGAAGTACTGATGAAAAAAGTATTGCTCTCCTTTGATCAGTAATTGCAGCAAGTGTTTATTATACTTGATGTATGCTGGACTATTCTTTTTCATTGCCCCATTTTGAATCATATGTTTAATTATTTGATTCAAATTCTAATTTCCTCAATTTAAGTATGTTGGTGCTAATGAATGATTTAGTTGAAATGCAAAATTTGATAGGCTTGTCACGTTCATTTTTTAGTGTTGAGATTTGTCTGCATACGTTGAATATTACATTTGAACTTTTGTTTAGGTTCAAACGCTGTTTTTGCGGTATTTTTGTTCAAAATTTATGATATGGCTAATTATTAGCTTGATTTTAATTCACGCTTGATTGTGCTTGATTGTGCGTTGGACTTGTGATGTCCTATATGCATGCAGGATACACATGATGAATGTCATTGGAGCCTTGTGATTTCAGTTTAGAAGGATTGATTTTCCCTTTTTAAAAGAAGGTATGCAGTTATGTGGTTGATAGATCTAGGGCGGAATATGCATTCTAAAAACATTCTGTTCCATAGGGAGTCTGGAAATTATTGATTAATGCTTTTGAGAATCTTTCTGATAATGTGTGCTCATATTTTTATAGCATATTGTAAATTGTTTGTATCTTCCCTCATTTCCCTTTTCTCTCTCTGGTTTTTTTTTTCCTTTTTCCTCTTTTTTTTTTTTTTTTTTTTTTCAATCTCTATAAGGTGCTTTGTTTAGGAAAGCTACTTTTAAGGTTGATTGAAATCAGAAGTTGCTGGGGGGAGGGGGTGAATTGCATCAAATTTCACCATGTTCAGTATGAATGAGAAGATTGCGGAGTCACTCTAAAGTCCTTGTATCCCCGGTGGTATGCAAATATTTTTAAACTATTAAGTTTCCATGGAATGAGAAGTAAGTAAATATTACATTGAAACTTCATCAATATGTTGCATAGATACCATGACATAAACAACATTGCTTGAATGACAGAGTCGATAATGTTAAATATCAAGTGAAAACGATGAGATATTATGCTGTATTATTATTATTTTTTACCTGGACGGAGATCTTGATATGGCCACACGACCTCATTTATATTACTTGTTTTTTTCTCGCCTCTTTTCTTTTTTTTCCTTTTCGGCCCCTTTCCCTCTTTTTTCCTTTTCCCTTTTTTCCCCTTGTTTAGGATAATCTGGAAAGTGATGGTCTGAGGGCTGCGGAATCTCAACTTTGCATAACAGAGAAATCAGAAAGTTAACTTGTCTTCTCCCCTCACTTTTCTCTCTATCTCGGGCACTTGTCTTCTAAAATGAGACTGACTTTTCAACTGCTCAAAGGCTGCTTCAATTAGGAATCTGGCACTGAGCTAAGAAATATTAGTACTTGCAACTCGGATTTAGTATTAGATGAGTCGTGCACATGTCAAATATTGTTTAGGCAATCATCGAAGTTTTTACTTTACGGATTTTCACTGTTCTTTGATGAATAGTAGAAAAAATAATTGGACTTTTAACCTTTACCCGTTACATATTTCTTCAGATTATGCTTCTTTCTGAATTGTTTCTCATGAAATTTGAATAATGACCCATTTGACGACAAGATGTCAAACTGGAGATTTCTTTGTTGATTAGGTGATTGAGGTTGAAAGGTCAATTTTTAATTCTACTAATCCATGCTTTACATGCCCTCTGCACTAAAACGTTTGGATTGCCACTGATTTTACCAAGTCTTCATACACGTTTTTTTTAACATTAATTTTGTAGAAAGTCCTTGTCATGATGATTTTGTAGAATCTTTTGTTTGATTTCTGGGTTATGTTTATTTTTGGATTATATCAAGTGCTGGCCTTTGGATTAGATCAAGTGGTGTGGTGTGTGAATTTGTTGCAGCTGAGTTTATTCCTTTTGGTAATCATCATCTCTTTTAGTTTAAATTATCTTACACAATAATCAAATTTCCGTGGATCTTGCCTTCATCTTTCACTTGGATTCTATCGAAATACTATTTTATCTCTCTCTCTCTCTCTCTCTCTCTCTCTCTCTCTCTCTCATTTGTTTGTTTTTCAGAATTCCAAAGAAATATTGACCCTTCATGTCTCAGTTTTGCAGTGGTATAAGATCTTGATAATTAGTTTTGCAGTGGGTCTATTGTTTAAAAAAAAAAGTAATGAAATTTGAATGTTGGTTTGGTTGATTATATCAAATCAATGTGATTCATGTACTATGATACACAAGAAGAATGTTATGTTATTGTTTATATGATGACCCATTTGATCATCTTTTCTAATTTTATATGATTGCATTGCTAATGCTACTAAGTGATAAGTATTTTTAATGTATGATTCTAGAGGGCTACACAAAGTCTAACACGATTACCTAAACCTTTATTTTATGTGCTCTTTTTTTTCAACCTATAAGATTTTGTTTCTTTTTGTGTTGAAAAATGTTGTCACTTACATCATACGATTATTGTTACTTTTCACCGTAAACTAATCTTTGCGACGAGTTTTACCGAAAATTATTGCGCAATTTTCATTTTTCTTTTCTGTCACACACCAAGATATTCTAGCATTATTGACTTGTGCTTGTCCCTTGGAATATTATAAATTTAAAGTTAACAAGCATACTATTGGACTTCATAATTTAGACTTTCATTCAATTTTAATTTTCACTATTATGTTCTTGTAGTTTAATTTCTTTTCCATCATTGAATTTTAACGAGAAATACATAGAATTTGATTAACTATGACTTATCTTCTGAAATGTCCGTTTGGTAGATGATATATATTGAATTGAGCAGTTAACCGTTTTGAGAACTACTTATATATTTTATTATAATGCTAATTAAAAATAACGTTGCGTTTATTTTCTAAACATATTTATTGATGTGTCAAAATAATTTTATATGTATATTTTAATTTCACTTGTTAGTAATATATTATTTAAATTGGAACTAATTATATTTTAATAAAGTTTACATATTAAAATAAATAAATAAAAATAATACGTCAAGCTAGAAAGACAATTGCTAAGGTGTAAGACTTCTATTTAGTATTTATTCTCCACCTCCCCACCCGCTTGACGTAGACGAGCCACAGCCAGACCCTCGGCCAGTCTCCCATTTCTCTTCTGTCTACAACTTCCAAGAGAAGATTTAGTGATCTCGTTACTGCATAGACGGTTCTGATTCGCCGGAGAAAAGTAGCGTCTGGGTCTGATTAGCCGGAGAAAAGTAGCGGCCATGCATTGCCCCGGGTTGAAACTGTCAGGTGGCGACTCTGCTTTTTACCACCCTGGCAATACTGCCATATCCGTTGGAAGATCCGTGGCCAACTCAAGATTGGTGGTTTTTCCAAGAACGTTCGTCTACTACTCTTATCGGATTCCTTTCGAGTCCTTCCGGCCCAGGATTAGGGCGACGATCAGCGATGAGATCGTTTCAGAGGCTAGCTTCTACGAGCTTCTCGGCATATCTGAATCCGGAACTTCTGTGGAAATCAAGCAGGCGTACAAGCAGCTCGCTCGGAAATATCACCCGGACGTGTCACCGAAAGGTCGAGTCGAGGAGTACACCAAACGATTCATTCGAGTACAGGAGGCCTACGAGACGTTGTCTGACCCTAGGAGAAGAGCTTTGTACGACAAGGACATGGCTAGGGGTTTTCATCTTGCTTTCTCTGCTCGAAGACGCTACGAACAAGACGAGGTACTCTACTGTTTGTAAATGAAAACTGAAATTTCTGCCATATTTTTTGTTTGTTTGATTCATCTCTTCTTTTCGGATTGGGGGATTTGCTTTTTTTCTTACACTGGGGATACTAAATTTGAAATACTCGTGCGTTTGAACAATCTTTATGCGTAATTGCTTTCTGGGAAACTACTGTTCTTTATGGAAGGTGGATAGTCTCATATTTTTACAGGCATCAGATAATCAATCTCTCTTCTGCATGTTCATTATTCTCTATTTAGTAACGTTTTGATGTACTAAAACTATTAGCTCTGATTCTTGATTGGGTGTTAATCCAAAAGCTGGATTATATACTCTACCTCAAAATTACTCTCCTTATACGTACAAAAAAACAAAAAACTGTATATTTGTTTCTCAAAGATTTCGAGAACTCAATCTCTGAATTTTGGGTTTTCTTTGCAATCAGGAGATTGAGGATAAAAGTGAGTGGAAAAACCATTGGCGAGGCCAGGTATCAGAGCTAAAGAGACGAAGCATGAACAAAGATGGTAGAGGAAACATGTCATGGGGAGCTCGGATGCGCAGGCAAAGATCTGAACAAGTAAATTAGCTAAAAATGAGTGAACTTCTTTAACAAGCCCTTCAGAACCTCTTACTTCTATATGGTTATCTGCAAAGATGAAACACTTTGACTAGATTAAACTAATATAATCTTTCACTTATCCTTGCCTGGCCTTCTGATTCATTAAGAAACCATAATTACCATATGCTTTCGATGGTTTAGCTTCATTGTATAGTGTTGTGTTTCGCCCAGAAAATGTTGTACAGCAATTGATTACTTGTTCATATAGTTTTTGGAATCTGAAAAATTGGCACTGAAGTGTGAATTGAGCTTTATTTTCTTATTTTCTGTTCAAGATTCAACCATTCTTCGTTGGGTTTTTGTTTGGGAACAGTTTGGCAATTTTTTAGGAAATTTGGAAGTGTAAAATTTGGAATTTCCCTTTTTTTGGTTCTTCTTTTTCATAATTTAGAAGGCTGAATCAACTGTTTCTACTTGTGTTTTAGTTTGGTTTTCAGACAACGTGCTTTACCAAATTGCTGTTTCCCTCAATAAGTAATGACTCCTTGCATCATTGCCGTCTGAGTCTCTCACTAGTTAGAGAAAGTCTTCCCCTTATCTTTTTGCCACCATTCTCATTCAGCCACGTGGCGATTTTTGTTTGTTTCATTTGAATTTTTCTGCACGGAGTGGCAGAGCCCATCATCATCCCCCCAATCTAATTGTCTTTCCGTAGATGTGATCAATAAAGTGATATATGGTTGTCTTGCTTTAAGTTAACGGGACAAGCCTCCTTTCTGAGATGTGTCTTTTGCCTTTCCCTGTTTAGCTTTTGAAAAATGTGCTGGTTTGAGTTTCAGAGATGGTCAAATTTGTCGTCTGAAATGGCAAAAGCGAAGATATTTTAAAGATATTTCAAAGATATTTTGAAGATATCAAGTGAAGACGAGAATGGTGGTGTCCGGCTACTTCATAGTTTGCAGACGATTTTGTTGTGGTCCTCTTCAAGTGGGTTTATGATGCTTTCCAAGCACGCACTTGTGGCTCCATTGTAGATACTTGCTCAAGCACCGTCTCTTTCTGGGTTTCATGTTTTCCGCAAACAGTGCAGTCCCCGGTTCCAGCAACAACGACCAGTGCGATGACATAAACCTCTAAGCCCCACGGCGACAGTGATCCCGAAATTAGACTAGAAGAAGGGTAATCGTAGCAGACTCGAGAGATTGATTCACTAAAAATTAGGGGAGAATTTACGAGTAATTAATATCTCTCTCTCTCTCTCTCTCTCTCTCTCACTCTCAGTGATCGAAGCAGAGTTGCCGATATGGTAAACGATGACATGATCAAATATAAATCATGTTAGCATACGCAAAAAACATGACCACTTTTTCTGATCATTTCCTTGAGAAGGGAAGTAGAGCTGCAAATGATAAATTCCAAATAATAGATGCCAACAAACGAGGCGTTTAGGTAAAAAAAATTGGGTAATTTAGGCCGAAAATCTTGAGCTACCAGTTCGTTGACAAAATAAACCTTCGAATTATTTTCGTTAACAAAATAAATTTTAAACTATTAATTTTTTAACAAAATAAATCTCATCGTGCTCTCGTTTTCGAGAAGAATCTTCAAAATATTAGCATTATCTCAAAAAATATATCAAACGATCTTGAATTTTCTTAAAATGTTTACCACATAACCACCATAAGTAGAGTTTATTCTGAAAATTTCATAATTTTTAAAATGATATAGTAATTTTAACTAGTTATTTTGCAAAAAAGACGTCAAAATTATGATAAATTGTGAAAGAGTTAAAAAATCACAAAACTTTTCAGAATTTTTTCCCATAATATGATGGACATGTGGTAAAAAATTCAGAAAGATATAATATTGTTTGTTATATTTTTCGAGATAAATGTTAATATTTTGGAAATTCTCTTCCAGAACGGACTTCCGTTCTGGAGAACGGGAGTCCGTTGGAGTTTGTTTTGTTAAAAAATTGATAGTTGAAGTTTTTATTTTGTTTACTAAACCCAAAGTTGAGAGTTTTTCATGTAAATTATATCTATAAAAATTCAAAACAAATTGAACCGAAACTAAACCGAACCGCGGTCTTTCCTTGGCAGTACCGGTTCAATTCCTGGTATTCTGTACCGAGGCTAGAGGGAAGATCGAGTCTAATTGGGAACTTAGTTAAGACCTAGCCGCTTCACTCGTTTCTTTCATTTCCTTTCTCCGCCTTTCGAAGGTAAAGCCCTTCTAAACCCTCTCTTCATTTTTCTCTCCTGCCATCCCTTTTTCTCTCCTTGTCTCCAATTCTTCGGGTTTCTGTATCGTTTGTTTTTTCGTTGTATGTACGCCTACGACTCCCTTTGTAACTGCGGCTGAGTTTTTGTTCTCTTTAGCTTTACTGGGTTTATTTTCCAGGCGGATTGTTAGTCCATTTTGTGATTTTGGGATTTACAGGATTTATTCTATTTCTTTTTGTGTTAGGAAGATCTCTCACCGGTGTTGAATAGATCAGACATGGCACTTTGTAATAAGCTAGGGAGCTTCTTTAGACAGACTATTTCTCAGAATGGACCAGCTTCAATGGCGCCTATGCTTAATTCTGTTCGCCACATGTCTTCAAAGCTTTTTATTGGAGGTATTTGCGATGAGTGTTTTTTATGAAGAGTGTATCTATAATTTTTGTACGTATGCTATCTAAGTAGTTTTTAACTTTCTTTCTGTCATTTTTAGGTCTTTCATATGGAACTGATGATCAATCTCTCAGGGATGCGTTTTCATCTTTTGGTGATGTTGTTGATGGTGAGTGTGAACTAAAAGTATTCCTTTATCATACTATTAAATTCTCAAGGCTTATTGTTTGAAAATTTTATTTTTCTTCGAATGCTCATGCTCTGTGTTTTCGGTCGAATGATGCATTTGAATTGTATGCTATGTGATGTCGATTCTAAGTTTAATCAATGCATTGTATGTCTGCCCACTAAACAGGAAATAATATCGTATTTCTTCTATAACAAGAATATGGTATCTTTCTTGGCTACATGAAAGGAAAATGGAGTGGTTCACGTATTTGTTTACTAAGTGTACTATCCTCCTTTACCTTGTTTAGTTGTGTTTTTGGTCTTGCATGGTGGTTTCCCTGATTATCTGAAGCTGTTTTGATGTACAGCAAAGGTGATTACTGATAGAGACACAGGCAGGTCTCGTGGATTTGGGTTTGTCAACTTTACTGATGATGAATCCGCTAGCTCTGCAATGTCTGCCATGGATGGTCAGGTAAGAGGCAAAACTCCTAAGATTTACACCTTATTTTTACCTTCATCTGATGAAAATATACACATGCTGGAACTTCCAGGAGCTTAATGGGCGAAACATTCGAGTGAGTTTGGCAAATGATAGACCAGCTGCTCCTCGTGGTTATGGCGGTGGTGGTGGTTATGGCGGCGGCGGCGGTGGTGGTTTTCGAGGCGATGGAGGGTACTGAGGTGGTAATTCTAGCTATTAAAGGGTTTGGGCTGAAATGTTTTTTTGATCTTTTACATAACTGTGCAAACCTGATATGATGAGAAACTTGTATTGGGATAATTTTGTTCCTTCTAATGGAGGTTTGTTTCCTTGCCGGTATGTTTCTCAGATGATTAGCCCCTTATCGAGTCATTATTTGCTCAAGGTTTTTGTTTCCTTTTATTTTGGTAGTCCTGCTTTTATTTTGTTAGTCCTACCTATTGGGCACGTTCACTGAATCCTTATGTTGAGGTTTGAGGTTACTGATTTGGTTTACTTTTTTTGTCGGCCAGTGCAAATTTTCGGATAGATTTGAACCCATATCCACATTTCAACCTCTTTTATTTTGTATTGGTGGTGTGTATGATTAAGGCTTTGTTTGAAATTGTTTTTGGAGGTGTTTATTGTTAGTTTTAACCGCTTTAAAGATGGTTCTTTTGGAAGTAAAGGTGGGCAAAACTAGCCTGGATCTGCATGTTTAAATCGACCTAGCGGTTTGGGCTAGTTTTACTCACCAAATGAATCACCTCTAGTTCCCCAATTTCAAAAATTGCAGGTAATGGTTTGTGAACTGCCACGGTTTGGTCCATGTTTCAGGGTGGAACGGGACCAAACCGGCCTGTGGTAGAACAATTTTGTTAAGTTGAATAATGGAGATTTTGAAATCTGATTTCTGATGTGTGGAAGCATTTATAAAATAACTTTATTCAATTTTAATCTTTTGAATAATGACATTTAACCAATTATTTTCCAGTTCTTTTTATTTTTCTCAATTTTAATGTACTCTTATATAATTTGACAAATAAATATCATAATTTATTAACTATTAAATTGAGAAATCACCATTAGAGAGTTAATTTACTAAAAAATTTATTTTTTTTCACGACCATCTGATTATTTCAAAACACAGTTAACAATGATCGTTACAAACTGAAAAACACTAGATTTCAGCACTAACAGGGGGAAAAAAAGGATCTTTGCAAGCTCATTACTTCTCCAAATCTAATGTCAGCAGAAAAGGGTGTTAAAATGCTGTATGAATCATTGCATTTAACAAAGAAGTCGAGCAAATGATGGCAATCAAATATACAAGGCTCTAAAGGGTAAAGCATTAAAATTACTTCAATTACAAATCAAATTGTGTCTTACACAATATCTTAGGCAATGATAGTTGTAAGGGAATAACTATTAATAAGCAAAAAATAGAAAAATGCACAATCCTTGAATTCTCGGTGTAGAACTTATATGGAAGACTTCTCTTTCGGAGACTATGAATGTAAATAAGAGCGTCCGGAGACATGAGGACCACCATCGTTATTCAGAATGAACCAAATTAGATGTTTCCCTTTTTCACTTTTTTTTAACTTGCTCAAAAAACGCATACATGATTGCTCATCAGTCGTCATTTTGCTTCCACAACTTTCAGATCTTCAACTTTCTCGTTTTCTTCAACTTTCTCGTTTTCTTCATCTATAATTTCTTCTAAATCTGGGAGTTTATGAAGACCCTGTATAATATGTATTAGGATATATATTGAGGTTGCTAGTTATAAGATTCTATTTCCTTACAATCAAATTCGAGTAATGCTCCTCAACCTTCTAATTTTATACTTGAAACTTTACTTCCTGATGTGCTCATTAATTGATGTGATTAACATCTTATTTTAATTATTTATACTTAATTGTTACACCAATTGATGAACGACGTATTAGAAAGTAAAGTTTAAAGTGTAAAATTAGAAAGAAACACTAACACTACTGGTTAAATTCTCTGATGGAACAAAGATTGAAGATGAGTACCTCATAGATACACAAAGAAGCAATAGCATCAATAGCTGCATATTCCAACTGCTCCTTGGATAAAAAATCAACCTCCCAGTTTCCAAGTCTGACATAGTTGTGCTTCGGAAGCTGCATGGTTATTGAGATGCACAAAGTGTACTTCAGTTGAATTATCAGACATGAATAGTGAACCAAAAGAAAAGAATAGACGTGTAAGCAAAATATATCAAAAGATTGACGCATTAGCATGTAAATGCGCTTCCAAACTAACTTCCGAAACAATTCCGAAACTGATAGTGTAAAAGATGATTGCAAAAGTTCTGTTTTGATAAAAAGAAAATCAATAAATGTTCCTTTTTTTTTTTCAAAAAACAGGCCTCCAAACACCTTCCAATCATGCCTCAGATAATTAGTTTTAGAATGGCACCCAAAAGAGAGAATGATGGAAAATGATTAAGACAGAACAAAGGCGATACTCAGGACAAAAACAGAAAGCAACCTGTTTGCATAGAATAATTTCTGCTAGAGATTTAAGACTTCTCTTCTTTTGGGGCGCCGCTCTTGGTAGCTTTCGATTACCTAGATTGGAAAGATCTTCCACGGATTGAATAGATACATTATGATCTTTGAAAACCTTCACAGCATCAATAGAAATGCCCACACCAACCTGAAAATATTTCACCATTTTAGCAGAACAGCATAGATTGTAATACTTCCTGTAATAAATGCCTTGGTAAAATTGATAACAACCTTTTTTACGGTAGGATCTTCCAGAAGGGACTGCAGACTTTGCGGAATCCCTGAGTGAATAATATGCATCACATGGCAAAGACTAGAGTTTAGACAAAGCTGCATAACTGCAGCCTTTCCAGGATGAGCACCTGCGTAAAACTTTCAACTTTCAACACCTATAACACAACTTTCATTCTACCAAACAAGAAGAAGATAAAGTTTCAAGTATTCACAGAGGTCATATTACGAACCACGGATAGTTGTTGTTCCATGTATATGATGCATAGTTTTGGAGATAAAATCACTAAGAAATGCATCATTGCATTAAAAGGGTAAATGAACTAGATGAATTATGTAACAGGATATTTACAGATTCTCATTTCTAACAAGTAATAACTAGTAGTCCATTGACAAATGAGGAAGAAACTCGAACAAAAGATTAAGAAATTCGAATAAAAAAAAAAAAAAATTGACACTTATGACAATAACTGAATAAAGTACTTCTTTGGGTCATTAGAAATATGAACAGAGCATAAATTGGAAGAAAGCTAAACAAAAGATAAAAAAAATCAAAGGTTGGAATGGTTGGATTCTCGTGATGCCTTTTTTTTCTAATACAATTATTATTCTTGATTCCTATTTAGATGCAACCCGGAATCATTTCCTGCTTTTGGCTATAAGGGGATTCTCGAAAGGCAAGACCATTAAGCTGCAAATATACAAGCTACTAGATAAACACACTTTACTCAACCATTACAAATTTTTAAGCTAACCTCTTATAAATGTAGGCTTTCCACTCAATGTCAAATCCTAGTGTAGCTTCACCCACGTCTTTCCTCATTATGTGTGCATCCACCAAAAGCTCCTTTGCAGCTTTTTCGACTTCAACCGCGGTTCTGCTATAAATAATGCGCCCTCCAAACTTCAATACTGGGAATCTCATCGACTCTTCTGTTAAGGGAAAAAAAATCTTTATGAGTAGACTGATTACCAGATTGATGATTCAAATGTAATAATCTATATTATCAACTATGGCCTGTATAACCACAAGTTTATGTGTTTAAAATCACTTTAACAACTCCTTACAAGCTGGATTTAAATATAACTGTATAATTGGAATCAGAACATGTCCACCGGGGCAAAATATTAAAGGATTGACATCAATTCAGGACGGCCTGTTGCAAATAATATGACCTCAAAGTGTGAAGTCACATTAGTTAGGTAAATTTAACTTTAGTGAGGTTATTACAAGAGGGTGAAATATTACCAACAATCTCAAGAATACAAGAGATCCAAACTTTGAATTCAAGTTTCGACATGTCAACCTCATCAAACAAAATCTACGAGTAATGACAAATAAATGACATTGCTAAACACAAGAAAAGAAATGTTAAGATATGATATAGATGATTACATTCATCTCAATTCAAAAGCTTAAGCTTTTTGTGATGGTTGATAATTCATAACAATGATCTAAATTGTTTGTTAACTAAAATTGTGTGTAAGGGTTTATAATCAACACTCTCCTAGCAAGTATATTTTCAGGAGTTATACTTTGTGGTTTTCCCATCAATAACTCAATTAAACCCTCTAACTAACATGGCCATTGCCAACAAGATAGATTCTCCACTGTCAAAAGAAGCCGGGTCCAGAAAGGCAAGATAATGGAATATTAAATACCTTGACATGGTGATGGAGAGAATGAGACTGGAATCTGGTTGGAGATAAGATAATTGGGTAACCGGCGGCCGGCTTTGAGAGGTTGCTGAAAAGCGGTGTCTTGATTAAATCGGGAATCAGGTGGCCGTTTTTTAGCCATGGAGAACGAAGAAGTTGGGTTTGATTGAAAATTTGCTTCTATGGCTTCAATGGCCAAGAGTTGTTGTTCAGTCAAGGGATAGTCCAACTCCGAAATGAAGCACGAGGAGGAGGAAGAAGACTCCATTTCCAAGCACTCCCACGCTTTTTTCTCGCTCTCCCAATTTGTCAACCTTGAGTGGTGGGGAGGGAATTTACTGCTCTAAATTTACAGAAAGGTTTGAAGATTTTCAAGCTTGAGGACAAGGTTGTTTTGAAGAAGTGGGGTGTCATGGGCTGGACCGCATGCTGACGTGAAAGTAAGAGGGGCTATTTAGGAAGAGGATGGGAACGGGAGAAAGGGGTCTTGAAGCGTGAACAGTTAGTTTTCCTTTTTGTTTTTCTCTTTTGCTCTGTAATTTTACCTTCTTCAAGTTCTTCTGTATTGTTCATTCTTCCTTCAATCATAATACAAATTCCCTCTTTCTCGACAACATTCAGACTAATACCATGACATAAACCCATCATTTCAAAAAATACCTTACTGCCTGCTTGGAACGGCCGAGCTTGAACTAGAAGTGAAGGACGCACGCTGTTGAGCAGACAATTGTCGTACCAGAGGGTCGTGAGTATTCAATGCTCTGTGCTCGAGCGATGAGTTGAGTGCATTACTCTGGAAGTGAAGAACAGGCTGAAGAGTGTTAATCTGGAGTGAAGAAAGGAAGAGAAGAGTGCTGAGGAGGATAGGAAATGGGGCTATACTAGATTGGATCCTGTTTTCTTTGGTTTGGTTGAAAATGAAGCTGGGTTTTTAGGATGGGCTGCCGCTGGCCATAATGGAATTAGGTTTGGGATATTGAAGAACCGTTAAGCCACAATTCGGCCCAATACTAGGGAGGCACCGAACCGAACAACTCATGCCTGGACCTAACCTTACATACTTTTAAACTTAGCTGCTTAATTCGTATTTAATCCTTCTTAACAAACTTTATACATTAAAAAATGTAACGAATAATACATAATATATATCCTTAACTTCTTAGAAAATTAGTTTATTATTTTGACTTTAATGGATAATATTAGCATGAGTGGAAAAGCTTCTAAATTTGGTTGGACACCAAACCTCCCTTCCATCCCCAATTTTTATGTCCAAGTTTGTTGGACACCAACTCCCTTCCATGACCAAATTTAATCAACTTAGGAGATATGAAAATTATCTTTAGATTTCAAATTAAAAGTAAAATTTGACCTACCCCCTTTTATATTAATTAAATAATATGGCCAATTAAATTGTTAGTCCAATAATTAATATTAATTTTTATATTTTTCACTAAGCATATCCACCTAATTTATGCTTCATTTCAAAAGGATTGGGTTCACCAACCCTATGAAATATTAATCAGTAATAAAAATTGCTAATAGGTACATATTGTTTTGGAATAATTATCATCGTTGACTCCCTCAAATCTCTACATATTCAGTTTCTTACCCTCCCAAACCACGAATCTGTAACGGCTTAAACAAACCAACAAAGGCCACGTGGCGATCGTTCAGTGGGGACAGGTGGGTCCCGCGAATAGTTCACCTTTGGACTCGCTTTCATTTACCATTTCTCGGCTTCAAAACTATATAAGGAGTCTTCCTCTTCCCTCCCAGACGCCATTCCTCTCGCCCATATCTTCCATCTTCTTCGTTTCATCGAAATACAGAGAGAGAGGGAAGAGTCTCTGAGAATTTGTAGTTTCTGCTTTCGTACTCTATCAACAATGGCGTTGCTTGTCGAGAAAACCACATCTGGTCGAGAATACAAGGTGAAGGACATGTCTCAGGCCGATTTCGGCCGCCTGGAGATAGAGCTCGCCGAGGTTGAAATGCCTGGTTTGATGTCGTCCAGAAAGGAATTCGGTCCCTCTAAGCCATTTAAGGGAGCAAAGATCACCGGCTCTCTACACATGACTATTCAAACTGCAGTGCTCATCGAGACCCTAACGGCACTCGGCGCCGAGGTCCGTTGGTGTTCCTGCAATATCTTCTCCACGCAGGACCACGCTGCCGCCGCAATCGCGCGAGATAGCGCCGCGGTGTTCGCGTGGAAGGGAGAGACTCTTCAGGAATACTGGTGGTGCACCGAGCGCGCTTTGGATTGGGGCCCCAGTGGAGGTCCGGATCTGATTGTGGACGACGGCGGTGATACTACGCTTTTGATTCATGAGGGAGTTAAGGCCGAGGAGATCTACGAGAAGACTGGGAAGCTTCCGGATCCATCTTCGACAGACAATGCAGAGTTTCAGATTGTGCTGACAATAATCAAGGACGGATTGAAAACTGATCCTAAGAGGTACCACTAAGATGAAGGGGAGATTGGTTGGCGTCTCAGAGGAGACCACTACTGGAGTGAAGAGGCTGTATCAGATGCAGGCTAATGGTACCTTGTTGTTTCCCGCTATCAATGTCAATGATTCCGTTACCAAGAGCAAGGTAATTCCATTTCAGATATTTGTTTTATTAAAGAAATTTACCAGAATACTTTGTATTAATCTAACCTACTCTGTCTGACTCATATCGATCATAATTGATTAATATTGATTTTACAAATCTGTCAATCGTTCTAGACGATTGACAGAGACTTTAACAGTCTACTAATCGATCTTAACTTGATTAGTTTTGATTTCACAAAATTTAGGGCGAGTTTACAAATTCCACGATGATGAAAGTCTTACAAAGGAAGTCTTTGGATTCCTAAAACGGGGGCATTCTTATCATCTTCTAATGAATATAGTGTTTATGCAAAAAAACTTGAATTTTCAATGTTTTATCGTAATTTTTTTGGCTAAAAAACCTGATGGGGCTGTTCTTCTCGTTTGGATGATCTCAGTTTGACAACTTGTACGGATGCCGCCACTCACTCCCAGATGGTCTGATGAGAGCAACAGACGTGATGATTGCAGGCAAGGTAGCGGTTGTGTGTGGCTACGGAGATGTAGGGAAGGGCTGCGCTGCCGCACTCAAGCAAGGCGGATCTCGGGTCATCGTGACAGAAATTGATCCAATCTGTGCTCTCCAGGCTCTAATGGAAGGCTTCCAAGTTTTGACATTAGAGGACGTAGTAGCAGAAGCGGACATCTTCGTCACCACCACAGGCAACAAGGACATAATCATGTTGAGCCACATGAGGAAGATGAAGAACAACGCCATAGTTTGCAACATTGGCCACTTCGACAATGAGATCGATATGCAAGGACTGGAGAACTACCCAGGTGTGAAGCGCATCACCATTAAGCCTCAAACAGACAGGTGGGTCTTTCCCGACACTAAATCTGGCATCATTGTGCTGGCGGAGGGGCGGCTCATGAACCTGGGTTGCGCCACAGGCCACCCGAGCTTTGTAATGTCGTGCTCTTTCACAAACCAGGTGATTGCACAACTTGAACTGTGGAAGGAGAAGGGAAGTGGGAAATATGAGAAGAAGGTCTACGTTTTGCCTAAGCACCTAGATGAGAAGGTTGCGTCTCTTCACCTTGGCAAGCTAGGGGCTAGGCTCACCAAGCTCTCCAAGGACCAGGCTGACTATATTAGTGTGCCCGTTGAAGGTCCATATAAGCCTGCTCATTACAGGTATTGAGTTGAGGATGAGGAAAAAGGGTTCTTGTTTTTGCATTCAGGAAGTTTTCATGATTTGTAATGTCAAATCAATGGTAGGTTTTTTCTTTTGTAAGCTTTTTGGTGGGAGGTTTGGTTTGGTTTGGTTGGAGTAAAGGGTAAGGTCTCTTTGTTGGTGAGATCAAGATGGGGTTGAATAATGTTTGGATTGGACTGTTTAATTTGTTGGAGTTTGATTGCTGCCTCGATTTCAATGATTAGATTAACATAAATGAAAATATTTGATTTTAGAAAAATGGTCCATACACCATTACACCTGTTTTGAACATAAATCTGGTTGTCTCTCTCTCTCTCTCTCTCTCTCTCTCTCTCTCTCTCTCTCTCAAGCTTCTACGTCCTTGTCTATGGACACTACAGAATGAATGGCTGGAGGAAACCCACTGCAAACACAGCAAAGATCTTTATATTTTCTAAGTTTGTCGTTCTGAAAATAATAGCACGAGAATGACAAATCATCCAAAAACAAACTACCAAACACTTGACAATCCTTTCGATGAACAATGACCATATCTAAGGCTCTCCTAATAAATTGTTCAGGCGAATGGCCAGGCTACGAAGCATACGAGACATGGAATTTCACTGGTGTTTGACCAATAAAAAATAGAAAAAGACAGTGGAGAGAGAGAGTTAGTAGACATAAAGTGAGATAAAAATTAAGTAGCCAGGATTATAAACGAAAGTTTCACCGAGGAGGAAAGGAGGGAACCATCTCATAATAAGTTCTCAATTGAGCTGTAAATAACGAATCAATGGATCCAAATGTGGATGTCGTTGGGTAGGTCCTGAGTTCTAAAGAGAAACCAAAAGCCAGTAAATAATCTTCTAATTAAGTAGTGTATTAATCGAAAGACACTACAAAAATGAAAAAAAAAAATGAAAAATGAGCACCTGTGATTTTGTAGAAAAATACACATGCTTAAAAATCCGTAGACAAAACAGAGAAATTCAACGTGAAGAAGTCAAATTATAAAGTAGAATTAATGTGCGGAAAAATATAAAAACTTAGGACAAAAATATGAAACAAATACAGTTTGAACGAAAAATTCATAATTATGTTTCATCATTTTCATCGCAAAACGACATTTTCAGCCCCGTCCTAAAAGAATTCAAGTCACGAAACTCTGAGAAATAACAATGGCATGGCTTAATTCTAGGACAGCATATGCGTATACCTCGTGCTTGGCAACAAGACCATTAGTTTTATGCCAAGGGATTAAATCAAAAGACCAATAGTTGAAGTAATTACATTGAAATAAACAAACCATCGAAGGATCACTAGAGATTAGTTTTTAGCTTGTCTCCATAAATTCATCCCTAGGAGAATCTCAAGATGCTAGAATGGGATATGGATTTTCCCATTTGAGAATTTATGTTCATATCAGTAACAGCAAAATTTTTCTACCTTGACGTCAAAGGAGGAAGATTAATGAGGCAAAAGAGAAGAACAAAGAAAAACGTTCAACGTTTAAAATGATGCTAACAATATTGTTTGCCAGTCTTGATGGATTGAAAATAGTAAAACAAGTCAGAAACTTTGCTTAGATTCAGTCCAATCAGTAAGAAATGATATTCAAAACTTAGTATTCTGACAGAGAGTCACCTAATGTGGAGTAACCATATATGATGCAAGGATTCATTTGTGTCATTTTGTCCTAAGAATTAAGAAATCAAGAAATCTTCCTACTTTTCTGTTAATCCCATTTCTCTGTTTTCCAATCACTGGGTATGCCTCACCTTTTTAATCCTTCGAAGGTAACTTTTTGAGAAAATTTAGGGATTTTTTCGATCGAGCTTTGCTCTGTACGTGAATTTCGATTCATAAAATAGAATTCGGTTAAAAAGTACATAAATAGAGAAACTCACAGGTCCTGACCTTGAGGACTGAAACCCTAGATCTCTTCACTGCGCACTCGAATTCCAGTTGCCACAAATAGAACACAAAATAATTACAGGAAACATCAAAAGAAATACCATTTCTATTTCTTCATTATTGAAGCTGACGCCATCGCTGTCTCGTCAATTTCCGAAGTTCTGGACGTCTCTTGCACATCGAGTAATAACCTCGCAACCCCTGTTATAAGGATTCGCAGCCGCTCGACCATAACAGTCGTAGTAAGAAGCTCCAGGCGTTCCGCAAGGAATCATTTCTCTCCTTAGAGTTTCGTAGCTGATGTACCTCCTCTGCATCATCAGCAATCTCCGATTCGCCTCGGAATCCATTTCTGATTCGGCCGAGAAATCTCCAACCTTCTTCGTCCCAAAACTTTTCGCCAGAACATCCAATTCAATATTGTTAAGGGAGCTGAGATCGAGAACTTCGTGGCAGTTTGAGAAATGGGGATTGAGTAACAGCAGAGGTAGAAGTAGAAGAAGCACGGCCATACACTGGAGCCCAGGCTTGGTCATCTTCTGCAATCCGGACTCTGAATCATCAAATTTTTTTGTATTTAATAGGCTTGCGGATATTAATAAGGTGACGTTATATTTATAAACCTGCATTTAGTTCCCTCCTACTTGTATCATAAATTAAATTTCAATAAAATCATCCACCAACTAAGATTTGTGAGCAATAGATCTTTGGACCAAAATTGCACTTCGAACCCGAATTGACCCATTGATCGTGGTTCGGTCCGGCTCTCACCAACATAGACGATGTAACCGCTTTTAAACGAGGAGGAATCGTGGGCAAGTTCCGTTCACGATTTTGTGTGTCAAAAACTGTAAAACCAAACTAAAGTAGGGGTCGAAAAATTCGAGTCAAATCCAATTCTTATTTAACAGATTTTGTGTGTCTAATTGATATGATATCAGGTCCTTTACTCCTCTCAAAAGCGCACTTAAGAGTGGAGGTTTGAACCCAATATATATAATAGTCCAGACAACTCTCTGTTTTCCGATGTGGTATCATATTATTCCTTCACCCTTTAAGGGAGACTGCCTTAGTCGACGATCGGACCGGGACACCCAGTAGGATGGCTGCCTCAATAGGCGGTCTGCCTGATGTGCGGCCTAACCGGTTCACAGAAGTGAGGCCCTGATACCAAATGATATGATATCAGGTTCCTTATTCCTCCCAAAAGCGCACTTAAGAGTGGAGGTTTGAACCCAATATATATAATAGCTCAAACAACTCTCTATTTCCGATGTGGTATCACATCACTAATGTTTCGGTTTTGGTTTCAAAATCAAAATCGATCCCAGTGTTTCAACTTTTAAAATATGTCAATTATAACGCTTGCGTGCAACCAACCATTATTAAATAAAATGAAATTGTCTAAGTAACTTATTTTTGTTAAAATAAAAAATAAAATAAAATAAAATAAAGAATTATTTAAAAATAAAAATGAAACTATAAAAACATTAACAAGAAAATTAAATAGGCATAAAATAAATCAATAAAAATAACCTAAAATACAAGTATTATTAATTAGAATTAATTGCACAAAAAAGGCTGAACTATCTAAAAAGTGCAGAAAAAAACTTAAAGTTTGAAAAGTGCAAAATAAACCTTCGCGGGTGACGCTGACCCTCCACAGAGGGTGCAGCGGGTACCCGCCCCATTGAGCGGGTTCCCGCCTGACGCGGGGGGTCACGCGGGTAACCGCTGACCCTCCGCATCCGCATTTAGTTGACACTAAAATTAGTTTTTTTTTAAAAAAATACTAAACGATATGAAATTTACTTGCAATTTTTATCACATATTCTCCATATTATGAAAAGATAATCTGAAAATTTTCGTGATTTTCTAACACTTGTACGATTTATTGTAATTTTATTTAATTATTTTATAAAATAATTATAATAAATCATGCAAGTATTAGAAAATCACAAAAATTTTTAGATTATTTTCTCATGTTAAAGAAAACATGTAGTGAAAATTTCAAATAAACTTAATATCGTTTGATAGTTTTGTAAAATTAATATATAAAGTAAAGAATAAACTAAGATTAATTTTAAGAAATATACCAAACTATATTTATTTTACTTTAAATTTTCACTACATGTTTTCTTTAACTTGAGAAAATAATTTAAAATTTTTTGTGATTTTCTAACACTTGCATAATTTATTATAATTATTTTATAAAATAATTAAATAAAATTACAATAAATCGTACAAGTGTTAGAAAATCACGAAAATTTTCAGATTATCGTTTCATAATATGGGGAACATGTGATAAAAATTGCAAGTAAATTGTATATCGTTTATTATTTTTTTAAAAAATTAATTTTAGTGTCACCTAAATGCGGATGCGGAGGGTCAACGGTTACCCGCGTGACCACCCGCATAAGGCGGGTACCCGCTCAATGGGGCGGGTACCCGCTGCACCCTCGGCGGGGGGTCAGCGGTCACCCGCGAAGCTTTATTTTACACTTTCTAAACTTTAAGCTTTTTTTTGCACTTTTTAGATAGTTTAGCCTTTTTTTTTTTTGTGCACTTAATACTATTAATTAATTATATAAGTATTTAATCCTGAAAATTAAGATAATAAATACTTCGCTTTGAGGAAGAGAGGTGTGAACAGGTCCGGTCCAGCACTTCTCTTTTGATCGGGGGAGAGAAATTACAGACGGGAGAGGGATGTCGTCGAGAGATTCGATACCGCCATATCCAAGCGCTGCAAGGATTTCTGATTCTCCATGTTATCCTCAGTACAATGCTTCTCTCAAATGTATGCCATTTTTTCTGTTTCATCTTTACTATCGTCTGCTTCCGTGTCCTTTTTTTTTGTGGTTTTTAATTTATCATCCATGTGTGATGATCAATTAGTGCTCTCTATGTTTCATCTTTGTGGGGTTTGGATGCGTTAATTGGGCTATTTATTGGCTTATTTTTCTCGTTTTGTGAGAATAGATAAACAGGATACACTGGTGAAGTTTTCAGATTGGTCTGAAAAAACTTTTCTCCCGAGACTTGGCAGTGAAAAGGAAGGGGCCAAATAAATTCATTCTCTCATTCTTGTGATTCTATGAGGAATTATGGACATACTTTTCATGAGCATCTCTGAATTGTATATTGGCTCTGGCTATGATGGCGATCGGAAGATTTTACTTGGAATTGGACAGCGGTGTCTCCCTGGAGATTCTTATTTCAGCTTAAATAAAATTTGCATTTTATAGACACAGGTTCTCTTTCTGGAGAACCACGGAGACTCTTCTGCAATAGGTTTTTTCAAAAAAAGAAGAAAAATAAACTACTTGGTTTTACATTTTGATATCGATCTTCTGTGATTTTGCCATTGACAGGATATGTGTTTTGACTTCTTGAGCTTGTTATTTTGCAGTGGTTTATGAATATGGAGTGGATTTGAAATCTATGCGTTGCATCTAAAGACTTCTTATTTGTGGTTTGCGTATAATTAATAATTTTCTTTATTCGTAAAAGCTTGTAATAGTATGTTTCTTCTAATGGTTTTGTTATTGATGTAAATAAGTAGAATGGTATGATGATACTGAAGTTTCCAATGTGATTTATGAGCTCAAAGTAAAAAATTACTTCCAAGCCCATATTAGATCTATAAAGGAAAGTATTAACAGCCTGTGTGCACTTTCAGGTCTTGAAGAATGTAACTCAGACAAGAGTAAATGTCAAGAACATTTTGATATTTACAAGGAGTGCAAGAAAAAGGAGGTGTATATATTTTCCTCTCACTTGAAATTCCATACAAATTTCAGTTTTTTATTATGTGCATAGATATTTGTATCATCACAACTTGTGATCTGCTCTGACTTATGCTTTGTGAATGTGTGTATTAAGAGGTGTGAAATGCTGTTGATATGGTAGTTGAAAACATGGTCATTTATTTTAAGAATTCTATTAAGTTTACCTTCTAATTCTATATTTTACTATTGTCTCTTGACGTGTCGCTTATTAATTGATGAATTAATATCATATTTTAACTATTTATAATTTATCGTAATTATTACACTAATTAATGAATGACATGTAAGTATCGTGTTAGGTATTTGATTAAAATTAGATGATGAATCTAGTATTACTCTTACTATAATTTGCAATAATTTTATTGTTCTTTTTTACTTAAGCATTAGTCTGTCTTCAAATGCAGATGGCTTATCAACTCGAGAGTAACATAGACTTACATGTGAAGGCTTTACTTTTGTAATAATATTTTTAGTTTGATGAATGATTCCATGCCCTATAATCTTCCTCGAATTGCACGTTTTTAATGTCTCTGTCCTAGTTATACTTTTTGTAAAGCTGCTCCACTGCTTGGCGAAGAAGCATCACACTTGTAATGTCTTCCTTTTGTCTGAATAAAGTCTTACTAATGATTCAACAAATTCTCCTTTGACAGAGGGAAGCTCGTCTTGAAAGGAACAAGAACCGGTCATTGTTCTCATGAATTTCCTCTGGTTGTAAATGGTGGATATTTTCAGAGGTTTAATTAATAGAATATTGATTGGCATAGTTGATCCCCAATGGTTTTTTTTGAAGATGATTACAATTCCTTTAAATACTTGGATCTAGTTGCTTGGAAATTTGGCATCAGATCAAGGCTATCCTATCCTTCTTTAGATGCTTCAATCTGAAAGCCTATTCAAGCACTTACTAGTTCCCGAAAAAAGATGCCGGATTCTCTTCTTCGTGACCCGGAGGCAGCCCAGTAGAACGACGGCCCAGACAACCCGACCCGTTCTTTGGAGAGAATTATTATTATTATTATTTTTTAGCTCAATCATAAACCTGGTTTTATCTTCTTCTTCTTTTATTTTTTTCTTCTTTTCTCTTTGCAAATAAGGGGAATGGAATAGAGCAACATGGGCGAGAAGAAGAAGAGAATACAAGGATATTATTATCTGTGGAATTGATTGCAGGGAATATTTCATTTAGTTACTGAGGTATCATTGTTATATGCAATTTGTTCAGTTGATCAACAATGGGTATTTTTGTATAGAAATACCTTAACTATAATTAGAGAAATGAAAATACATGTATTTTACCGTATAATTTTAGATCAGATACATAATTTTAATGATTTGTACAATTAAGATATAATTAATGTGATAGATTAATTAATTATAATTTAGTATTTTAATTACTCTAATCATTTTTTTTATAGATAATCCAATTATGCATTAATTACATCCATGATGACGTGTTTCAGTCCATCAAAACTCTTCATCTAAAACACTCAGAAGAGGAAGAGTAAAAAAGATGTGCGTCTAACGGAGCTACCTCTGTCTCTCCTCCTACAAACCCTAACTCGTTTGTTTCTCTCTCCTCTTTCGCTCGTTCTCGATGTCTTCTTCAGCTGTTAACCTTCACGGCTTCGATGTCTATCTTGTGTTATAAGCGGCGGAATCGGATTTGATTCCTCCGGCCTTGTATTTCTCCTCCATCATCGCTCCAAATCTTCTATCTCCTTCCTTTGTGTGTCTCAGATTTTCTGCGCTTCGTACGATAGTGAGCTCAAGATCTTTGTTCCAAGGAGGAGAATCTGCGTGCGTTAATATTTTTTCCGTCGAGGATATGATCAGAGGACGAGGAGAGGCACGGGTCGGCGGTTCTTCTGTGTCTGAAATTTTAGGTGGATCGCCGGAGCGGAAGCGCATTAATGATGCCTTAGATAAGCATCTTGAGAAGTCTTCCCCATCGACGTCGAGGGGGCTTAATATCAAGGACAAGGAAAGGCTTTCGGTGCCGTCCACTTCCACTGGAAAATTGCAGCTCGACCACCGTGATGCTCGGCCCGCGTCTCTTTCCAAGAATAAATGCTCGGATGGTTAGTGTGGCCAATTAATTGTTTCATTTCTGTTTATTTTATTGATGTTGTGCTTGTAAAGGCGATGTTTGATTGCTATGGTCTTTCGTGTTTGAGGAAATTTGAGTACAGGAAACTTATCCTGCGGCTTCTTCTCCTATAACTTTTCGTTGATTATCTTATTTATTCTACAAATGAAAAACTAGATTTTTTTACTGCTCATTGTCAATCTCTTATTTAAATGTGCTATTATTTTTTTTTGTGATCATATTTTCTTTTTGCATGTATACTGCAATGTTTTGTTTCAATGAAACTGAACTATTTCAAATTTTGAAGCTTCTTATTAAATAGTTCTACTTTCACCTTTTATAGACAGAGACATCAAAGATGGTCGATGTTTATTATGTTATATATGATGTTTTTCTGATATTTGCCTATCGCTTTCTATGATCTATTGCATCTTCGTTTTCTTAGATTTTGGCGCCCGTATTAGCTTGCCAATGATGTGATTATTTGAAATTAACTAAGCATGACATGTTGTAGAGAAAGGAAATAACAACTTTTGGAATCAATTAAAAACTTAATCAGGAAACGTAATACACTAGTGTTCTAATTTTTAATCTCCTTGTAATAATTTGGTTTGAATACTTGTAGAGGAATCTGAAACAGACACCGAAGAATCTGATGTTAGTGGTTCTGATGGGGATGACACATCTTGGATTTCATGGTTTTTCAATTTGAGGGGGAATGAATTTTTTTGTGAAGTTGATGACGAGTACATTCAAGACGATTTCAATCTCTGTGGCTTGAGCAGTCAAGTTCCATATTATGATTATGCTCTTGATCTCATATTAGACGTTGAATCTTCTCATGGTAAGCCTACTTATGGTATGTTTGTTATGTTACTCTTTACCTGATCACACGAGGAACACGATTTGAAAGCTTTGTAGACGACCTGTGCCATTGTTTTTTTTTATACAATTTAAAGGATCAAAGATTAAATGCTAGATAATATGAATGGCTAGGAGTAAATTATAGCTCAACTTACTCCAAAAATATTTGTTGCAATGAGGA
Source organism: Begonia masoniana (assembly GCA_022432975.1). Classification (NCBI taxonomy): domain Eukaryota; kingdom Viridiplantae; phylum Streptophyta; class Magnoliopsida; order Cucurbitales; family Begoniaceae; genus Begonia; species Begonia masoniana. Next base: position 49,789,744 of record CM039507.1, on the reverse strand, counting down.
GCTTAAATTTTTTCACATAGTTGTGCACAATCTATTTCAAATTGATTTGATTTGATTTCTTGTTTGTCCTATTTATGGTATTTTAGTAATTAGATGACTAATAAGAGCATTTTGGGAAATTAGAAGTGACTTTCAAAAAATTTGTTTCAATCAGATAAAGATAACTAGGGGGAAAATAGATAGTTTGGAGATAGAAAATCTACTTGAATTTGAGCTTTGCTCTCTGAGGGATTGATCATCAAATTTCCGCTATTTGAATTAGGATCTTCTTTGATTGTCATCAATAAAGATTGCTGTTTTGAGTTCTAGCATTCAAATGATGATACAAATTCGTTTTTTTTTTTTTGCTGCAGACACCTCACTGTGCTATTTAATGGATTCTCTTTTCAATGTATATGGTTATATATTGTTTTGGTTGAAAAATTATTCTTTATATGTTTTAATATAATTGATTGAAAGTTTCTCATTATGCGTGAGCCACAACTGTGTGAAAAAATTTAAGATCGTTATTGTGACAAATATTTTTAGAGTAAGTTAAGCTATAGATGACTCCTAGCCATTTATATTCTCTAGCCTTTAATCTTTGATCCTTTACATTGTATAAAAAAGCTAACGATACTAGTCTTCATGTATAATCATGCAGAATTCTTATTCATACTTGTGATTTTGTGTCCTGTGATATGAGTTCCCTTCTCTGTAATTTCTAATCAGAGCAGGGGGAATGTGATGAAAAGTTTTGTTTATATGAACTGTTTGAGATAGAATGCTTCTCGTGTTTCATTTTTCACGTATTGTATTTTAAGGTGATGTGTTCACCGAAGAGCAGAACGAGCTGATTGAGTCAGCAGCTGAGATGCTGTATGGTCTTATTCATGTTCGCTACATACTGACCAGCAAAGGAATGTCTGCAATGGTAAAACTCTGTGCTTGCATCCTTTCTATACATCTTTTTTTCTTCTCATGACGTCAACATCTGGTTTTCTTACAGCTGGAAAAGTATAAAAGCTATGACTTTGGAAGGTGCCCAAGAGTTTACTGCTGCGGCCAACCTTGCCTTCCAGTTGGTCAGTCGGATATTCCTCGTTCAAGCACTGTAAAAATATATTGCCCCAAATGTGAAGATATATATTACCCAAGGTCAAAGTACCAAGGCAGTATCCTTTCGTTGTTTCAATGTTTTCACTTTTAAAGTAATATATATCTTATCCTAATTTTATTTGATTTCTCTGTCATTGTGTATTCATTCAATCATGATTTTTGGTATTCTTCCTTTTAGTGTATCAATGTTTTACACTATGTTCAGAATAATGATACTGGTTGCTCATGTTTGTTTGAACGATCAGAGTTCTAGATGAGTTTATTTGGCTGGGGAATGCGTCCTTGATCAAATTTTGTTAAATTTCAAGTGTGGTGGCCACTTTCCTTTGTAATTATGTGTTATCATGGGGAACAATAATGGTGGATATGCATTTATATGCTATGCTCTCCAGCACTTACTTCTAACTCTAGTTACACTTTATTTGCATTAGTAGCCTTAACTATATGCCGGTCCAAGTCTATTTAGAAGTATTTTTTCAGTCAATGATTCTGTATTTGAAAATTTTCTTTAACTTTGCTAAGATATTGATGGTGCATATTTTGGAACAACGTTTCCTCACTTATTTTTGATGACATATGGACACCTTAAGCCACAAAAGGCAACACAGAACTACGTCCCAAGAGTTTTTGGTTTCAAGATCCACAAACCGTGACCTCTAGTTGGAAAGCTACAATTTGAGTCAATACCTTCCTCTTCATGATCAGATTCCTATACTCTTAAGTTTGAGTCCAACAACCAAAGGTAGAAGCAGTTATTTTTTTCAAGATGTTTAAAAATGCAATTGTCATCAACGTATTTAACTTTTTTATTATATTTGTGAATTTTACTGCGTCTGTAAACTTACTTCCTTTTTTTTTGGTCATGAATAGTACGAGTTGCTTTGTATTTGCAGTTTTTGTTATACCTCTCCCTCTTAATATTATTGATCATGTCTCAATTTACATCTACTGCTGAAGCTTTTTAAATGATACTGCACAGAACCATTTTACGTCTAGCACAACCGTCAGCTCTATGTATTAACTATTAAGTTTGGCATCAAGTGATGGTTATGAACTTGATTGCTAAACAACTGATAGTAGTACTTCATGCTCAAACGTGTACGATTTTATGTGTTTTTCTCTGTATATGAAGTTATTTCTCATTGCCTCCGTAAGAACCTGAGTATGGACAAGGATGGAAGAAAGCGAGTAAGTCAATGAGGAATGCATATTTTGGGTAGGATCTCTGACAAATTTTCAAATAATATGAGATTTAGTGGTATAATCTTTTTGACAGGAGGGTGGTGTTGAGCTATGAATCTTCCTTTATGACAACCAAGTTTGTTATATATCCCTCCGGTTGCTTGATATGAGATTGATATTGACCTAATCATTGATGTCTTAACTCTTAATTCCAATCCCAGTTTTATATATTTATTGAATGATACCGCAGGACACTTTTGAGTGAAAAAGTATTGTTACTTATTTTATTAGTATAATGTATTTCTTCATGAAATGTGAACTAGGCAGCTCAAACATTAGAGGATGGTGGTGGAAACTTGTATGTGCAAGATCAACAAAAATAAATTTGAAAATTTCAACTGTCCCTTATCACCTTGCTTTTACGTAGAGCTTAAGTAACATTTGCACGACTGAATATTATAATATTGTCTGTTTTAGATTTAATATCATATTCTTTGATTTAAATATGCGGCTTGATGACATGGATAAAAATCAAGTCACTGGGGCTTTTCACTTATATTTAACTATTAAATTAAAATGAAAGGAATCTATTTAAAAATAAATTAAAATTACAAAGACAATGTAAACTCTATGAACTAGGTTGAAACATGCATTAAACTATGAGGATCAACATTATATTTTATCCCATTTTTCATTTATTACGTGTTATATTCAAATAAATAAAATATACCTAGAAGTGCAATTATATACAATCGCTTTTGACGAGTCAGTTTATCAAACAATAGTTTGACTTTTTCTATATGGTCATTTTAAGGGCATCATTAACGATAATTTTATTTAAAAAGTACGACAATACCATGACCTTAAAAAATGAATCATTCAATAGTTTATTATATATTAGGGAAATTATCAATTTTAACCATGTACTATACACGTTTTTTCAATTCGGCCTCTGTACTAGCAAACTGAACCCTGTACTTTGATTCTGTTATCAGTTTTGACCTTCTATCAACAATTTCATTAAACCCTCATTGAAAAAACTAACAAACGATCTTGGATTCAGTTGAAATTTTTACCACATGCTCACTACTTAATGAGAAGATAATCTGAAAATTTTCGTGATTTTTTAACACATGTACGATTTATTAAAATTTTATTTTATTATTTTATAAAAATATTATAATAAATCATACAAATTTTAGAAAATCACGAAACTGTTTCTATTATCTACCCATGATAGGTTGAACCTGTGGATAAATTTTCAAATAAATTAAATGTTGTTTTGTATTTTTTTAAAAATTAATTTATAAAGTAAAGAAGAAACTGAGATTAATTTAAAAGAATACCAAACAATATTGGATTTATTTGAAACTTTTTTCAGATATTTACCATATTATGAGTAGATAATACAAAAATTTGCGTAATTTTTTAAAACTTGTATGATTTATTATAATATTTTTAAAAAATACTAAAATAAAATTACAATAAATCGTACATGTGTTAAAAAATCACGAAAAATTCTAGATTATCTTCTCATTAAGTATTGAGCATGTGGTAAAAATTTCAACTGAATTCAAGATTGTTTGTTAGTTTTTTCAATGAGTGTTTAATGAAATTGTTGATTGAAGGTCAAAACTGATAACAGAATCAAAGTACAGGGTTCGGTTTGTCGGTTTTTATAGTACAGGGGCCGAATTGAAACAACGTATATAGTATAGAGTTAAAATTGATAATTTCCCTATATATTATTATATAAATATAATGTCACCATAAAGAAGTGTACTTTGTCACTGTACAAAGTTGTTCTAACTTAAGATTCCAATAACTAGTTCCCCAATTCAGAGATAGTTTCTAAGGAATAATTTCTAAACGTGATAGCATAGATTCATGCACATTTCTTTGCTCTTTGCTTTCTCTTCCATTTTTCTACTTCTTCGTTTCTCACACAACCCACTGGTTTCTGCTTGATTTCCCCTCTGCCTTAGCCTTCTCCACTCCCCTCTTACTCTCGTTAAATCTCACAATCCCAAGGCTTCCTTCAATACGGTTTTTTCTCATCCAATCCTTCCCAATCAAGCTCAATTCATTCCCGAAGATTTCAAGACTGCCTTTGCTGGTGCTCTGGTCAGTCGGTTGTCTTCCCAAGTCAGATAAAACAGTTAATTAAGATTGTTGGGTTCAAGTTTATAGCAAAAAAAACGTGAATGAGGTGGAATCCCACAAGGGAAAATGTTCAGGAAGTAGAGTTTACTACTTCTACATAAGTAGAAGATACAAAGGGGATTGGTTCGACAGAAGTATGATGGATATGGGGTTGAGACATGGGCTTAGAGGAAGCCGACATCATGGCCAGTACAGAAAGGGTCTTAGGCATGGATTCAGAGTTCACAGGTTTTATTACCTGCAATGTTTACGCCGGAGGATGGTCCAACGACGAGAGCCATGGCTGTGGAGGATGTACTTGCTACAATGGAAGTCGATACGTCAAGCAATTCAAGGGCGGCATCAAAAAGGGCCACGGCCACTACCATTTCAGGTAACTTTCCATGGGGCATTTCTAGAACTGCATCTTGTGACCATTCAATGAGTTTTAGTTTGGATTATGAATTATATATGTTAGCACTGTTAGGGGTTGAGAGATCTTACTTTGAAGAGGTTCTTTCTCAAGAGGGTCCATTATTGAACCACTAGGTAGCTAAAATTGGGATCCAAATCTGACTCTGTTTTAAAAATATAGAAACGGGGAAGCATATTGCTGGGGAGCATTTGGAAGACAAAAGGCATGGTTTTGGAATGTACACATTTGGCAGCGGACATTCGTGCGTAGGGTCGTGGCATGAGGATGTGAGATAAGGGATTGGAATGTACACGTTTAGATATGGTGAAACTCAATCTGGTCACTTGCAGAATGGAGTAATTGACATCCCAAGCACCCAACATTCTTCCACCTCCTCTACTCTTTCTCCTGCTGCAGTTTATCATTCAAAGGTTGTCAATGCAGTTTATGTTGCATTTTTATATCGAAAATTAACATTTCGAAGCCAATGCATACTCGTGTTGATTTGTCACTGTTAGGAAGCAAGAGTTGGGGCAGAAAAGGATATGAAACGGGCAAGGTGGATGAAAGGGTGAACAGGGCAGTAGCAGTAGCTAATGCAGCCAACGCTGCAGCTGTGAAAACTGCCCAGAAACAACTTATTCAGAATACTAACACTAAGTCTTCGTTTTTCCAGATGAATTGATATTGCGTTATCGACTTGACTTGTAAACCCGAAAATGTTTTCTTGGCAAGTTTGTCACATTATTATCCTATGTTTCATTTTATTTTGTAAAGATGATTAAATCTGTAAATGTAAAAATACCCTCTTTGATATATAATTCCTATCACTGTTCTAACGGAGTTTCTTTTTTGCATACGAACAATGCAAACCTTATATGAACATTCAACAATCTCTGATTTGTCATGACAAGAGTTATGGAGCAGGCAGACGAATTCCAACTAAAATGATTAGATTTTCATAAAATAGTAGAAAGCACCTGACATGAGACATTGAGATTGCTTATGGAGAAAACTCAGTAATCCAGGAGAAGATTCCACTTCTTGATAGCTTTGACATCATCATATTTGCGAAAATCCAACATTTTTAAGCTTATAAGAAATGGAACTCTTGCTTCGAGTCCGGAGAAGATGCTCACAAGGCAATAACTTGCTGGGAATAAAAAGAAAGGAAACTAGCTGAGAATTAAGAAGAAGGTGCTTTGCAATAACAGTAAACCTACAAATTGTAGAAGATTTAATGTCACCTCTAATGGAGTTATTTCAGAATTAGAGCGAATCGTGAAATTTGAAGGTGAATTTTATCGACAATTTTTGATTGACAGATTCAAACAGAAAAAAAAATGAAGCAGAAAAGAGTTGTGATGAAAAGAAATTACTTACTCATTGAATTAGTTTCGGAATTTCACTTTTTCTTAAGAGAGAAAGAGAGTATTCAGCAGCATCGATGAGATCCTCTATGTTGTGGAGAGATCGTTCCTCAGAACCTACGATGAAGATTGCGCGAACTTCTGCTTTCTTGGCAAGTCTTGCAGCTAAATTAAGAGGCAAATTAGGAGAATTTAGGTTTCTTAATATTTGACGATAGAGAGATAAAACACGCCCTCTATTCCTCGCCAGATCCTCCGCCGTCGCCCATACGAGCCCTTTGGCCATTTTCCTCCGACCGAACAATCAATATCTCTGCGCAGGAATCGAATAAGCCTCTAATCAGCAAAACATAAAACTGGAGGTTTCTAGGGGTGAGCATGGTCCGGTCCGGTTCCGAGACTGCACCGGACCGGACTGTGGAATTCGGGATTTTTATCTTGAATCCCAGAACCGGCCCGCCAAAAGATCGGGACCAGACCGGACCGGAATATTCGGTCCGGTCCCGGTTTTTGTATCCTTCCAGGGCATAGAAAATTAGAAATCAAGAGAAATGTTTAATGATTTGAGAAAAATAAGGAAGAAAGGGAAAGCTGCAACAAATTTAACACTGAACAAACAAATTTAATATTGAACAAAAACTTAAAACCATTCTCTATCATCCACTACAATCATACTTTCTTAATAATCGTTACGTCATGTTTTTATTTAACCACGCAATTGTTATAAATTAAGCATGCTCAAAGTTCATCATTTAAAATCAACCAACCAAAGTTTCAATTCAATCTCATTGTACACAAGGGAAATCAAATCATACAAGTCATTGCCAAATTGATTTAAAACACTCTTTTCAAAGCATTTCATTCTAATCACTTTCAATTCACATTCTAACACAACATCCAATTCACATCACCTACAGCATGTTCTTTCAACCAAAAAGGAAGTTAGTTCATGATGCAAAATACACCAGACAAAATATAATAAGAAAGCATGGTTCCGAGTAAACAATGGAAAATCCCCCTCGGTCATCCACTTTCTGAGAACTCCCTCGTTGTACTGCTACTTCTCCCATCTCCAATTTAACAGAAAATGATACAATTTAGTAGTGAATAATAAACGCACCTTGAAGTTCCAGAATTGAATTGCTTGCTGCCGAGTGCGTGAGCCGTGAGCACTGAGTTCTTTTCGGGTTGCTTGCTGCGTAGTGTCGAGTGTGTGAGCCGTGAGGGCTGAAGACTGAAGAGAGACTGGCGAGTGCGAGGGAGAACTGAGTCACAGAGTCAGAGCGACCGTCGGTCCGTCGCGAGACGAGGCCGAGCCCTAACTTCTAAGAGATTGAGGAGTGAACGCCGAACGGTGAACTGCGGTATGATTACAGAACCACCGACGAAGGCAGATTGAAACTGCGGAATGGATTGCAGAATCGTGATGACGAACAGGGGTGATCGTCTGGCAGACTGCGTCGCGAGCGTGAATGGTGACGGGTGAGTGAGAGCGAGAGCGCCTGGAAGCGTGAATGAACCCTTCATTTATTTTTAATAAAAACGTAAAATCAAAGGGTTCGGTTCCACGGGCCAGTTCGGGATTTTAGTACTCGAACCGAAGACTGGACCGAACCAAACGGGAATTCATCTGGGCGGACCGGTCCCAGACCAAAAAATCGGGAGGACCGCCCGAAACCAGACCAAACACACCGATCCGGTTTGGTTCTCGGGAGGCGGTCCGGTCCTGCTCACCCCTAAAGGTTTCACTCATCGAACAGAATCTATTAATCAGCACGCGCTCCACAATGGCAAAATCAGAAGTCCGTACCTCAAAGTCTGAGCTTTCGGCGGCAACTTGAGCAGTCATATGTTCGACACGATCAACGTCGCCGGAACCGTTAATCTTCCCAACCAATCAAATTAACTCGTATCACCTTCCTTGATAACTTCAACTGGCTAGGGCTACACTGAACCAGCCTTCGAAAAATACGGCAATACCCGTGAACTATCAAGCCTGGCCTAAGGCTGGGCTGGTTATTTTTAAAGCTTGTGAACCGAACCTCGGATCACTCAAATTTGAGTAGGCAGGCTGGAATCGGATCTTGGTCCACTTCAAGGCCGGTCCAATCTAACCATAGAAATTGCTAGGGACAGAAAATTTGTTTTTCGAATAATAACATAAAATAAAATAATTATTTAATTGGAATACTAATAAATTAGGGAATTATATTAAATTGTTCCTTTAATATAATTTTTTATTAAATTTTAAATCTCCAAAGAAGGAAGTAAGATTCATTGGTTTTTAATTTTTATACAAATAAATGTATCACTACTAAATGAATCAATGCAACGTATAATGTCATGCATGATTCTTTAATTATTTCCAAAAATTAAGGTTGTTAATTAAGGATTAAATGCTTCCATGGCTGTACAGCCAAAAATGGAGCCACTAGCCCACTGCAAATATCCTTACCTTAACTGCCTCTCACTGAGTTATAAGACATGGCCATCTCCATTTCTGGATTTTTGCAACTCCACAAACGATGAAGATGAAGATGAAGAGCTCTTCAGCGTTTTACTTCACCGTCTCTGCTCTGATCTTTGCTTTCTGCTTCAACTTTATTGGTTGCAAGGAGAATAAGGATGTTTATATTGTATACATGGGATCACTACCAGAGAAGAATGGTGAATATTCTCCACTGTCTCACCATGTCAGCATTCTTCAAGATGTTCTAGGCGATGGGTAAATTCTTTCTTCAACGAAAGATCATTAGCTTCCTGTTTGATGTCTGTTCTTGAAAAAAAAATCATAAAACACATAAAATAACGTATTTTTCATCAATTTCATCAAGATAATCAAGATCTTATGTTAATGTCGTAGTTGTTTTTTCTGGTATGACTTCATGTTTTTTCTTGAGAATCATAGATCTGCAAACTAATCGATTTAACGCTTACTTTTCCAATTATCTTTGTGTAGTTTTCGACACGATTCGTTGGTCAGAACATACGGAAGGAGCTTTAATGGCTTCGCAGCGTGGCTGAGTGAGGAAGAAAGAGAGAGAATGGCTGGTATTCATCTATATATACTGAAGAAAATCTTGTTTGCACTTGAGAAATTTGACCTGACAATGGCAACTCTATATATACAGCTAGAGAGGATATAACGTCAATATTTCCAAGGAAGATGCTCACACTGCAGACCACAAGATCATGGGACTTCATGGGATTGCCTCTTCTCGTTAAGAGAATGCCGGCCGTTGAGAGCGATATGATAATTGGCATGATTGACTCGGGAATCTCGCCGGATTCCGAGAGTTTTAACGACAAAGGATTCGGCCCTCCTCCGATGAAATGGAAGGGCTCATGTGAAGCCAACTTCACTTGTAACAAGTAAGTAAAAAACTTCATTTTATTAGATTTTCAATCAAGAATTCTGTGAAATGTTTGTCACTTTCTGGATTAGAACAATGTTGAAGAAGATAATTAGCTATAATTGAATAGATTACCAGTAAGTAATCTATGTTTATTAAAATTTCAGTAAGATCATTGGAGCTAGAAGTTATCCTTATGAGGACCCCCCCACAGATGAGGAAGGTCACGGAACCCACTCGGCCTCGATTGCAGCCGGAAATGTAGTTGCCGGAGCAAACTTTTACGGACTAGCCGGCGGAATCGCGAGAGGTGGTGTTCCGTCAGCAAGACTTGCAGTGTATAAAGTGTGTTCTCCTTCTTGTTCAAATGTCGACATTTTGAAGGCCTTTGACGATGCAATAGCCGACGGAGTAGACATTATATCGATTTCGTTGGGTGGACTTCCCGATCCGATAGATATTGACGTTATCGCCATAGGATCTTTTCATGCAATGGACAAAAATGTGCTCACCGTCCAATCCGCCGGAAATAATGGTCTGTTCAATCAACCTACCGGTAGTATGGCACCGTGGATTTTTACAGTCGGAGCGAGTACGACAGATCGGAATATCATGGATGAGATAGTTCTTGGCAATGGAACATCATTTTTTGTGAGTACCCTTAATTTATCTTAGTAAGATCTCAGCTTGAGGAAATGATTATCAAGTTTTAAAAGCTTAATCTAACCCTAGTTCAACAACCATTTCTATCAACTTTCTCTAAACAATTGCAATCATTGCATATCAGGGACGCTCTGTCAATGGATTTACACTCAATGGAACAAACTACCCTTTAGTCTACGGAAATGGCGTTTCAACTACGTGTGATGTAGCTCGTGCTATGTAAGTCTCCACTCTTTAACGCTTCTTTTCATTAGTTATTGTTGTATTTCGATATCTATTGTTACACGATACAACTGTTAAATCTGTTTCGTTCGTTTTGATTTTTAGAAAAATTGGAACCGAACTGAGTCAGTTTGGTTTTGGGTAAAAGAAACTGAAACCGAACAAAAAACCAAGTTTGGTTTTTGGTTCTCCTCGATTTGATTTTGGTTCTCGTTTTTTTTTCGGTTTGAACTGATTTTGTGTCAATTTTCTTCCATGTTAATTGATTTTGACATAAAAATTTAAAAAATTATATATTATAGATTCAGGGTTAATCGATTTTTGAAATAAGTAACTAAGAATCGAACTGATTTTTTTCTAAAACGATACTCAAAATAATCGAAGTTATCCTTCTCTCTCTCTTTCGTACTTCTCTTACTTATTAGTACAGAAGCGGCTAGATAATAGACTACGTTAACTAATAGCCATCTGCGCGATACTGTTAGGGTTTTGCTTATGTTGCAACGTTGCCATACAAACATTTTTTTCACTCTTGTATTTGATTTTTGGATAGTGAGTTTCTCTTGCCTGCTCGTGTTTTATATACATTTATGTGTTATTTCTATTACTTTCCGTTGTCGTTTATCGTTTTCATGCATCATTTGTGATAGAAATTTCAACTGCGTTTAACTTTTGATTCACTGTGATCAGGGATTGCGAAGATTCTTGCCTAGACAGCAAGTTAGTGAAAGACAAGATCGTCGTATGTAGACTGCCAACTGGAAAAGTAGAAGCTGCTCGAGCTGGTGCAGTAGCAGCCATCTACACCGACGATTTAACTGCTAGAATAGAGGCTGTTCGAGCCGATGCCGTGGCGGCCTTCAACACGGACGATTCAAGAGAAGCTTTGTCTATCGAACCCTTACCTGCAGCATGCGTGGACTTGAACACACTGAATGGAGTAATAGACTACGTTAATTCTACAAAGTAAGTAGTTTTAAGAAAGGGTTATGGTTTGAAATTTCAATCAAATTTTAAGAGGGCTGATCTTTTGTTCATTGTTTGAAGAAACCCTTATGGGTATATAGCTAAGAGTACGAGTCTCAAAGATGGATCAGCTCCTATGCCTGCTGGGTACAGTTCTCGTGGACCAAACTTTTATGTTGAAGATATTCTCAAGGTTTGTTTACCTTTTTGCATACAGTTAATTTTACATTATATATATTCTCCATGTTAGGGATGGGCAAGATTATTTTCGGACTAACTTTAAATCCGAACCGGACGAAACCGAACTCGTCTATCTTGATTTCATAGTTTAAGGGAACAAATGGTGCAGTCGAATCCAAACCTGATCGAAAAAAAAAAAATTTTTATAGAGTAGGACTCGTGGTCGGATGTAAAGCGGGTTTGAACCTGGTTTCTTTTATTTCTCTTAATTCAGTCCGGTTAAGCACAAGTAGATAAAATTATGTTATTGCTCGGACTTGATTTACGTATTATTTATTCATTAGTATATAATTCCTTAGTATATAATAATTACGATGAATTTAAAGAAGAATGAATAATTGTTGGTGTTAGTCATATTCCATTTGTCATAATACATTGGATTTTGTTTTTTAAATTATTGCAGCCAGACATAAGCGCGCCAGGGACTTCAATCTTGGCTGCTTTTTCAACTCTCATGTCGCCATCAATGGTTTCATACGACACGAGAAGAGTTAAATACAGTATTTTATCAGGAACTTCAATGGCTGCCCCTCACGTTGCCGGAGCAGCTGCTTATGTCAAAACATTCCACCCCAACTGGTCGGCCTCCGCCATTAAATCCGCCCTCATGACGACTGGTATCGTAATAACTTCATTATCCTCTTGCTCCTCCGACTCGTTTATCTGATCTCCGGCTTAATTTTTGATACTCGTTCAATGAACAGCTTCACGAATGAACGATGGACCGAATGATCCTCACTATTCCGAGGCTGAATTTGCATATGGGTCTGGTTTAATGAACCCCATCAGAGCTATTGATCCTGGGCTAGTTTATGAAATCCCCACGGAAGACTACCTTAAAATAGTGTGCTCGATGAATATAACTTCCTACGGAAAGTGCCCCAGAGAAGCCATCGGAGCGTCTCAGAGAGATCTCAACTACCCGTCAATGCAGGGTCTGGTGAAGAAGAGCGACCCAGTTAGCGTAACATTCAGAAGAAGGGTGAAGAACGTTGGCGAAGCCATTTCTACATATAAAGCCGAGGTGAAGGCGCCGGGGGGTATTGAGGTGGTGGTGAAGCCAATGGTGTTGTCTTTTGAGGCGTTGAATCAGGAGCTGTCGTTTGAGGTGACGGTGACTGGGCCGCCATTGAAGACGCCGGAAAGAGCTTCTGCAAGTCTGGTGTGGTCCAATGGTTTGCACAACGTGAGAAGTCCTATTGTTGTGTACACAAAAGGTCGTCCAATTTGATGAAATTCGCTAGGATTAGCTCGTTTTCTTTCTAGTTGATCTTTTATTTGCTAGAATCTTAACGAAAATAGTTGTTTCATAGGCTCTACTCATGGAGAAGTGAGGAAGAGAACAGCTGCATGCATTACTGAAAGAACATACATTGTGCTTGTCTAGATTATGCATTGCAAACCACCTAGTTTGGATTTTGTTCGGTTTTTAACAGTTTTTCAAAATTGAAACTGAGAATCGAATAAATGACCTTCGATTTTACTACTTTGCTTCTAAACATGGTGGTCTTAAAATTGGAACCAAACCGATCGAACTAAGATCTTCGAATGACAATGCCATTATTCAGGGAGAACATAAAATTAAGGAGATTCAATCAAATATTGGCCGAAAAGGAAAGAGCTTACGAGGGTATGGCAATAAAATTTAATTGAAATTTACCCTTTTATTTTACATAATTATGTATAAATTATAAATAACTAAATTAATATATTACATAAAAAACTAATAGAAAGTAATATTATTTTATTAAATTTCAAATCTCCAAAGAGGGAAATAGCATCTCATGCATATTTTTTACGTTTGATTATAAGATTTATTGTTTTTATAGAAATAAATGTATGGATGCTAAATCAATGCAATGTATTCAAAATGATACCATGGATGATTCCTTAATTGTTTCCAAAAATTAAAACCATTAAATATGAAAATTAAGGATTAAATGTTTTCATGGCTGGACAGCCAAAAATGGAGCCACTGGAAATATCCCTACCTAAATTGACTCTAACTCAGTTATAAGACATGGCCATCTCCATTTCTGGATCATCTGCAACTCCACAAACGATGAAGATGAAGAGCTCTTCAGCGTTTTACTTCACCATTTCTGCTCTGATCTTTGCTTTCTGCTTCAACTTTATTGCTTGTGAGGAGAATAAGGATGTTTATATTGTATATATGGGATCACTACCAGAGAATGATGATGAATATTCTCCGTTGTCTCACCATGTCAGCATTCTTCAAGATGTTCTAGGCGATGGGTAAAGTCTTTCTTCATTTCTTACACTGTTCATAAGACATTTCATGTCTCAATCATTATTATTGTAAAAATCAGCGTGACGAATATGGTCTATTAAATTTTCCGTTGTGGACCACTCGAATACTATGTGCCGAGCAGTTAACTCTCTTCGAGAGTCCGATCATTCCTCGTAGTATCTCTGAGGCGGTTGTATTCTCGATATTGTTCAATGGAAGATCATTGTAGCGTCTAAAAACAATCTATTTGTTTATATATTTTTAGATTTCATATCGTTGGTTAAAACTCAGCTTGTTCAATTAAAGATGAACAAGCAAATTTATTACTTGTCACAATCTTAACGTTTTAGTCACGTAGATGTTTGTTAGCTACAATTATTTGTATGTCTTCATGTTTTTCTTGAGAATCAAGAAACAGCACATTACTCATCAATCGCTGACTTTTGACGATATCTTTGAGCAGTTTCCGACACGATTCCTTGGTCAGAACATACGGAAGGAGCTTCAACGGCTTCGCAGCATGGCTAAGCGAGGAAGAAAGAGAGAGAATGGCTGGTATTCATCTATCTATGCTTAAGAGCATATTGTATGCACTCAAGAAATTTGACGTGACAATGGCAACTCTGTATATACAGCTAGAGATGATATAATGTCAATATTTCCAAGGCAGAGGCTCACACTTCAGACCACAAGATCATGGGACTTCATGGGATTGCCTCTCCTCGTTAAGAGAATGCCGGCCGTTGAGAACGATATTATAATTGGCATCATTGACTCCGGAATCTCGCCGGATTCCGAGAGTTTTAATGACAAAGGATTCGGCCCTCCTCCAAAGAAATGGAAGGGCTCGTGCGACGCCAACTTCACTTGTAACAAGTGAGCAAAAAACTTCAGATTATTAGCTTTTCGATGAAGAATTCAGTAAAATGTTTATCAATTTAGGGAGAAGAACAATGTTGAAGAAGATAATTAGCTATAATGGAATAGATTATCAGTATTATCTATGTTTATTAAAATTTTCAGTAAGATTATTGGAGCTAGAGGTTACTCTTATGGCGACCCTACAGATAAGGTAGGTCACGGAACCCACACGGCCTCGACTACAGCCGGAAACGTAGTCGCTGGAGCAAACTTTTACGGAGTTGCCGGCGGAATCGCAAGAGGCGGTGTTCCGTCTGCAAGAATTGCAGTGTATAAAGGGTGTTCTACTTTTTGTTCTACAGAAGATCTTTTGAAGTCCTTTGATGATGCAATCGCCGACGGAGTCGATATTATATCGATTTCAGTTGGTGGAGTTCCGGTTCAGTTGGCTTTTGACGTTATTGCCATTGGATCCTTTCATGCAATGCAGAAAAATGTGCTCACTGTCAACTCCGCAGGAAATAGTGGTCCTCTGGAATCGACTACCGGTAGTACTGCACCATGGATGTTAACGGTCGGAGCGAGTACGACGGATCGGGATATCAGAGATAAGATTGTTCTTGGCAATGGAAAGTCATTTTTTGTGAGTACCCTTAATATATCTTAGTAAGATCTCACCTTGAGGAAATGATAATCAAGATTTAAAAGCTTCATTTAACCCTAGTTCAACAGCTATTTGAATCAACTTTCTCTAAAAATTGCTGTTTTCATATGTCAGGGACACTCCATCAATGGGTTTACTCTCAATGGAACAAACTACCCTTTAATCTACGGAAAGAGCGTTACAACTACATGTGATGCAGGCGTTGCTCAGTAAATCTCCACTCTTTAATGTTTCTTTTCCTTGTTTATAGTTAGATTTCGACGATCAAGATCTATTTTCTATCGCTTCTTTAGGGTTTTGATTATATTTCGACGATTTGTGTTCTACTTTCCTCCGTCCCTAAGATTTTCACTATTAGGGTTACATTGAAGCTCTCTTATCTGCTCGTGTCTTGTACGTGTTCGTGCTGTTTTTCTTACTCTCTGCAATGGCTTATATTATTCTCGTATCATTTGTGATAGAAATTTCAGATGCGTCTAACTTTTGCTCGACTGTAATCAGGAATTGTGAAGATTTTTGCCTGGACAGCAAGTTAGTGAAAGACAAGATCGTCGTGTGTGGACAGGCAAGTGGACAAGTAGAAGCTGCTCGAGCTGGTGCAGCAGCAGTCATCTATACTGCTAATTTAAGTGGAGAACTTTCCTTTGTAGAACCCTTACCTGCAGCAAATGTGGACAGGGACACATTCAAGGCAGTAACAGACTACATTACTTCTACAAAGTAAGTAATTTTATCAAACAGAATCGAAATTTAGGACAAATTTTTAAGTGGGTATTTACATAATCAGTATCTTGATATATGGATAGTATTACTGCTAGAAATAATGGCTGCTCTCTTGTTCTTTCTTTGAAGAAACCCTTATGGGTATATAGCTAAAAGTAGGAGTTTCAAAGATAGATCAGCTCCTGTGCTTTCTTGGTACTCTTCTCGCGGACCAAACCCTGTTGTTGAAGAAATTCTTAAGGTTTGTTTACCATTTTTGCATACAGTTTTCCATCAGTAGTGCTTCATGTATGTATTCATCCATGTTCCGGGTGGGCGAGATTATATCCAGATTGGATCGAACCGAACTAGTCGGTCTTAATTTCATAGTTGAAACCGAAACCAAAACCGAACTAGTCAGTTCGAATTTTGGATTCGTACTGGTATCGAATCCAAACCCAATTTCATAAAAGAAAGGTTTGATAAGATAGAATTTGAGTAAGTTTGTGAAGTAGGTTTGAGCCGAGTTTTCATCGGTTATTTTCCGTTAAATTACAAAATCAATGAATAAATGATACGTAAACAATATAAATTTTGTAAAATTATAGCTTAAATTTAGACGACACATATTACTCATGTTGCTTTTAACATAATACATTGGATTTTATTTTTTTCACTATTGAAGCCAGACATAAGCGCACCAGGGACAACGATCTTGGCTGCTTTTTCACCTCTTCAGCCGCCATCAATGGTTTCATACGACAAAAGAAGAGTTAAATACAACATTTTATCAGGAACTTCAATGGCTGCCCCTCACGTTGCCGGAGCAGCTGCTTATATCAAAACATTCCACCCCAACTGGTCGGCTTCCGCCATTAAATCCGCCCTCATGACGACTGGTATCGTAATAACTCTATCATCCTCTTGCTCCTCAGACTCGCTTATCTGATCTCAGCCTAACTTTCGATACTCCTTCAATGAACAGCTTCACGAATGAACGATGGAGCGCATGAAGCTGACTATGCCGACGGTGAATTTGCATATGGGTCTGGTTTTATGAACCCGGTCAAAGCTATTAAGCCTGGATTAATTTATGAAACCTCCATGGAAGACTACCTTAAACTGTTGTGCTCAATGAATATAACTTCTTTCGGAAAGTGCCCCAGAGCAGCCATTGGAGCGTCTCAGAGAGATCTCAACTACCCATCGATGCATGCTCTGGTTGAGATCAACAAGCCATTTAGCGTAACATTCAGAAGAACAGTGAAGAACGTTGGCAAAGCCAATTCTACATATAAAGCCAAGGTGAAGGCAGCGGGTGGTCTTAAGGTTGTCGTGAAGCCGAAGGCGTTGTCTTTTAAAGCGTTGGATCAGGAGCTTTCGTACGTGGTGACTGTGACCGGGCCGCCATTGGAGAGCCTGAAAAGAGCTTCTGCAAGTCTGGTGTGGTCCGATGGTTGGCACAAAGTGAGAAGTCCTATTGTTGTCTACACAAAAAGTCCTCAGGTTTGATCAAATTTGCTTTGCTATTGTAATAATCTTTTTGCTTGAGCAATGTCTTTAATTCTAATTTGCATAATAAAATCAATGTTATTTTCAAACTCTAGTTTCGAGTTTCAATCTTATATATATTTTTTTAATATTTTCTTCGTTTCCAATTCTCATTAATTTCCTAATTAACAACTCTAACATCAATGGCTTAACAGCTAACACTCATAAGTTCATAGATTTATTTGTCTAAAAAGTTCAACAATCAACTTATCCTTCATAGTCGAGTTTAAGAAATAATATGTTCCTTTTTTTAAATAAAAAGCATTACAGTTATAAATATACCTTTATCCCATTATTCGATCATCGACAATTGACATTCCAAACTAGTTATCGTTGTAAAGAGCAACTTGAATTCCCATGTTGTATTCCAAACTAGACATTTGTGTTCTTTCAAATGCTCGTTCTAAAGAAGTATGCATCAACTTTTCCAATTCAATTCTCGCTTCGTTTCATGGCAAGATCCTCGAGAGATTAATGGAGTTTCATGCGACAAGATCTTCATCGAGATATTAGAGATTATTAATCTTGCGTCACTTGTTGACAACACTCGTGACCATTTTCGGGGGAATTGAATCAGCCTAAGCCCACTCGGATAATCTTTGTCGTCCGTAGATTTCTCATCTGAATCTCTTCGGCACATCTACCATCTATGTGTTCAATTCTAATAGTAGGTTTTCACTTTTAATTAGTTCATTTTTATTTTTTATTTTTGTCAATAATTTCGTATAAAATTTCAAATAATCAAAGCTTCAAAGGCAATAATCTCTTTCTTTTTAAAATAAAAATTGCAGGAAAAAAAAACATGTATTGTTTTCAAAACGTTTTCCTGTTTTTCTGAAAAATAAAAAATCAAGTAATGTTCAGGGTGCAGTCCAATCCTACACTGTGACATAAATATATTATAAATAACCCTGATAAATGAATGATTCTTAGACGTCACCTTATATCGTAAGATTAGCGTGTAAATATAGAATTATCTTATTTTAAAATTCTATTTTCCAAGAAATCCTAAAATTTGTACTAAATTTCATTAGTTTTGACAATATGGTTACTATGCCTTGTGGGCACGTAAATTGTTCAAAACCACCTTCCATTTCAAGACGCTGTGGATCATCAAGGCATCTTATAAAAAAAAAAATCATACCTTAAAATTGCATTAGCTAAATGCTGATCAGTCAGAATGATGTCGTCCACGAGTAATTCTGCTGAAAAATGATCTCTCACGGCGATAACTACCAAAGAAATCAAATTACAAGAATTAATACCCAAAAAAAAGTATATAATAAAAATATTACAAAAGTTAAAGTCGAAAACAGCGCATACATGACGTATACTGAGACGACGAAGCAAGTGAAACCTATTGAAAAGTGAATAACAAACATCCGCCAAAAATTGTCCCTGTTGAGAAATATCTTCTCAGAAATGAAAGTGATAATGCCCGCGAACAATACAACCGGCCAACCCGAAGGCAAGCAGCGACCCAAAAAGAACGAAGAAGAATCCTGCATATGCTCAAAAAATTGTACAATTGAAAATGAAAATGAAAATAAAAACGAAAACAAAAACAAAAAACATGTATATTCAAATAAATCACTAAACGCACCTTGAAATAATGCTTGATGAATACTGCAGAATAAGTGATCCTCAAAATCATATCTTTTAAATGGTCAAGAAACTATGATCATATTGTTAATATCTAAATTAAATCAAACTGACAATAATTAGAAAATTCTAAAATATATTCACGGATATGGGTTTTTACTAGAGTGTATTTCTACAATCTCGCTTACGTATTACTCTTGATAACAGGTTCGTGTTGCATGAACAAAGTACAGCAAAGATATAGCTGAGAGCCTTGGCAAGTGCAATTACACTAACATAATAACATAGTAAAAACTCAACATAGGCAGTGATTAAGAGAGAATACGACTAATGCCGAAAAAGGATACTTATAGAATTTGCCAAAATTAAACCCACAGTGCCAGCTGAGCGAATAAGCAGAACATTTAGCACCACGTTTATCGAAGAAAATCCAAACAACCACATATTTATCCGTATAAGTTGGCGCTTTGTAGCAACTGCATGTACAAACGCCTCCGAAGTTCCTGATTTGACCAGAATAATATATTTTGTTCAATACAGGGCGTAAATACCAAAAGAAATGCAAGTAAAAATAAATTTGGCCTTGTTCATGACAAGACGATTTGCAAACTTGTTCAACACTTGTATTCGTTAACAACATGTCCATCTTTAGTAAGAGACCTTATAATTTACCCATATAATTTATACATTTAGAAAAGCCATTTTGAGTGCAATACTAAAGAGTTAAGCGATAATACCTCACTTATGATGAAGCACTTATCATTGGTCTAACAATTTTAAGGTCAATGCCGGAGTGGCAGACCACTTAATAACTTAAAATAGGTATAGATATTACCGCCCCTGACATTACTCAAAATTAAATTACATAGCCAATCAAAAGTAGCCACATTTCCGAGTAAGTTTTTTATGTATGGCTGCAAATGTGTGAGTAGGTGGAATGGAAGAGAATATAAGCAACGTACACAACAAAGAACAAATCATGCATGGCCATGTGGAAATTTGCTTTCTTTTTTCAGTAGACTTGCAATAAGAGAAGTATCCAAACAGAAGTAGTTAAAAATTATGCTTGCGAAGGAATAGGAAAATAGGTGCAGCAAAGACTTCCAATCCTAGGAAATATCATAGGTAGCATATATACTTATTCTATACACAGAAATAATGATATCATCAAATGGAGTATGAAAACATTACTAACCATTCATTGCCAAAACAACTATGTAAAGGCAATAATACCGAAGGGCTGTCGATGCTTCTCCATCACTCCATTCACGACCAAATAACAATCTTATGAGGGCATAAGAATAACTCGGACCAAATGCCATAAAAAGAAGGCCTACAAAATGTTTACAAGAGTTTCAAGCTTAGGATCAAAGTTGAATACGGTTTGCGATTGATGTAGAGTGGATCGAGCAATGAGAAATATGCAAGTTCATCACACATATTTGTTTCGTAGTCATAATAATAATAAAAAAAGATTCAAGGGCAATCAAATATATCTTTACCAATTATTCCTCGACCAAAATAGGAATATAAATTTTAAGGAAAATGAATTTTATTTCACTCAATCTCAATCTTATCTCAGGGAGAGACATCCTTCATTGAGGATAAGGATAGTGACTTTAATGGCTAGATTTGCCACTTCTTCCTTTTCCCTCCCTAGGTCATTCCATGCGTATTCAAGGAGGTGGATTTCAATCCTAAACCAATGAATGCCCAAGAGTCAAACCTTAATCAAACCAATGTGGTGATTAAATTTTCTACCCTCCCTCGTACATTGAACATGAACCAATTAACAATCTTGACCAGGATTTGCCCATAGCTGTTAGGGAGGGCACAAAAAAATAATAATAATAAAACCCTCTATATTCACTCTCTATCAATAAATTTCGATATCTGACGCATTAAACAGTGAGAATTGGACTGAGTTCATTAGAGTAAAAATAGAAACTTTAGAGAAGAAAGAAACAAGAGAGATGGTAAGCGAATTGAAATAATTTACTTCATTGCAAAAGGATATTTACAATAAAATATAGAATATATGAGTCACTTGAAAGAATAACCTTAGACTTGTGCCTATGGGCTATACTAAAACTCGTGAAGTGGACTATCACCAGATGTTTGTTCTTGTCACAAAAATGAATATGCTTAAATCTTTTTCATTTAGCTGTCAATTTAATTGAAACCTACAACAATTCAATGTCAAGAATAACTTTGCCCAGAGTCATCTAAAGAAGGAGAAGTATAACAGAAGGAGAAGTAAAGGGTGGAAAATTTTATAAAAGAAGAGGGATTGGAGAGCTGACTGGGCATTCAGAGGACAATGTAAGTGGAGCAGCACAAAAAGAAAAGGCGTTTTAAGGAGGAAAAAGGGGAGGAGGCAGACACATCTTCTCTGAACATTCCTTTAAACAAAATTCCATGTCTGAGAGTTGTGGTGCCTTTCTTCCAGGTTGAAGACCTGTGGCATTCTTCTTTCTCCGTTTTCTTTTGTAGTGTATTTTGTGTTTTGGTTTAAGAAAACTATACTGGATGATTTCACTTGAGAAATATATTTGCTGAAAGTTGTTTTGCTCTGATTAGATCCTGGTCACTGTCATTGTTATTGTTTGTATTCATCACATTCACCTGGGTTTCGGAAGAACCTAGAGGACAACAAGGTCAGAAAACTAATATAGTCCTTGAACAGACTTAAACAATCACAGAGGGTAAGGTTCGGAAGCTTCACAAGCGTACTATAGCATAATCAAGGTCATCATGCATTCATCAAACACAAAAAGTTCATGGGAAGTTACAGTTCTGTTAGTAGTATTGAAGATATTATCGCAACTGGCAATGATAAAAAAGAGAATGAAGTTTTTGGGCAATGTTAGCTATTAGTTTGAGATAAAATATTTGGAAGGTTCAAGTATTTTTTAAAATTGAGGTATCCCACTCGAAGAAAGGAATTTTTATTTCTCAATAAAAATATACCCTTGATCTTTTAAAAGAAATTTAGCTTGTAGACCAGTCTCAACAAGTGCGCCTAACTACAAAACTAGAGAAGTGAGCGGAAATGTTGTCATGAGCAAAGACATATACAAGGTATCTGGTTGGAAGACTCGTCTAGCTATCTGATACAGAGCTGGTTATAGCATATGTTCACGAGCATTGCAATTATATTCATGCAGAATACTAAAGTCCACTTGCATATTGTTTATTGAATATTGCAATGTCTAAAGCTAGTCCACCAATGGACATTCTGTTTAAGAAAGGGGGTGAACTAACACTTTAAGGCTTCTGCAGGTGTGAATTATGTTGGACACATAGTGAGCAGTAGATTTACCTTAAGAGATTGCATTTTATTTAGAGGCAATCCTAAAACTTACAGAACTAAAAAATAGTGTGTTGTGGCAAGGTCAAGTATAGAAGTAGAGTTTCAAGCCACGGCACAAGTAATCTGTGAACTATTTTCCTCATGAATATCATCCTAGAAGACTTGATATGAAATTGGAGGCGCCAATGAGACGCAATAGTGACAACAAATCTACGATTAACTTCACACAATGGAGAGTTACAGAACAAATGCATTAAATGTTGTCATATTTTATAAAACGAGAAATCAATAAGTGGTTTAGTTTCTACATCATATGAGTCTGTTAAGAGTCAACTTGTGCATGTGTTTATCAAAGACCTAAGCGGTTCATAATTCCAATGAATAATCAACAAGTTGGACATGAATAATCGTTGTATTCCCAAAATCAAAGAGAATAGAATAAAAATTTCTGGTAATCACTAGTGGAGGAAATTTCTAAAATTGTTTAGTTCCATATTCTTGTTAGATTTCCCTGCTGCTTTAGTATAATATTGTTTTACTTAAATCTACATTCTTTTACACAAGAAACTACAAACAATCTTTTCCTACATGAAGTCTAAGCTCAAATGAAAAGTAAAATACATACCAATAAATAAAACTAATTTCATGGCCTCCGTGAGACAGGTACTTAACTTTTTATTTCTGTCTGCAGAATCTCCTGTCAAAAGAAAGGAAAAATCTCATGAAATATGAACATAATGTAAAATTATGAATAGCACAAAAGTTATACTCAGTACGTGATGAAAAAAATTAGTGAAATGTCAAAAAGGCATATACATAATATGTTCAGTGAAATAAAAAGATAATTAAGAGATTTGGATAATAAATTAAATCTTTGAATGATAGTGGTATGTTGCATACTACAATGTAGATCCCATTATTAGCTTTGTAATGTTAATTCTCAAGTGATGAAAAATTGTTGTTAATCAATAACCTCTCAATTACAAGTTAGCAAAGATGAGAATGAGAAAGTGGAATTTGAGGGTTGACTTGTGATCCTAAGTGGAACTCTCTTATTTTAGATAATTTGCTTTTAGGTCTATCGTTCATCTTACTCTATTTGTTTAACTTTGCTCCAGTATTAGAAGTATTATCTATTTGATTTGAGGTTTTAATTTGACTTAGTGATATTATTTGAATGGAAAATTTCTGAATAGATTAGAAGTCAGATCAATGATATTTAATGTTTAATTTATTACAACGGATTGTAATTGAGTTATAACGAATATGTTTAAATGTGGTTGGGAATCAGATGGTGTAATTGAATAGAAAATTCATTGTTAAATAATTATTACATTTGATTGTGCACGTATAATAAAGAGAAAAATAAATCTTTCCAAAATAATTTGTTATTTTGGAATATAACATTTTTAAGAAGGATAATTAAGACTTTTGGTTTGATAATCAATTCACGGCATTGATTTTATGATTAAAAGCTCCCACAAGTTCTATTGAGAGAATTTTATTTGAATGTAGGAGAACTTCTAAATTGAGAATATAAGAAAATCTGAGTTTAAATCTAGGATATTTAGGACAAATTGTCAGAAACAAACTTCAGAAAAAGAGAAAAAAAAATTATATCGAACTTGGTCTAATGGAGGAGGGAGAGAAATTGCGATAGAGTCACCCACTTCAGTGTTGGCACGTGTAAAGTCGTTAGTTAACTGGACCTCATCTACGGTCCATGTCAGGATAGTTTGAGTAGCAACAAAGACCGTTTTGCTGACAACGTAAAGTTTGAGAGTCAATTTGTTCAAAAAAATAGTTTGTAGTATTAGTCATCTGTAACTCCTAAGATCTAAGTCATTTACGCTTATTATTTCTTGAATTTAAAGTTTTGTTTTTTAATTTAGGACTTGAAACTTTATTTAAAGGCTACATATAAGCTTTAAATGATATGTTTTCAATAATATAACGTCCAAAGTTCCTAATACTTTGTTCTCCACAATTTATTTTTAATTTTTTGTGTCGATTTTTGAAACAAATTATTTTGCACCATTGAGTGAAAAGTTAAGAGATCACCAAAATGTTCGACTGTAGCTCAAATTAATCAATGCCAACACGACTATGGTTACCTCATCAGTCAACTCCTACAAAGATGACCCGTAATTGAATTGGACTTTATTTTAACAAATAAGAGATTATTTTGTACCTTTCAAACGTGGTTAGAAATGTTCCTTTTTTTGTAATCCGTTGCATGTTTTGACAGTGCCCATCAAAATATCTAAAGCAAAAAGAATAAGAGAGAGATCCCTATCCTTTCAATCCTTGAAAAGCTAGACATTCTTCCTAGATGAAAATAGAAGGTATAAACCTAAAAATATATGCCAATTATTTGAATTAAGAATCCATCAGCTAATGATTAAAAAAATATCATAGAATAGAAGAAGAAACCTGATGCGGACTTTGCAAAAGTAGCATACGAACTTTCTTCGAAAGGAAGAAAAACCATCCTCACCACTAAGCTCCCTGGAAGCACGTTAAAAATAAAATTCTAAATTTTAATTTTTCAGTTTTGAACATTGGCAAATATTTTCATAAGAACCATCTAAAAACATACCAACTAGATTTGATACCTACATTTTTATTGTGTTCATTGACGAATAAAGATGAGAATAGGTAGATTAGCACTACCTATTTGTCCATCATTTCACTTTTCAGGAAATTTTCAATTATCTTTTGATTTGAGTTATTTAAAGGAAATAATTACCAAAAACAAATTAAACATAAAACTATCAAATACTTCCTAGAGAACAAGAATTTCAAATATCTAACTACAGGAAAAATGGACTTGCTCACCTACTGCCTAGCAAGTAATCTTTTTAGAATAAGATTAAAAGTTATCCAATTAGTTAAGTCTCTCGAATTGGAAGAAATTGTTGTTCAGCATTTTTTTTTTTTTCTTTTTAAGTTTTGCTCGGGAGGAGTTCTTTGCCTCTCGGTCAAAAAATATTAGGGTCACCCTTTAAATATACCTAGTTTATGTTACCATGTGACCATTAATGTATAGTAGGTCAATGGATAACTTGTTTTCATAGAAAATAAATGGCATGAATAATGAATAACTTTACATCACATGATAGGAACAAGCTTAGGTGATTTTGAAAGCAGGCCTATAATAACTATCCTTTGAAAGTGGTCAAACTTCAGTGCTTATGCCTCAAAGGTAAAACTAAAGTGGGCAAGTAAGCCATTGATTTCTGATTAGCCAAGTAATTGTGAAAATAAGTGCTTCTCCAAGGAGTGTCAACATATGAACACGTAATTTATACCAAGGAGGATAGCTGTTTGAATTGAACAGTTATTGTTGCTCAACAATGGAATATCCAATCTCAAGGATTAATCACTGTAATTTCATTCCTGTAACTATATCATGTGCTCAATGTGTCATAATTAAGAAGTCATTGAAAGACATATTTCATGAGAGATACTTGCCCAATCTATCAACCAGACCATATACAGCTTGATTGTATGGTGTTTCGAACCCTACGAGAACCATCTTTTCGCCTTCTTGAAGCACCAACTTCTGCAAGGACTGAAATGTGTATACCATGCACATATTTGAAAGATTCTTATCAAAATCCTTCAGACTTCCTACTCTGCAAAATATGTATTCGCTAACCATTATTCTCTAAAAGTTGATGAAGGATGAATGTAATTTTCTAACTATATCAAAGAAAATTCATTAAAAAAGAAAGAAGGCCACTAAGATTTCTTCATAAATTTTAAAATATATATATCCATGACAAGAAAAACGTGGAGATCTTAACTGACGGTCTACCTAGTACCTATATAACTTCAGAATAACATGAATAACACCTCTCTTCCGTAGGTATCACATGGGAGTAAATTGAAACTAGGTATGCTTCACATCATTCTACCATGTTCAAAGCGTTAAGTATAGATATATAAAAATAAAATAAAAGTAAAAATCTGTAGACAGAGCATAAAATGGCATAACTGAAAGAGATTTTGAAGGTATCTCACTTGTAGAAACTAATGCACTATCTTGTAACAATGAGTAAGATAAGGACCAAGACCAAACAATTTCTTTGACGCCAAATAGATCTAAAGTATGATCTAAGTTTTTCCCTTAAGTTTTCCTTCACATCCCCTGAACACTAGATGCCTTTAAACAGAAAGTATGCAAACCTGAAAGGGAAAAGATTAGAGCCTTTGGACGCACGGACAACTAGAAAATAGATCCAATATCCCAATAACAAGCATGCTCCATAAGCAGCTTGCGACATAGCAAAGATGAGACCTTTATCCTGTCAGCGGTCAGTTAATATTGTCTAATAATAATGTACTTGAAATAAACATTTGTATATTCGCAGACAGAAACAAACAATTATTCACCAACTATGAATGAGCGAATTCACAAGTTTCTTATCTGAAAAATAATGAACTTAAAAAACACAAAATATATATCTATGCAATGAGAACAGAATATAGTTTCCACGAGTTAGATATGACAGGTTTTCCAACAAAAGAATGAGGACAAAACAGGACATAGGAAAATATTAACATCATACAGACTCAGGAGTTTATTTTCTACAGATGAGGAAACAAACAGCATAAAAAAAACATCTGTATTGATATCAATTTATCAGTTCTCTTTGTCAATGTAATTTTCTATACAATCAAAAAGAATTATTTTCTCATTCTTTAAAATAAAGAGTTTTCACCACAGGCTAAAGGCACTTGCAACATCTACTGCTGCACTACCTGGCTAGAAGAAACTATGGCCAATTCAAAGCATAGGAAACAATAAAAAAAACATACTTGGTGTAACAAAGTTTGTCAATAAGAAAGTGAAGCAGGAAAAACTTACAAAAACATAATCCTTCAAATTTGGTCAACATATGATTTGTAATGATTTTTTTGGAAGGAAAACATAAAATGTTCCCATAATTAATTTGTTTTGTAAGACTTCCCTTACAAAACACATGGGTAGTTTTTCCATGTATAACAAGTATATGAGACAACACAAAAAGGTGCAAACGTAATCATGGGCATCATTTACAACTTTAATAGTTGAAAGTATAAAACAAATCAAATCTTACAATATCACTTTGCATGATTAAGAAGATGAACATTGTTAAACAACGGGACAGTGTAGCCACAGCTTCAACTATCAAGCGCAATTCAAGAAGAAGCAAGTTCTGAGCAAGGACATACAATGGCTCAGCCAATAGCTCCAAAATACATGCAACGCCTGCCATAGGGAATGGAAGACATTGTGACCACATTAATCATATCACGCAAGATTAAAAAATTAACTATTAGATACTTGAGTGATATTCTCAAAATTTCTCTTCTGGGATTCATACCTATGCTTTCCACAATTTAATCCTCAAACAAACAATGATAATAAATAACCAATATAACAACATTCTTTTCAGAGAAATTGCCCCATGGATGTCTGTTTTTCCAACCTTTCTCTCCATTCAATGCTCATGAAGCAAAACAATTAGATGGTTATTTCCTTTTTAATTGAATTTTCAAGACATTAGTGAGGTCAAAAGGGAAAACATAATGTTAGAAGGCAATCATTGAATGTGTAATGAGAGCAATAATTTCAAATTTCGCCTAAATTTGTACATATGTTAACTAGATGTCAAACTTATCGCTCCTTAGTTAGCACACATATCAATGAAAAGCATACCAATACATTACGAAAGTAAAATCTCAACTGAAATCAGAAAGCAGAAATGATGGTTCACCATTTATCATAATAGCTTGGGCATAAGGATCTGACAACCTTAAATCTTGCCACCAAATAACCAAAAAACATGCTGCAAGAGTAATGACTACTCCAAGTGGAAGAGTCAACCAAGCAACTTTTATTAGCCTCCTTGAATTTTCTTCCACAGAACCGGCACTGGAGAATAATCCCAAGTATCAAATTAATAGCAATAAGATAATATTAGAAAGACCATCAATAATGATCACAAAATATATATTGAAAAAAAAAATGATCTCAATGATATATAGGCATACCAACAGATAAAAATACATAAACAGAGAGAAAAGAGAAATATGATGGCAACCAAAATTACCGTCTACAAGAATTTGTGACCTCCACAAAAAAATGAACAATGGGATATAGATGACATGGAAAAAAAAAAGTTAATCAAGTTCCACTAAGAGAACAGGCAAATGTAGTGACTACAAACAAAATAAATAATGACATCAGACAAAAAAGAGAGGTGAAAGGAACAAATTTAAGTATATATTATAAAACTATAATATAACAAGAGAAAGCACCCTTTTATGTCTTGCCGCATGCATGCTCGCCGGAATCCCTCCCGACTAAGAAACAAGACACATGTGACAAAAAGATGAAATTGTACTGCATAAACCTGTAAAGAGAGAATGCTAAGCATCATCATTATCCAGTGAATAGCAGAGACTAGTACATCCAAAGATGGGACGAGGGATCATATTCAAATTAAGAACTATTTTCGCATACTGCAAGCAACGATTGGACACATCCACATTACACATTATTTAAGCAAGTATGGCAGATCATAATGTAAAGTTCTGCACGGAGGAACATTGGATTTATCAAATGGTGGTGTTAAGTAACACTTACTCATTATTCATTAAATGGGAAAGTAGTCCTCATTGTAAGGTATCTAAACAAGTTCACAAAAATGGAAAGATTTCTTTTGCTGAGTGTACTTGAAAGTTCCTTGCTCAATGTTCTATGGAGGATTAAACAAAATCAATAATAAAAGTCATCCTGGGTTGATCTTCAAAAATAACATATGAAAGGCTCGTAGAACATAGAAATGCCACTAGATAAACTTCTAGACAATTTCACGCATTTGAAATTTTCCTAAGGAAATATCATTCCAATAAATTTTAAATTGGAATTCTGGTTCAATTACCGCATAGTCATTTGCATTGAGTTGACGCACAATCCAAAAATTGAAAAGAAATGGAATCCCCCTGGACAAGACCTGAGTAGCTGGTGTCAAAAAACTTAACAGGAAAAATCAGTCCAATCAAACTAGACAATCTGAAACAAAGATAAATAATTATGTAAAAACCCCCAAAAATTTTGCTGAGTGTACTTGAAAGTTCCTTGCTCAATATTCTATGGAGGATTAAACAAAATCAATAATAAAAGTCATCCTGGGTTGATCTTCAAAAATAACATATGAAAGGCTCGTAGAACATAGAAATGCCACTAGATAAACTTCTAGACAATTTCACGCATTTGAAATTTTCCTAAGGAAATCTCATTCCAATAAATTTTAAATTGGAATTCTGGTTCAATTACCGCATAGTCATTTGCATTGAGTTGACGCACAATCCAAAAATTGAAAAGAAATGGAATCCCCCTGGACAAGACCTGAGTAGCTGGTGTCAAAAAACTTAACAGGAAAAATCAGTACCAATCAAAATAGACAATCTGAAACAAAGATAAATAATTATGTAAAACCCCCCAAAAAAATTGAAGGTTTCAAACATATCGTAAATTCTTTATTTTTAGCTCTCCAGATCATTTGCAGCTGCCCATTATACCTCTTGCAAATTTTTGGTAATTGTAAGAAAACAAATAGCCTCAGAACAGCAATGAAAAATCGAAAATGAAATCGGAACTGACCAAATAAGTATTTGAAGAGATGGGTTAACTCTCCATCTCCGGCCATCTGTGATCCAACTGCAGCTACAGACTGATATCGCTAACAATTTGAGATTTATTTAATCTCCTCTGGTTCAAGTAAGAGGCTTTTGGAAATCAGCACCCTCGGAAATTCAAACATCAAAGGCGGTGTTGATCGAAGCCCTTGAGTTTTTACGGATTTTCAAGAATCTTTCTTCGTTTTGGGTTTTTCTCCTGCTGACATCACATTTAAAAGTAGTTTTCGCTCAAAGAAATATTTTTTGGTTAAATCCATTTTAAACAATTAATCATGGATATCTTGACAAAAGAAACCTTGACGGTCTCCGCTTGCGATAATTGGGTCCCCGATCATTCGAAAAAATTGAACAAGGACTCGTGTAATCAATGCGGATTCCCGCTCAAATTAGGGCATCATGCTGGGACTCGCCACATGTTCATTATTAACACGAACGTGGGGACCGCGCTTCTATAGTGGGTCCCTGCTCTCACCTAAAGTAGCGAGAATGGGGACCCGTTCTCGCGGGACCCAGTTAAGAGTGACCGTGGTCGGGTCTGATTTTAAAAAAAATTTAAGACTAGACCACTAAATTTAATTTTTAAATTTTTGCAGCAATAAGTATAAATTTTTTTTCAGAACTGGACCAGAATTATGGTCTCGGTTCTGGTCCTCCCAAGTTTTTTTTTTTTTTTCAACTAATTGGTGGAGATAATTAAAATACCTTGAATAATAGTAAGATCCATGTAAAGTAACTTGGCAGCCACTTAGTAGCTCCGGCAGCAATATGATGGGGTTTAAACTGAAGCCATAGTGAGTTCTTGAGCCTAGAAAATACAACATTCGTAAACTTCTGTACCAACAAAAAAGCAGCAGCATAGGAAAAATATCCAAGAACTTCTGTAGTAGTGCTGATAGAGTACCAATACTAAACCGATCACATAGTTTAAACAGAACACATCAGACTCCAAGGCCAATTTTCAACATAGAAAATAACAGGACATTGCAAACAATCAAACCACCCATCATCTTTGGCTCAAATTTGACCTGGAATTGATTCTCAATAAGCGTTCTCATATGCTAATGCTTAGTGAGTATCATTGCTACCTCAACTATTGAGTACAACTGTAAAATCTCATATCATCGGACATAGTACAAGCATGAGATATTGTCATTTTAACCTGTAATTGAAGAAAAAAGAAGTGTGCGACAAAGGGTGAGCGACGGCGAGGGCGAGACGCGAGAGCGACGGCGAGGGCGAGACGCGAGAGCGACGGCGAGGGCGAGAAGCGAGAGCGACTGCGAGAGCGAGACTGCGAGGGCGAGGGCAGCGACTGCAACTCGATTCGCCGTAGGGTTACTCTTACTGCCCTGTCATTGGTCTGGTTCTGGTTTCCGACGGTTTTGGACCGGTTCCATGTGTCATTGGACCAGTCCCGGTTCCCTGGATCGAGAAACCACGGACAGCGGTCCGGTATGCGGTTCCCTGTTCAGGAACTGGGCTGTCCCATGGTAGTAACGACCCATGGGTCAACCTAGTGGAAATGGGTTATCCGACCCATGGATCGGATCACCTAAACTAAGTTGATTTGCTAGCTGCAGATTGCTGAAGGCTGAAGAAGCAGCTAGCCCTCGCCTCGCCAGTAACTCAACACACAGCAGCACGCCACTCGCCACTCAGAATCTCTCGTGCCCTCAGCCGTGATTCCGTCTACTCGTCGAGTGTTGACTCCCGAGACCCGCCTGTCTCCCGAGTCCCGACTCTCTCTAGAGTCTCGACTGTCTCTCTCGACTCCAGATTCCCGTAGTTTGAAGAGGTGGCTCTCACTGTAGTTTGAAGAGGTATAAATCTATTTTCTTTTAGTATTTAGACTTTGAATTTCACATAATCTGAGAGAGATTTGTGAAATGTGGCTGGAGACATAAAATAGAAAGAGGGGGTGTTTTTTCACGAGAGAGGAGGGTCGGGGGAGAGTGGGCGGTCCCCAATTCTATAGAATCGAAGCCCCGCTCTGCGAGAACGGGTCCACATTTCGCAATTTTAAGTGAGAACTGGGATCAGCCATAGAAGCGTGGGTCCCCGCGTTCATGTTAATAATGAACACGGGGACCGCCTTCTATGGCAGGTCCCCGTGTGATGCCATAATTTGAGTGGAGACCTGCATTTATTACATGAGTCTTACCTCAATTTTTGAATGATAGAGGACTCAGTTATAGTAAGCTGAGACCCGTCAGGGTTTATTTTGTTATAAAAAACTTTGGGGTTAGTTTTGTTAAGATACTTACACTCAAGGGTTTAAAATGGATTTAACCCTAAATTTTTTTATCAAAATTAACTGAACGAATTAAACCGTGAAGCTCGTTTTTACCTCAATCCGAAAAGATCCAAATTTAACATGTAATTCAGCCCAAACTCGATAAGAACTAGATTGAACTCAACGTAGGGATACGTTGATGTGGTTGCATTTTAAGCTTAAGTCAACAGACTAGTTAAAAGTCAAAGGAAACTAATGTCTTCAAAATTAGCCAAAGGTATGATAGCAAAAACAATTTAAAACATTATATTATGCGATAAGAGTCATGAAAAAAAATAAAGGTTAGGCATTAGCGTCGGAAAGTAACGAGTAATTTCAAACCTGGTCAGTCGTGTTGATATGTTGATGAGATAGATTCTTCGAGGTTGTGGCTACTTATAGAAGATATGTATGGGCAAAATGTAACCAAAGCGTGAAACCGGAACGGAACCAATTTGAACTGAACCATGTTCGTCCATAATAAAAATATGCAAGTAAGAAAATTTCTATACAAAATAGTTGTCAAATAGTTAATTAAATCAAATATTTAAATATATTTTCTTCTTAAATTAAATCATAGATGAAAGCTTCTCGAGTGTTATATTTTAGATGATGAGGTGATATATTGCACACAAAAGGACCAACTTATGATACATAAATAGTTGGGTTGGATGTCGGGAATTGATTTGGATTCAAGGAAGAATGTATTTGGCCGAATCGACCGAGCTATATGAGCACATTTGTTTCTAGGTCATTCGGCCAATCTAAGTCGAGCTTACAAGTCTAATTTATGGAAGCCCACCATTCTAGGCCACGATAGATTGACATGTTATTATAGTGAGCTGAGCTAGGCCGGGGTTAAAACGAGCGAAATGTGTGGGTTGGCATAATGACAAATAAATGACAAAAATTATAAAAATGAATATTAAAGCAAAATTTAGAATTCTAAGAGAAAATAAGAAAATTTCAAGTCAGTAAACATAAACTCAAGAATGAAATAAAATTTTGACATTTTCTACAAAAAAATCTTAAAAAGTAATGTTAAATTTACCTTTTAATCTTATATTTTAATGCGATGATTATTAATTTTTATAAAAAATAATTTATTTTAATTAATTATAATTTATTTTAATTAATTATAATTTATTTTGATTAATTATAATTTATTTTGATTAATACATCAATTTTAATGAGTGATACTAATTATGAAGTCATATGCTAAGTTTAGAGGCAGAATTAGAGAATAAATCTATCATTATTCAGTATTAAATGTTTTATTTCTTGTAATGACAAAAAATTAAACTATGAAAACGCTCTTTCGTTGTTAAAATTAGCATCATAAATTACAAATAATTAATCTAATGTTAGTAGAAAACATTAATTTGAATTATGATTTATTTGGTCAAGATAAACTAAGAATTTATTCGTTAAATATTTATTTAAAACATTATTTATTTAATTTAATTTTTTTCAAATAAAAAGAAACAGCATGCGACTGAAAGTACACATCATAATCTAACAAATACGACAGCATGCGAAATCATGATAATCAACACGTGCTCATTATCGACTAGGGAAACGTAACATTCAATTCAATTGATAGCATACCTTATGTATACAAAATTAGTCAACAATTATGACACCATGTGTAACACATCACATTTTAAAAGCAAAACATTAGAATGACTCACGTGTCAGCATAATTATGCGTAAAAATGTGAGACACGTGGATCATTAGCTATATCATGTTATAAAATTAAGAAGCAACTATTATGCGATCATCTTTATAAGTCTAATGATATTTTATGTGTCACTGATATTGAGTGAATGATATATTGTAAGTGGGTATGAGTGGGTTTGACCTCTTAACCGAGACCTAATCGTAACCCACGGTTCCACGATATTAGATCCGAAACTGGAACCATGAGGATTTGGAATCGAACAGTATTTCCTGATTCAATTCCAATATTTTAAAAAAATATATAAAGAAAATAAATTATTTCAAATAAAATAATTTTGGTAAAGGTGGGTTTAGGGTTGGGTTCATCGGATTTTTAATGGGTTGAGCCACAGTTCGGCTTTTTTGCGGTTCGCCACGCTTTTTGATTTCAAAAACCGATAACCTAACTGTGAAGTGTGAGTTTTCTACTTTACGAACGATGAATAATTTCTTTATTGAGCATAACCGACCCGACCTGAACTGTATTGGACGGATAAGTTAAAACCAACTGTTTGGGTCCAATTCTACCTACCCCTAAGTATATCTTAAAAAATAACGAGTGAAAATGGTCACTTGTAGATGGGTGAAAGGTTATGGTCACGTTGTTTTACGTGTATTGGTAGTGTGCGTATTGATTGGTTGGTATATATTAAAAAATAAAGGTTCATTTTAAAGGTTAATGATGACGTAACGTAGCTAAATGCATGCTTATCGTGGTTACTAAAGTCGTTAGAAATTACTTTGAAAGACGACGCCTTTTGTAATAATTCTCAATGAATTGCTTTTGCCTCTCAAAAGTAGATTAAAGGTTGGATCAATTATTTATCATCAATCACATCACTATCATAAAGATTAGAAAGAGATTTTAGGAAAATCGAATTGAGAATTGAATTTAGCAAAATTGAATGTCCTCGGTTTAAATTTGGAAATTTGGTCAGAACCAACAAATCATATTTGTTTTGCCAAGTTATTTATTTTTGTGCAATTGTTTTTTAAAAAGGACTCAAATCAAAGCTAGAATTCACTAAAATTGAGCCAAATCAACTAAAATTACAATTTCTTATAATTTTGAAGATCCTAAAAAAAAAAAAAAAAAAGCCTCCAACGTAAACATTATAGTCTTTTAATAAAAATAAATAAATAAATTATTAATTACACACTGCCCATACGTCCACTACTGCTCTGTCGAGCTCAAAAGCTGGTCGACTCCTCCACTCTATTCTCTCTCTGTCTCAGAGATTTTACTCTTTCATTTGGAGAGGTTGCAGTCGGCTATGGAGGTCGTCGAGAAAGGAGACCAACAAAAGAAAAACGAAGATTACGTAGTGCTTAACATCGACCAACCAAACCTTTCGAAGCTCAAACAGTCTCCAGAAGTACTTCTACACAAAGATCTTCCTTCCAGAACCAAAACCCTTCGTCGTCTCGCCTTTTCCAAACCCAGATCCCGGTTCGAGGAGATAAACTATCCTCTCATCCCACCCAAAACCATCCTCGAATCCGACGAGCTCCTACCCCTAAACCCACACCCTGAAAACTCTTCCTCTTCCGACGATGAAGAATGGGGCGAAAACGAAGAAGATGAACCCGGCGAAGAGACTGCAGATGGAAAACGTAAGAGGAAGAGGAAAAGAAAGATTAATAAGAGGGTTTTGATTGAATGGGTATTGTTTCTTATTATTATGACTTGCTTCGTTTGCTCCCTCACTCTAGACTCCCTCAAAAATGGGTTTCTATGGACCTTGGAGATATGGAAATGGTGTTTGATGGTCATGGTGATATTCTGTGGCCGCCTAGTGTCTGGATGGTTAGTGGGCATTCTCGTATTCCTAATCGAAAGAAATTTTATGCTCAGAGAGAAGGTCCTCTACTTCGTCTATGGCTTGCGGAAGAGTTTTCAAAACTGCGCTTGGTTAGGTCTAGTTCTAATTGCGTGGTCGATAATGTTCCCCGACGTTCACAAGCACAATAAGGTCATGAAGAGGCTATTTCGAGCTCTAATCGCCATTCTCGTCGGAGCGACCATCTGGTTATTGAAAATAATCCTCGTTAAAGTTCTCGCTTCGTCGTTTCACGTAGCGACCTTCTTTGATCGAATGAAAGAAAGTGTGTTTACCCATTATGTTTTGGACGCACTTTCAGGGCCGCCATTAGAGGAGGATCAGAGAGAGCCCCTGCATCGTCGTCTTCAATCGTCGAAATCGTTGCCTTCGAGATTAAAGGAGGGAACGACAGATCCGATACCGAGAAATCAATCGAGGAAGATCGATATGGAAAGCTTGAAAAAGCTGAGTTTAGAGATCAGGGCATCGCCTTGGAGTGTGAAGAGGCTTGTGAGCTATGTTAGATCTTCAGGCTTATCCACCATTTCTAGAACTGTAGATGATTTTGGAAACGAAGAATCGGAGATTACAAACGAATGGGAGGCTAGAAACTGTGCTCAAAGGATATTCAAGAATGTTGTTAAGCCTGGAGTAAAGTGCGTACCTTTTTTCTTCAACATTTCCCATTTTTCTGCTGATTTTATTCTCCTTACTTTCTGTCTTATTCCAAATTATGGGTTTCGCTTTTTTCGCATAATAGTATTAACGACAAAGTACGTTTGATGTTTTTGGATTACTGCTGACCTGTTCTTGTTTTATTTTCATCTTCATGGATAGCTAAAATCACTGAACTGCTCTTAGTCAACTTCTATTCTAGATTTTTCTAGCTGCGAAATCTGATCTTGTGGGTTGTCAATTGTCAGATGTCTCCTTCATCAATGTCCTATAAAATATCGAGATTCCAGGATTACAAGCTTTGAACATCCTGATTAGTAATACATAATGAGTAAAAAATTCAATGTAAAAGGTACCTCCTGAAGTAAAAATTGATAAAAGAAACTTAACTAAAAACTTCCATTTTTATGGGTTTGAAACTCTATAGTTTCTGAGTTTTAGTTTGTGAAGCTATTTATTAGTTTATTTTTTCATCTTGGGTCTGGTCTGATAATCGCTTAAAACCAAACCAAAACCAAATATTAGGCCTTCTAGTTCTAAGGCTCATTCTAGAAAGTTTTCCCTTACATAGCACCATGCCAAAAAATAAAATAGAACAAAACTGTTAATCAAAAATGAAAGTAAAAAAAACAATGCCTGGGGGAGATGGCGACTGCAAGTTGAGCCCTTGAATCGACCGGTCCACTTGAACTTTATGGCTTTAGAGTTGTGGTATTTGCCCACTGCCCATCCATTCATTGACTTGGCAACTAGCAGAAAACAACAATTCAGCATTGATCTTTAGATTCTTCAGTATACCATCCTTAATTAGTGAATACAACTTTTTTTTTTATTTAATTTTCCCAACTATAATGTTGCTCACTAGCTTTATTTTCCATTAGAAATACCAATCTCTCTGAATCTCTTGGCTTTCTGGCTGTGTAAAAGTGGGGTACATTTCTGTTTTTTTTTTTTTTTCATTAGAAAACTGCGAAGATCGAATCGGGATAAAGGATTCATGTTCATAAAGCAAGATACTTTCCTCTCAATTTTCAGAGATTGATAATTCGTGCTTTGGTTGACAATTGATGTCTTAAATGCATCTCACTACTACATTGCAACCTTAATTTCAGTATGTAAAAATGGTTCATTCTTTGAAGTAGATGAAATTCTACGGAAATGGGATCAAATGTTTGATAATAGTTGTTCTTTCTCGATTGTCTAACCTTGCAGATACATCGA
This sequence comes from Begonia masoniana, assembly GCA_022432975.1. Classification (NCBI taxonomy): domain Eukaryota; kingdom Viridiplantae; phylum Streptophyta; class Magnoliopsida; order Cucurbitales; family Begoniaceae; genus Begonia; species Begonia masoniana. The sequence goes on along the minus strand of CM039507.1, from coordinate 49,751,743 downwards.
AGAGGAAGATTTATTGAAATTTTTGAAATGCGAGGAGGTTCACACCATCTTTCCTCTCTTTGAAGGAGCAGTCGAAACTGGAAAAATATCAAAATCTTCTTTCAGGAATTGGGTGGTAAGTCTCAAATAATGACTCCATATAAAATATCCTTCTTTATTTTCTTCCTCTAAGTCAAAATGTTTCTGATTATATTGCACCCCCAAGGTCCACGCCTATGTAGAGCGTAAAGCTTTGGCGCATTCCTTGAACGATACGAAGACAGCTATCCAGCAACTTCATAAACTGGCTAGTGCGATTGTGATTGTGATCATCATAATTATATCCCTTTTGGTAATGGGATTGGCCACAACAAAGGTTATCTTTGTTGTCACATCTCAGCTTCTAATTGTCGGGTTCATGTTCCAAAACACGTGCAAAACCATCTTCGAATCCGTCATTTTCGTGTTTGTGATGCACCCTTTCGACGTCGGTGATCGATGTGTCATCGATGGTGTGCATGTAAGAGAATTATTGCTTCAAATTTACTTTATGGTTATTATAAATAGGTTAGGTAAAATGCAATTTACACTTTAATGTTTGTTGACATTTACAAATTAAAATTTAATTTTTTTCTTTGCAAATCAAGATCCACCTTTTAGTTACAGCTATTTGGACATTTACCTATTAAAAATGGCACATGTATATCACGTTTTTAATTTAAACAAGTGTGTCAATCTAATTTTTAATTCCTTCGGTAATTTTTAACCCAATTTCAAACTTGTCGAAGAATTTAGAAATTGAGTTAAAATAATTGAATAAAGGAAAAATGTGGGATACACATATTGGATTTAACATATAAATTGATGACGATTTTTTCAAATTGTTGATAACTTAAGATTAGATTTGTCAAAAAAGTCATTTATATTACGGTCTCTGAACGTTAGAGTGTAAATTATACTTTGCCTTATAAATAATACACATAATTGTGATTTGCAATTTTCATTGCCATGCAGATGATTGTGGAAGAGATGAACATTTTGTCGACCGTGTTCTTAAGATTCGACAACGAGAAAATCTACTACCCAAATTCAGTTCTTCTCACAAAACCAATCAGCAACTTCAAAAGAAGTCCGGACATGGCTGACAACATTGAGTTTACGATCGACGTCTCTACATCGATCGACAACATTAATGCCCTGAAGAAGGCCATTCAAATGTAAGCATATTCTTACTGATCCTATCCAATGAAAAAGTTTTGGCTCAAACCCAAGATTTCGGCTCTTTAAGGTTCGACTACTGCCTGGTTTTCTGCAATTGTAGCTCTATGATTTTGCAAAAATGTTGAAAATGCAGATACATTGAGAGTAAACCCAAGTTTTGGAGCTCAAAACATTCAGTTATAGTGAAGGAGATTGAGAATGTGGACAAGATGAAGATGGGCCTATGCGTTCAACACACAATGAACCATCAAAACTTTGGGGAGAGGAATCAGAGAAGATCAGATCTTTTTCTTGAGTTGAAAAGAATATTTGAAAATCTTGGCATAAAGTATAATTTGCTTCCTCAAGAAGTCAATGTCACTCAATTCAATCTAAGCAATGGGAGGATGGTCATCCCTTCATAACCTATTCTGCACTGGTAATATCTCAATGCCCTTGTTCACTTTCAAATATTCTCTTAGTTTTCATTTAACATTTATGTAGTGTTCCTTGGAGATGGAGATATATAGGCAGCTTTGTATTTGATCCTACAAAAGTTTGAGGTAGAGCAAAATAAAGTGCGACTACTTTGCATCACTCATCACGGGAAATGCAAATATATCGTCGTATCTTTCGCTGACGACTTTGGCATCGTCATCGTCTTCCAAAACGATGTTTTCGTTGACGGAAAACGAAGAAGAGAATCCTCGAGTTGAAGAAAACAGAGATAAGTCCTCAATCTCCACCTACTTACTATCTAATGAGTAGAAGACATCATTTTCTTATCTAGGGAATGTTGTTGTAATGATATAAACTTCTCCGTTTGTGTTGCTGGTTATGAGAATTATTTTTTTTTAATATTTTCTTTTATTTTAGGCAAACTTCGAGTAGCAATAAAAATTATGCTTTGTTTTACGTAATATTTTATCGTAACACATACGAGCATCATTAGTCTATGAGTGACTGAAATGTTAGTAGACACTATAGAATAAGTTTTGACAATTACGGTGACAACGTCGCATGCTCATTGGTTTACAGCATATAGATCGACGTTTCGACTACGAAGAACGTGAGTGCGCCTCTAGATTCATGTTACTCATAGACTAAGAATGCACGTACGTGTTACCTTAAAATATTAAGTAAAACTTAATCTCGTAGGGTGTCTTACTCTAGATTTATTTCTCTTGGAAACATACAACTATTTGATGTTTTTAAATTCAGGTTACCTTTGTTCTTCCGTACAAGCATCCAAAAAGCTAGAGCACAGCAAGGTTCTTTTGTCAATGGAACGTATATCTTCTCTGTGTTATGCTTCAAGCATCTAACTATGAACTAATGCGGAAAGTCTTGATCTAACCAAACTAACTTGAAAAGCCGAATTCTTGATTATATTACAAAGAAAGCTTCGCAATAGCGATAAAATTAGACTTATTTTTTTTAAGGTCGTGAATAGAATTCGTTGATTAGTATCTCGTTTTTTTATTATTATATTTCATTAACTCTTAGTCGCCCCCTTAAGATAGGATTAGTTAAATTTTAACCCATGATTAAGTTAGCGAAGAGGGACGGATTTGTAGGAAATGTTGATCACTGTTATTTACAACAACGTTACAATTAGACGTGATATTATACGAGGTAGGGACGAGACTTGTTGATTAGGGTTTGGTTTCACCCAAAATTGGATCTAAGTTGTACCCAAAATTAGTAATTGAAACGAAGTTGAGATTGATTTTATTGTCAAGGAAAATGAACCGAATAAGAAAACTTTGTTGGGTCAGTTCAGTCACCTTTTTCACGTGTTATATTATACCCACAATGTTTTATGAGAAGCCTAGGCAAGGCAGAGGCGAAACCAAAACCAAACCAATTTTAAGCACGTGGCCTTGATAGATTGATCGTCATTCTACCCTCCTTTTTTCTAATTCCCGCTATGTACTACTACCCTCCCCCTCCTATACTGGTCGACTGCTCCAGCTGCGGGATTCCGCTTCAGCTCCCTCCCGGCGCCACCTTGATCCGCTGCACTATATGCAAGGCCGTCACCCGCATCGCAGACCCTCGAGCCGCCCCTCCTCCGGCTTACAACTACGCGCCGCCTCATCAGCCCTCGCCTTACAATCACGCGCCTCCTGGACTTCCTCCTCACTCACACGGGAAGAAAAGGGCCGTGATCTGTGGAATTTCCTATAGATACTCGAGGCACGAGCTTAAAGGATGCCTTAACGATGCCAAGTGTATGCGTTATCTTCTGGTCAAGAGATTTTCCTTTCCGGAAGATTCCATTCTCATGCTCACTGGTCCTCTCTCTCTCTCTCTCTCTCTCTACCTATCTATCTGTAAGAAAATATCAGTTTGTGTTTGGATTTGAATGCGATTTTCGATGACCCATGTAATTGTTTAGAATTTGTTTTCGAATTTTGGATGGTTGACGCGAGTCAAAGGATTGGGTAGTGTAGTTTTCGGATTTAGGTCGCTGATACTTCTGGATTAAACGTTAGGGATTTCGCTGGTACTGTAGTTTCGGATTTAGGTCGCTGATACTTCTGGATTAAACGTTAGGGATTTCGCTGTATGGTCCTATTCCAATCATTACTGCAGATTCTGAAGAACTTACTTTGGTGATTGGCTGAGATTTTTCAATCAAGTTCTGATCTTCAAATGGGCGTTTGTCATGGTCCATAATCAACATCTTACGCACCTTCACTAATTTTTTCATAGCCGATTACTTCAAAGCCTGTCGCTAAACTTGGAATTAAGTCAACTAATAGTTTCCTTAGGTGAATTCACAAAAGTGCTTAGTAGGAGTGATTTAGGCTCCCTTTGCCGGTGATGTAGTTTTAAGATTTGGCCTTTTGGTGTGTTAAAAAGGTTCACAATCTGTTGCTTCAAGAAGTACAGCTAGGAGATGAAGCAGAAAAGAAGGAATTTTGTCAAGCTAAAAGAATATTAAGAAAATTCTTTGGTGACTCTCAATCAAATTGTCCAGTAGATTATTTAGGTAATTTTTATACAACTGCACAAAGACTATGGATCTAATAGATGGAACCATATTAATTGATAAATTGGTGAATACTCTAAATAGAAGTGTCTGACTAGGGTTGCCTTCTAATGTTGATGGTTTTTTACAGTTCATATAGAGTGGTTTAACAAAAGCTATCTCATGCATATGTCAAGTTTTATATAGAACTAACTGTATAACATAAAAAAAATTGAAAGGAAACTTCTACTCAGGGGTTTTTCCTATTTATTATATTTTTAGTGGCTTTTATGTCAGCTCACTTATTGTCAGGGTAGTTAAATATTTTCTCTTCATCCAATTACAAAGTATATAGGATAGTTCTACCTCATTTAATTATTTATGGAATTCACTATTTGCAAATTGGAAAATTATCCAGAAATAAACAGTGATACAAATGTTGATAAAAAATGTGGAAACACTTTTCCCGTTCTTTTTTCAATCATGTAAAAACAAAATCAGTACTCTGTCTGTTCTCTGCATATTAATATCGGTTTTTTCATCGAATTATAATTTCCTTATGCTGTCAGTCTACCTTTTTCAGCTAAGAAAGTGTCCATTTTCCTTGCCTGTACAATTTATTGTTTGAGGCATAGACATGTTATTTGTGCAGAAGAAGAAACCGATCCCTACAGAATTCCAACAAAAAGAAACATTAGAATGGCATTATATTGGCTAGTCCAAGGTTGTCAACCTGGCGATTCTCTGGTTTTTCATTATTCTGGTCATGGTTCACGTCAGAGAAACTACAATGGCGATGAAGTTGATGGATATGATGAAACTCTCTGTCCCTTGGACTTTGAAACTCAGGGTATGATCCTTGATGATGAAATCAACGCTACAATAGTAAGGCCAATACCTAATGGTGCTAAGCTTCATGCTATAATCGATGCTTGCCATAGCGGTACGGTGCTGGATTTGCCGTTTCTTTGCAGAATGAACAGGTTGGTCTCAAGATGAAATGTGTGGTTTCTAATGAACTTCTTTAGTTTAGGATCTTGCATTTAACAACTAATTATCCTTTTTCAGGCTAAATGAATTCCTTGATGTTTCATTTCAGTTTGTAATGTTGGAAAATTTTCATGATATAAGATTTATTGAAACAAACAAGTAGAAATAGCCCTTGAGTTGCTAAAATTCATCCTGATCAAATCTCATAAGTTTCTGTCAAAATGATAACAAGTCTTATCTTTCGGTCATCAAATGTTTTCTTCCGTTTATCATGTGATGCTTTTAAGGTAAAGTGCAATTAATCTTTGAATTTATTAAGGTCAACTGATACTTAAATTAATTTTTTGAGCAACACTATTGTTATACTTTAAGTCGTTATCAAAACACTCTTCACTTAATAAAATTTGTCAAATGTCTCACTTCTTTTTTTTGTCATTGTCATTTTAACCTTGTTTGATTGCGGTCGATTTTTCGGGTGCATTTGATATCACAATTAATTTAAAAAACTAAAAGATAGTCCAACTGAAGTCTATCTTTGAAATCAAGTGAGTGAATCAAGGTAACTAAAGTGTGTTAAAATTACTATTACAAGCAAAAAAACGTAAGATATTTGACGAATTTTATAAATGTATTTGAGTCATTTCACTATTGGGCAACATGAATGAAATTTCTCTTCTTTGTTTGATGTAATTCTGCATTTATCGCTGAATCTACATTATTTTACTTTCTGGTTACAGTAGTGGATACTATGTATGGGAAGACCATCGCCCTAGATCTGGTATATGGAAAGGAACTAGTGGTGGAGAAGTTTTCTCTTTCAGTGGTTGTGATGATGATCAAACCTCAGCTGATACATCTGTAAGTTGATAAAATATTTAGTCACAATTTTTCAAGTTCTTATAGATTTCGGTCTTTTAGAGGAAACTAACCTTTGATGGGAACAGGCTTTATCAAGGATCACGGCGACAGGTGCCATGACTTATTGCTTCATCCAAGCCATTGAGCGTGGACAAGCAACTACCTATGGAAGCATGTTGAATTCAATGAGAGCTGCTATTCAAAATGCTAGAAGTAGTGGTGGTGATTTTGGGGCCGGTGTTGTCACAGCTCTTCTCACCATGCTTCTGTCTGGAGGAATCATCGGCAGCCTTAGACAGGTTTTTTTTTCCTTCTTTTATTATTATCCCTTTTCTCTGGATTAGAGTTATTTGACAAGTTAAATCGTGTTATTGGCCATTACTAAAATCTCAAACTTGTTAGATCTGGAATTTCGTGGCTCAATGACATGAAATAAATTACCTAATTATTTCCTTCCTCTAGTCGATGATTTGTCCGACAAATGCTTCAAACTATTGAAATGGTTTGCTCTCCGTATCGTAGGAGCCACAGCTGACTGCTTGGCAGCCATTTGACGTCTATACAAGACCTTTCTCTATATGATATCACTTGTTGGATCTCTCAAAATAAAACATTGAAGTTTGTGTGGATCGAGGAATTGGAGAGTTGTGGCCTTTCTCCCTATATTACTACTCATATTGAAAATTATTGAACATTGAATAATCGTATTGTAAAACAAGATTATCGAGCTCCCGTACATAGTATACACAATATTTAAATATCCTTGTGTTCTTCTAACTTTTTGTTTGCAACATTCCGATCTTCCCTAAATAATATAATATTATCTGTTTGGAGATTAGATCTGCACGCTTACGTTCTTGGGTCTTAATCAAGAGAGAGTCTTATACCAGTTGGAGATTATACTCTATTTTCTTGTTGAGTTTGATTTGGGCTCAATTTTCCCTCGTGAGATTTGTCTTCACGTGGCTAGTTTTGTTGTAGCAACTATAATTTTTGTGCTTCAGAATTGCTTAACAAGCTTTTGACCCTTTGAGTTGGTTTAGAGTATATCATAAACATTATTTTTTTGCTAAATCAATTAATCGAGGTTTGTTGTATTACTTCCATAAGTTTGAGGCGTCCCTTAGTTTTTCTAAGCTTTTCAATTTGACTTGCACGTAAAATTCTCTCAACAAACGCACTTCTAATTCGAACTTTTCTCAAGACGGATGTCTGCCACGACCGCAACTAAACACTTATTGGTTAGGGCTTGCATCAGTTAATTAGAAAACTAACTTAGTTTTTTTTGTACCTTTGAAAAAGCGAGAAGCACTATTTATGGATGCGGCAAAAGCCAATCACCATAATTATTTAACTGAAAAATTAAAAAAAAAACTAATTATTTGACTGAAGTTTTGAATTTTTAAGCTTTTTAGTGTCTTAGCCTACGCTACGGTCTGGACTGACCTAGGCTGGCTCGTAGTCGAGGAGCCCGGGCCATGAGGGGAATCAAGGCCGGCCCCAGAGAAGCCTGTGGTCTGGCCTGTTGGCCTCCGACCACCATAGCCTCCATCCACTGGATTCTAGCCAATTACGCTCTAAGTTTGCTGGCTGGCTGCCTGCACCCACTTGTAGAACCAGGCCAGACTTCGGTCGAGCGTGGTTCCAATTATTATTATTTTTTTTCTAAGCTAGGCTGAGACTGCGGAGCCGAGGCTGACTTGTGTAACAAATATCAAGATATATCAAATGGGTGTGATGCAGTCCATTTGGGTCAAGCATTGAGTTTCTTTTGTTTGGTGGAATGTAAGGCCAGGGTGACATGAGTCACATACCTCCAAAACTACACATGGAGACAAACTTGGGCAGGTGACAAATTTGATTTTTGACGTTAACCAAGTCTCATTTTGCAACTTATTTTTGACGACTTTTAAGTTTTTTAGTCAATATTGTTTTTATTGTACTCTTCAAATAATCAAATTGAAATAAAAAGTGTTACTATTTTGATCAATTAACTTGTCAGAACTAGAAGTAATTTATATAATTTAGTAAAATATAATATTTAATTGTTCTCAATACATGAAATTACATTATGTAAGTAATGATAATTATTATGATTCTTTAATAACTAAATCTTGATAAATAAAATTAAAAATATATGATTCAAAAACAATGATGACAAAATAGATCTGATTACATTATGAGCTAATTTGTAGATTATTAAAAACCCAATAAAATTTAGGACATTATCACTTAAAATTAACAAATAGACACTTACAAGTGACTCTGTCACGACACAAGAAGTATCCAAGTCAAGGTCAACTTTCATACATCACAATCTTTGGGCTCACGCTTTGTAGGTCATTCCAATTCTTCTCGTTTTCATTTCTTATTTCAAAATAAAATAAATTAAGATTTATTTTATGACTTCGAAGTCAATTGAAATTAATTTATCAAAACTCATATAAATATAATATAAAAAATCATATAAATATAATATATATTTTTTGTAAAAATAAAAATACAACTTTGTTGATGTTCTTTGAAATGTTGTTAGCCATCACCTAATTTGAAGATCTTGCACCTTTTAACTGTCTGATAATTATAATCAATAATTCTAGTAAAATAATCTCAATTTGTGCTATGATCGTTGAACTTCTGAGAGGTCGAAGATCTTGAAGCGGCTGAAATCCAGAGGAGAAGGAGGAAGAAGCCGACGACAATGGCGGAAAAAAGAGAGAGAGAGAGTGTTTGCAAAATGAAAATGATGTATTATGTATTGTTCATCTGATAAATTTAATATCCTTGTTTTTTAAACTTTTTGTTGAAACATTCCGATCTTCTCCAAATAAATAATCTATCTGTTTGAGATTAGATTGCACGCTCGTTCTTGGGGTCTTAATCCGAGTCTTTATACCGGTGGAGATTAAACTCTATTTCTTGTTGAGTTTGATTTGGGCTCAATTTTGGCTCATGAGAGTTGTCTTCATGTGGCTAGTTTCGTTGTAGCAACTATAATTTTTGTGCCTCTGAATTGCTTAACAAGCTTTTGACCATTTGAGTTGGTGTTAGAGTATATCATAAACATTATTTTTTTTGCTAAATCAATTTATCGAGGTTTGTTGTATTACTTCCATAAATTTGAGGCTTTCCTTAGTTTTTCTAAGCTTTTCAATTTGCCTCCCACATAAAATTCTCTCAACAAATGCACTTCTAATTCGAACTTTTCTCGAGACGGATGTCTGCCACGACCGCAACTAAACACTTATTGGTTAGGGCTTGCATCAGTTAATTAGAAAACTAACTAACTTAGTTGTTTTTGTACCTTTGAAAAAGCGAGAAGCACTATTTATGGATGCGGCAAAAGCCAATCACCATAATTATTTAACTGAAAAATGAAAAAAAAAAGAACTAATTATTTGACTGAAGTTTTGAATTTTTCAGCTTTTTAGTGTCTTAGCCTAAGCTACGGTCTGGACTGACCTAGGCTGGCTTGTAGTCGAAGAGCCCAGGTCGGGCTCGACAGGCCATGAGGGGAATCAAGGCCGGCCCCAGAGAAGCCTGTGGTCTGGCCTGTTGGCCTCCGACCACCATAGCCTCCATCCACTGGATTTTAGCCAATTACGCTCTAAGTTTGCTGGCTGGCTGCCTGCCTGCACCCCCTTGTAGAACCAGGCCAGACTTCGGTGGATCGTGGTTCCATTTTTTTTTTTTTCGAAGCTAGGCTGAGACTGCGGAGCCGAGGCTCACTCATGTAACAAATATCAAGATATATCAAATGGGTGTGATGCAGTCCATTCGGGTCAAGCATTGAGTTTCTTTTGTTTGGTGGAATGTTAAGGCAGGGTGACATGAGTCACATACCTCCAAAACTACACATGGAGACAAACTTGGGCAGGTGACAAATTTGATTTTTGACGTTAACCAAGTCTCATTTTGCAACTTATTTTTGACGACTTTTAAGTTTTTTAGTCAATATTGTTTTTATTGTACTCTTCAAATAATCAAATTGAAATAAAAAGTGTTACTATTTTGATCAATTAACTTGTCAGAACTAGAAGTAATTTATATATTTAGTAAAATATAATATTTAATTGTTCTCGATACATGAAATTACATTATGTAAGTAATGATAATTATTATGATTTTTTAAGAACTAAATCTTGATAAATAAAATTAAAAATATATAATTCAAAAACAATGATGACAAAATAGATCTGATTAAATTACGAGTTAATTTGTAGATTATTAAAAACCCAATAAAATTTAGGACATAATCACTTAAAATTAACAAATAGATACTTACAAGTGACTCTGTCACGACACAAGAAGTATTCAAGTCAAGGTCAACTTTCATACATCACAATCTTTGGACTCACGCTTTGTAGGTCATTCCAATTCTTCTCGTTCTCATTTTTTATTTCAAATAAAATAAATTAAGATTTATTTTATGACTTCGAAGTCAATTGAAATTAATTATTAAAACTCATATAAATATAATATAAAAAATCATATAAATATAATATATTTTTGTAAAAAAAAAAATACAACTTTGGTGATGTTCTTTGAAATGTTGTTAGACATCACCTAATTTGAAGATCTTGTACCTTTTAATTATCCGACAATTATAATTCTATTAAATTAATCTCAATTTGTGCTATGATAGTTGAACTTCTGAGAGGCAGAAGATCTTGAAGCGGCTGAAATCCAGAGGAGGAAGAAGCCGACGACAATGGCAGAAAAGAGAGAGAGAGAGTGTTTGCAAAATGAAAATGATTTATGTATTATGTATTGTTCATCTTATAAACGTTTACATGTATATTGATAAGAAACAAATGATGATGAAAGTAACAAAGAAGTACAACCCGAACTAGAAGGAGAACCATGAACAATAGATACATTAACATCCCTTCTCGAGATCAAGACCGTAGGCCGAAGATCTTGGATGTAAAAATATCAAACTTCGAAAGTGCGAGAGGTTTTGTTAAGGCATCGGCTAGTTGGTTTTTTGGTGGTATAAACTTCACTAGTAGTAATTTTTTTAATACATTTTCTCGAACAAAATGAAAGTTAATCTCGACATATTTGGATTTAGAGTGAAGTATCGGATTAGAAGCGAAGTACGTAGCACTCATATTGTCACAGAGAATGAGAGGTACCGCGGTGGACAGAATTCCTAGTTCTCCTAATAATGATTGAATCCATAGTACTTCTGCTGCACCATCCGTTACACTATGATACTCTGATTCTGTGCTTGAACGTGAAACCACCTTTTGCTTAACCGAGGACCAGGAGATGAGATTAGTTCCTAGAAATATATAAAAGCCACCTGTACTTTTTTGATCATATGGACAATAAGCCCAATCTGCATCCATATAACAAGTTAAATTGCAACTTTTAAAGGGCGAAAATGAGATACCTAAAGAGGAAGTGCCTTTAAGGTATCGCCAAATTCGCATGACTGTTTGCCAATGAATATCTGAAGGCGCATGCATAAATTGAGAAACTTTATTGACAGCAAAAACAATATCTGATCTGGTGAGGCAGCAGTATTACAATCCACTAATAATACTGCGATTAATATAACCATCAGGCAGAGGTGTACCAAATTTCTATGATAGGATCGGTCCGACAACCATAGGTGTGGGAACTGGCTTGCAAGATTCCATATGTGCTCGGTGAAGTAACTCATATATGTATCTGGATTACAAGAAGGTCATACCTGTAGGAGTTTGAGTGACTGAAATCCCAAGAAAGAAAGATAGTGGTCTAAGGTCCTGAACTTTAAATTTTAAGTGTGGATAAGTTAACAGTTGATCCATGTGAGCCTTAGTGTTGCATGTTAAGATGATGTCATCAATATAAACTAGCATAATCAAAATGAATGATCTCGTGCGGCAAACAAATAGGGACGAATCAAATTTGGATGCCGAAAAACCGCAGCTTATGAGTGCATTGTGTAGCTTGGTACACCAAGCATGAGAAGATTGCTTGAGATTATGGAGAGATTTGTGTATGAGACAAACAGCCGAGGGGTGAGAGGAACTAATAAATCCAGGAGGTTGTTGCATAAAAACTGTCTCAGTTAAATCACCATGCAAGAAGGCATTGTTGATGTCAAGTTGCTTAATATCTCATCCAAAAGAGATAGTCGTGTGGACTGAAGTTGGTTTGATAACAGATCTAAAGGTCTCTTCATAGTCTATGTCTTTGGTTTAGTCATACCCTTTTGCTACTAAACATACCTTATATCTGCTAATGGTACCATATGAGTTAAGCTTCTTCTTAAAGACTCATTTACAACCTATAGTTTTTTCTCATGGAGGAAGAGAAACCAGTGTCCAAGTATTAGTCTCATTGAGTGTTGAAATTTCATCTTGCATTGTCTTAAGCCAATGTGCAAATTTTGAGGCTTGTAGATATGTTTTTGGTTCTATAGAAGTTCCTAACAGAAAATGCCTTTGGTCTAAAAATACCATCATTTGCTCTAGTCCTCATAGGATGTAAATTTCTTGGTATTAAGATAGGAACAGAGGATTGAGCTGTGAAGATGGGAGGTGATGAAGGTAGAGAGGAGGGATGGTTTGGTGTTATTGTTGAAAAAGGAGATGTTGAGGAAACTAACGGAGAGGATTCATATTGATGTGTCAGAAAGAATGGGAAAGGAAGATAGGGAATGGGTAGGGAGAACGAAGATGATTCTGAGCTAGATTTGTTGATAGAAGCGAAAGGAAAACTGGACTTCACAAAAGTAACATGCCTAAAAATGTAAATTTTGTTAGAGAGATGATTTAAACATATATAGCATTTATGTGAGAGCTGGGTCCTAGAAGAACACATGGAAGAGAGTGAGATTGTAACTTATGTTTGTTGAAAGGTCGAAGAAAAAGAAAACATAGACATCCAAAAACACGGAAAGATGAGTAATCTGGAATAGAATTGAAGAGACATTCAAAAGGAGATTTGTTTTGTTAGAAAAGAAGTAGGTAACAAATTTATTAAGTGAGTTGCAGTGGCAAAAACATAAGGCCAAAAGTGTTGAGGTACTGAGAAGTGATACAAAAGAGTAAGAGTAGTTTCGACCAAGTGACAATTTTTTCATTCAACATGACCATTTTAATTTGAAGTATAGAGACAAGATATACGGTGATGAATACCAAGAGATTTAAACAGAGGGGAGAGAGGATAAAATTCTCCATCTCCGTCAGATTGTATAATTTTGGGAAAAGTTCAATTTAGTCCCTAACGTATGGGCTCAGTGGTCATTTAGTCCCTAACGTTTATTTTTGACCCAATCAAACCCTAACGTATAAAACGTTTGCAATTTAAACCCTACCGTCAATTTGAAAAGAATCCGTTAAATTTAACTAAAACGTAAACGCAAGAGTTTCCTAGCAATCAATTATTTCTATTCATGAAATGGAACAATCAGGGAAAAGTAAGAAAGATCTCTCACTTATCTCTTTCTTTCTGGTTGTGAGAGAAACCCAGAAACTGTAAAATGAACCCGTGCGCATTCCTGGCAAACTTTCCTACGCTTTTTCTTTCATTTTCTTGGAAACCAAACAAACATTTGCATGGGTTTCAAAACTCTAGAAGGATAGACGACGACCCAACTAAATTGACGGTGCCAGCTCGTGGAAGCTAGAAACAAGGATAAGAGAAAAGCATTCAGTTCCTAGCGGATTGATACTTTTCGTACAATCTTTTAATGCTCTCTCTGCTTTGATTATTTAATTCGCTCATTCAACCACCCCCACCCCCCACCAAATTTTTACAGGTGAGAAGCTAAAATGATGCACTGTTCCTAGAAGTCGCGTCCAATATCTACCAAATACCGTGACCAGTTTTTGGATTGCTGCGATTTCGTCTTCGGAAGAGGGTGGATAGGAAGATATGGGTGGTTAGCGAGGCCTTCGTTTCTTCCCAAACGCCCTGCGCAGCCGCGGAAACAGGTCTCGTGGAGAAAATTGTCTGTGTTACGCTGAAATGTTGGATCATATTGCCCTTGTAATGTTTTCTTGATAGATTTTTGGTTTTTGGGGGGGCTATCTTAAGGGTTTATTCTTGCAGTCTTTCTCCATGTTTTGCTTGATTTTTGGCTGTTTTCGTTGTTCTCTCTCAGTTTTGCTAGCTGGGTCTTCGTTGATTGCTCTCTAATGGTTTATCTTCAATACGATTTATTGCGTTTGGCGTAATTTTTCATCTGGGTTTCCCTCTTTTGCTTCTTTTCTTCTGCATCTGGTCTTCCCCTCTCAGTTCCACCCTCTCTCTGGCCTAATATTTTGCTATTTGCAGCCGTTTTAGAGGTTGATTCAGTAGAAGTGAACAGATTAAGTTTTGATCAATGAAGTGTTTCTACAACTTCAAACGCAAATACAAGAGCAGAGAACAAAGATCAGCTCCAGAATTGAAAGTGGCAGAAAACTCTGATTTTTCAGGCTCTAAATCTAGCGGAGTAGTCAAGTCCTTCTGCTCTATGAATTCTCCTCGTAGTCTACCCGAATTGTACGAAGAGAAGGCGCATAATTTACGAGTATTCTCTTTCGAGGAGCTAAAGCAAGCAACCCATGATTTCAATAGGCTGCTTAAGATCGGAGAAGGCGGATTTGGAAGTGTCTACAAAGGCTCAATCAAGCCAGTCGATGGGAAAGGAGACGCCATTACAGTCGCCATTAAGAAGCTCAACACGAATGGCATGCAGGTATGGAGTTTTTGAAAACATTTCGATATAAAAGTCGATGAATTCCTATGAAAAATCTGAGAATTGCTCCGTTTTTTTCGACTTCAGGGTCATAAACAATGGGTGGCTGAAGTTCTATTTCTAGGAGTAGTAGAACACCCCAATCTTGTCAAACTCATGGGCTATTGTGCTGTAGATGGAGAAAAAGGAATGCAGAGATTACTTGTCTACGAGTTTATCCCCAACAAAACCTTAGAAGATCATCTTTCAATAAAGCTTACCCATCTCTTCCATGGAAAACAAGATTATGTATAGTACTCGGAGCAGCTCGAGGCCTTTCATACCTCCACAACGAGTTGGAAATCCAGGTCCAATCCTGAAAATTCTCGCCGAATCGATATTTGATAAGTTCAGTTTTCTGACCCTTTTTTGTTGTTTACATCATAGGTGATATACAGAGATCTCAAATCCTCGAATATGTTGTTGGATGAGAACTTCAGTGTGAAGCTTTCGGACTTTGGGCTTGCTCGAGAGGGGCCAGAGCTCGGCCACACTCATGTTTCAACTGCAGTAAGCATATGGTTTTGTTCATGCAGCTACGAGTAATGCTAAGTTTACTTGTTACCAACTAATTTGTGTAGAAATTAAAATAAACTATAAATAATTACAATAAGACATTAATTGTATGAATTAGTGAACGCCATGTCACGTTGTACGGTTCCCGTTTAAAATTAGAGGGTAAATCTAATGTATAAGTTTCGATTCTTAAACATCTGCTTGATATAATCCGTGATTAGGTGGTTGGGACTTATGGATATGCAGCTCCTGATTACATAGAAACTGGACATCTTACGGCAAAGAGTGATGTATGGAGTTTCGGTGTCGTGTTGTACGAGATTCTTACGGGTAGGCGATCGCTAGAGAAAAACCTACCAAGGTCAGAGCAGAATCTTTTGGAGTGGGTTAAAAGTTTCAATCCCAATCGAAGCAATTTCAAGTTGATGATGGACCCACGTCTCGAAAACCAGTACTCTCTAAATGCAGCGCGAAAAATCGCCAAGTTGGCCGATACATGTTTGGCAAAGAGTGCCAAAGATCGGCCGACGATGAGTGAGGTATTGGAGAGGTTGAATCAGATAATCCAAGAATCTGATGAAGAACAAGCTTCCGAGAATTGCTCAGACTCGTTCGAAAACGAATCCGATGATGCGGAAAAAGGGCCGACTCGGCTGGGCCCCTCGGAGTCGTGGAAAAGGCGAATGAGCCACCTTGCAAAGCTGGGAGTGCATGGGGATAGTGCTAGTGGAAGAAGATTTATGATAATGCAAAGAGCAAAAGTGGCTTTGCAGTAATTTCTGTATCCAAAAGATGAAAGTTTTGGTTAAAAAGTGAAAAGCAATCTAGTATTAATGTAAATGATAGTGGTAAGATGTGTTATCTGGTCATGCAATATATAAGATATGAATGTTAGAAGCAAGATTTCATGTAGAATTTGTGGAAATCTCTTCTATTTTCTATCGTTTATTTTCTATCTTTGTAGTGGTTACTTAATTCTTGTTTGGCTACCAGATGTGAGATTGTGTACTTTCACTTGTACGTATGAGTTGAACTTTCATACTGAGTTGTTCTATCTTTTATACGGGGTTTGAAGTTGAATCCGCAAACTTTGGACTTAGGTCAAAGTTTTTCATATAGTTGGTAATGGGAGATGAAATGAAAATTTAGATTTGCTTTTGCCTGGAAGAGATGACAAAGAAGTCGAGGTGGCAGGAGGGAGAATAGTTTGGGTTCGATGTTCCTAAACCCTGGTTCAGTTATTAATTAAAATGCCCAACTGTCACATGGTCTTTTCGACGGTCTTTCTAACATGCTTTTGTTGATTAACTTATTAATTAAAGCCTCGTTTCTACTTGGCACAATTAACCCTCTTTTTTTTAATCAAGAAAGTTTCAATTCGACTCTTCAGGAGCGACCATGGCTGAATTCGCCATTGTTTTCTAAGCTCATGCTTGAGTGCTGGAGAAATTTGTTCATTAAGAAACAAAGATTCTTACAAAAATTATTACCACTCCAACGGAGGTTGGTTCAGCAGATGTTTATTGATCATCGAAAGATCTAAGCTCTCTCTCTCTCTCTCTCTCTCTCTCTCTCTCTCTCTCTCTCCGGAGTCATCGTCTCCAATGAATGACGTCAAAATCGAATATTCACTGCCAAAAAATAGCAAATCATGCGACTGCCACAGTGCCTGTCCGTACAGATTTCTTGTTGGCTTCTGATTTTCTGGAGGCTCTACCCGAAGCAGCAGAAGCCCTCCAGTTCTCCTCTTTAGCCTCCTCCATTTCAATCTGTTCTTGCCTACACTCTTTGCTGCAGAACGGCGTATTCCCCCTGAAAAAAAAAAGGGACGAATTATCAGAGACTAAAAGACGAACAACGCTTCAAATTTTCTCTCTCTCTCCTCTCTCTCCGGAGTCATCGTCTCCAATGAATGACGTCAAAATCGAATATCACTGCCAAAAATAGCAAATCATGCGACTGCCACAGTGCCTGTCCGTACAGATTTCTTGTGGCTTCTGATTTTCTGGAGGCTCGACCGGAAGCAGAAGAAGCCTCCAGTTCTCCTCTTAGCCTCCTCCATTTCAATTGTTCTTGCCTACACTCTTTGCTGCAGAAACGGGCGTATTCCCCCTCGATTCCCCTGAAAAAAAAAGGGACGAATTATCAGAGACTAAAAGACGAACAACGCTTCAAATTTTCTAACCGATTCCAACTTTCTCAGAAACCAAACAGAAAATCGAGCAACCAAAAAACAATCTCTCCCACTCTTCCCCTCCCGATTTCTCAAATTAAGATCACACAATACACCATTCCACAAACACGAATCGTAGATTAACTAGTTTTTAATCAAATCAGAGGCGTAATCTACCTATACATAAAGATGTCAGTATCATTTCCAAGCGATTTCCGGCACAGAAAACAAGCTTCCAGAAAATAGGGCACCATATTCTGATTGCCATAACCACTAAAATAAACTGCACCAGTCCTCATATCGAAGACGGCGAAGAAGAAGAAGATGGAGAAATAACAACGAAAATGGAAAATCTATTTGAGAAAATGGACTGAAATTTTGAGAGAAGGGGAGAAAGACGAAGAGCAGACTGGTAATATATATTGACTAGCTTCAGAGTCTTGGGGACATCGTGTACAGCGCAGGACACAAGAAGATGATTCTTATACACCAATCAAAAAGCTCCTTTCATTTTCAGTCGAAACGTGGCGGGATTCTATTTGTTACAATTATTGTTTTTTGGTAGTATCGTAGTGCTTTAATTAAACTTTTATGAATTATTTTAAGTGGACCTTATTGCCTGGTTGTAAAGATTC
The DNA here is from genome assembly GCA_022432975.1 of Begonia masoniana. Taxonomy (NCBI): domain Eukaryota; kingdom Viridiplantae; phylum Streptophyta; class Magnoliopsida; order Cucurbitales; family Begoniaceae; genus Begonia; species Begonia masoniana. The sequence continues at coordinate 49,733,693 of CM039507.1, read as the reverse complement.
CATGGAGTGAATCTATTGGCTGTTTAAGAGAAGAGAAGAGAGAGACTTCTCTTATTTGTAATTTGGTCCCTTACATTTTAAATATTTAACTTAATTATTCTTTTCTTTATAATTATTATTACATTTACTTTTTTTTTATTTTATATTTTTAAAATATTTATTGACGTATCAAATAATTATTAATACATTTAATATAAAAATTACAAATAATTAATTTATTATATTAATTATATCAATTATTATTTGGTACTCAGAATTCTTAAAAGAATAAAATAATCTGACAAATGTAACATTATTATTTATTTATTTAATAATTTCACAAATATAATATTATTATTTATTTATTTATCTCGAAGATTAATATGCGTCCAATGAATTTATCATAATTTCTTATTATAAATTTTTAATACATATAATGTATCTTATGCAGAATAATGAAGATTGCACGTGATTAAATCCACGTTATGAAAATATCAAAATAGTTTATATCTTGGCCAACTACATAAATATGATTATATATGGGGGCTAAAAGGAAATTTATGAAAACGAAGGGGTTGTCGAAGTGTGGGACCCACTATCCCACAGAAAACAATATAGGAGGGGGCCCGTAGTGCTTCGTGGGGCCCGCCTGACGAAGCAATGACCTCTCTTGTCTCTACTTTCAATGTCCTTGTCTTCTCCCGGTCCCGCATCCGCTGCCCGACGATCTCTCTCGGTCACCAATCCGAATTCTCTTCTACATGCCCGTCACACGTGGAAGTCGCACGTGCACCAGCAGAGGGAATCTCTCGCTCAAGTCACCACGTTGGAGAGCAAACAAACCCTGGTATGTCAAATCAACGGTGGAGAGTGGGCCTATTATATTGACCATATTGTCATTTACTTTTGCTTTTCTCCATTCATTTTGCAGAACAAAAACACCAAATTAAAATTATTAAAAACTAGATATTTACGGTTCTAACATGTTTGAGTCACTTTGCCTGGAGAATTCAATAAGAATAAGAATAACAGGACGAAAGAAGAGGATTGAGGAGACATTTAAGCGGAGACGCATACTAAGCAAATATCTTCAATGATGAATTAGAACGATGATTTGGGATAGCACTAAGAAACTAAGAAATTAACATCTCCAATGATTGGTATCAGAGTTTCTTCCTATTAGGTCATTAGGAGGACAATCATCGTAAGTTTCATCGAAAGATTATGGATAATGTAAATTTCGAATAGTCGAACAACATGTTATTGATCCAACATATCACAACCCAAGAAGAACCTGACGATTAGGAACGACCTGAACTGAAAACAGATTGAACCACCAAATCTATAACTTAAATTATCTCAAAGGGACACTTAAATAAGAATAATAGCTGGCGGCCAAAGACTAAATCACAAGTCTAACAGTGAAATTTAAAATATTGTGCAGATTATATACACCAAATAACTAATTACAGAAAAATAAATAATCAACTAGAAATTTCCTATTTGATTAGTCAAAGCTCAAGAGTGAAAAATGTCCACCAACACTACCTCATGAGTGGCCACATTCGCCATCGCACTATCATTCAACTTGGTAGGCTAGAATGTCACTTCACCAGCGTAAGGTTGGAAGCAACCAAATGCTAGAAATATTTACATGGTTGAATGGCAACAACAATAGCAAGTAAAACACAAGCACACTTCCCTTTATGTTCTCCAAAACCAGTCTCTGAGAGAGAGAGAGAGAGAGAGAGAGAGAGAGAGAGAGAGAGAGAGAGAGAGAGATGGAGGTCCTGTTTATTTAAGTTTTTTGCCCAACATTGTACAGGCCAACCAATATTTATCCAAAGATTATTTTGATCAAATTTCACAAAAACAAAGAGTAGTAATAGTTGTAGTCGATCAGCCAAGACTGCAGTAATCAAGAAACACCAGAGCAAGAAATCTTCTAAATGAACAAGGAAAGGTGCAATAATAACAAGAAGTAGAACAGAAACTAGCCTGCCAGAGCAAAGTTCAGAGCGCTGTGCACATCCACTCCTATTTGAGCTTCAGCTTTCTCCAAATCTGTAGCGGCTGAGTTCAACTTCTGGTTGAATTCTGCAAGACCCTTTTGCACGAGGCTCGAGTCGATCTGGTCAAGTGGCACGGCCTCGACAGCAATTACATCAGCGAAAGAGTTTGCATGGATGAATGCAAAGCCACTGCTGATGAAATACTTCTTCACTTCATTCCCTTCGTGTACTGATAGAACACCAGGTCTTAACTCTGCAATTGTTGATACATGGCCTGGAAGAACACCCATTTGTCCAGTTGTTGCTGGTATGATAACCATGTCAACCTGGTCAGACATTTAATCTTTATTGATATTTATGCCACAATTTTCTTGTTCCTTGAAAATCAATGAAGACAAAATAAAGAAAAGTAGAACTAGCATATCCAGTGTGTTAAGGTCAACTCAACATATATATTGCAATTATACAAGTTCGACCTGCATGAAATTTGTTGAGCTAATTTCATATTGCATCCGAACTTAACCAAGTTTATTCCACTTTAAACAAAATGTTCAGAGTAAGTGTAGCAAGGCACCTACTTAGACTCAATGAGTGCTTGACTAAGATAGTTAGAGAAATTAGATTTTCATAATTGTGACTTGTAAATAAATAAAAAATTGTAAAGGTGAGCTAGTGAAAAACATAGAAGTTAACCAACAGCTTGACGAACATCATCATACACCATTTCAGAATATTTATCGAAAATAGAAATCGAATTAAAACACTAATCTACCCACAAATTTAGCAGCAATGCCAACAAATCAGAAAATACCTCAGAAAACTAAGCCGTATCAATTCATTCATAAAAGTTACCCCTCCTTTCTTCCCTCTAACAATTTAACCCCTTTCCTCCTCCTCACACACTCCACTGTCGCATAAGCACACATCAACAAGTTACTAATTCCCAAATTACCGCTATCAATTCACTTCTCAACATAGCTCTACCTGCCAAAGGTGACATTTCAATAATATCCACAAGAGAGGTTTATTACCGTTAAAATCATCACATTTCTTGTGTAGCGAATGCACCAGAAAGACTATATCTTTATGAGAGCTAAAGCATCTTTCTCATTCTAACATTAGTCTTTTTACTCTAAACAACAGTACCCCACAAATCTCAAGCCAATGCCAAACATAAACCTAAAATTTGGCTGCTCTATAAAATTTCGTAAGCTTCCTCTTTTCTTTCTTATGGGTAATACATTGAGCACAATTGATTTTGTTGTTACTTTGTTCGATGCCCTTTCAGCGTTTGAAAGCTGAAAAGCCATTCACAAATGTAGTGTTGTATCTTTGTAAATATTTGCTTCTGAGAGGTGGGAGCCAAATATGAAACTCAAGACTGATGGTGGAAAATAGTTCTTAGCCACACTTTGGGTCCCTCTGCTACAGCCAAACGCTAGACTTTTTAGGGATCGACATTTGAATACATGAGATTGTGTGAGGGAGAATTACATTCCTTATGGCAAAGGGGGTTTATATGGCAAAACATTCTAGTACTTTTCTTTTATTTTTGCTCCTTTATAATTGGAAAAACATTACACTATAGGTTCATTACTCTTCCTTGTAAGGGGGAGATCTTTCCCTCCATTGAGTAATTTTCATATCACTAAAAAAGGAAAAAATAATGACCAACAAGAATGGTATCTATCAGTAAAGTCAAATATAAGGTGTTCTTTTGATAGGAAAAATTTGATTACAAGAGCAAACAAGTATTGAAATTACCCTCTAAGGTTTCAAAGAGTATGGTTGATTAATTACCATATCACAGAAACGCTCTCAACTCATACATAATTTCAAAGATTAATTTCGATTAGGGAAAAGAAAAAGAAAAACTCTCTCAATCTCTTCCATGTTATAATCAGTGTGGGAATCACGTGTTACAGAAGGTAGAGAGTGTTCATGATGCCCACAAATGTCACCAAACACCTTATAACATCTAAATATATGAATCCAGTCATACTACGAATCAATTTGAGAAAAACCAAAACGAAATTGAGATTCAATGCAATCAAAATGAAGAAAAATGAAAGAAAATCACAGATAAAGATTCTCGGACAGACCTCCTTGGCAGAGAGCTCGGAAGCATAAGGGAGCACAAAGTTGACAGTGAGCTTAGAAGGAATAGAAGAAGGCGTCGGAGGTCTAGGCTTCATGAAAGAGAGAGGGGTTTTCGGAGGATCAATATTGGGGATCACCTTCTTCCAAGACTCCGAAAAAGCCGAGTCCAGCGTCGGCGAGGCAGGTAGATCGGTGGAGAAAGGTCGAGCCCTAGCATTCGTAACGCTTCGAGAAATAACGGCGGTGGCACGGCGGAGCATAATTGAATCGGTCGAGTCGCTCGGCTCTCGCAAGGTCGGAAAAAGAAGAGAGAGAGAAGGCTTCCGACTTCCGAGTGAGCTCGGTGAGCTTGGTAGCTGAGAAAAAATGACGGAATCGATGCTTTTGGGTCTCTCAAATCCTACTCTACTGGGCCTTCCGCCCATATCATTTGGGCCCAATGTGAAAATTAATAATTATTTTCGGGCCAACGAGACAAATAATTGTATTAACAATAAGGTAAAATTCAAAATACCCCTCGAAGAATGATTATTTATTGAAAAAATCTTCAAACAAAAAGTGTTAGTAGTCAAAATTTCAAACTATAAAAAATGCTCAAAAAAACTTCGGCGGAGGGCAGATAGTCCCCTGAATCTAAAATTACACTGGATTTAGGGGGCCGATTTAAAATTTAGTCAAACCACTGTATAATAAGGATTAAAAGATAAATTTATTTAGAATATTATACAGTGGTTTGACTAAACTTTATATCAATTTGCAGCTGATTAAACAAGATTATCCTCTTCCAACTAAATAAAATATAGGCTACCCACCTGAGACCCATCGATCAAAAGCTTATTTAATCAAAATTAATCATAAAAATAACAATAAAAAAATCATTTTTCTCTAATCAGCTGTGATCCCAAAAGAAAATGTGTTTCATAGGATACAGTGTTCTTAACCATGCCAAGAGTGTAGATGAAGCAATGAGGAGAGAGAGAGACAGAGGAGAGAGAGAGAGAGGAACATAGACCTGAAGAAGAAGGTAATGATGAGTTATGCTAATTAAATATTTCTAATTAACCTCTCTCTCTCTCTCTCTCTATAACTCAGGCTTTTATCTTGCAGTGTTACTTGACCATTAATTTCTTAATTAACAATCAGTTAATGGAATCATTTATGACAGAAGAATTGTTACTGTTGATATTTTTTAACCATAGTTATCATAAAGTATTTTATATGAACGGCTCTGATCATTTAATATTATTCCTTTCATTAATCTGATCAAAGCTGTTAGTTTATTTTATTTTGGGTCAACTTAGGTTTCCATAAATGGATGTTCTTCTAATTACTAGATGATGCATTGCACTTGTATTATCAAGTTCGAAAATGAAGAATTCTTTTAAGTGCTCAATCATAACCCACTACACGTCCACCAACAACTTCAGTCCTCTCTCTAAAAACCAATCTTTCCATCTTTATTTGATGTTATTGTTAAGCTCTATTTTTGGTTAATTTTAATTGGTTTTATTTATTTAGCCTCGGTTCGATTCAATTTCGACCAGTTTTCAAAATTCAAACCAAGAACCGAAAAATCTAGAAAAATCGATTCGGTGCGGTTCTAAATTGAGCTTGAGAACCATTAAGCAGTTATGAGTTTCCGCCCTAGAGAGAGAGAGAGAGAGAGAGAGAGAGAGAGAGAGAGAGAGAGAGAGAGAGAGAGAGAGAGAGAGAGAGAGAGAGAGAGAGAGAGAGAGAGAGAGAGAGAGAGAGAGAGAGAGAGAGAGAGAGAGAGAGAGAGAGAGAGAGAGAGAGAGAGAGAGAGAGAGAGAGAGAGAGAGAGAGAGAGAGAGAGAGAGAGAGAGAGAGAGAGAGAGAGAGAGAGAGAGAGAGAGAGAGAGAGAGAGAGAGAGAGAGAGAGAGAGAGAGAGAGAGAGAGAGAGAGAGAGAGAGAGAGAGAGAGAGAGAGAGAGAGAGAGAGAGAGAGAGAGAGAGAGAGAGAGAGAGAGAGAGAGAGAGAGAGAGAGAGAGAGAGAGAGAGAGAGAGAGAGAGAGAGAGAGAGAGAGAGAGAGAGAGAGAGAGAGAGAGAGAGAGAGAGAGAGAGAGAGAGAGAGAGAGAGAGAGAGAGAGAGAGAGAGAGAGAGAGAGAGAGAGAGAGAGAGAGAGCTAATTATAAAAATAAATATTTAAAAGAAAATCTAAAAATTAAATTTGGTTCATAGGAGGAGCCATTGCATAATTTGCATTTACATCTCACGTGAGACTCACGTGCTCCAACTACACCGTGACCGTACCTTCTTTTATCTTTCCTCTTTTATTTCTCTGCGTCTTGTAACGAGGCACAGCATTTATACTTCTTCTTCTCCCCGCCATACTTCTCTCTCTCTGCTTCTCTCTACAGATGTCTTCTGCACCACCGCCTCCATTGTTTGAAGCTCTGGGCGGAACCGTCACTGACTTCGCCTCCACCTCCCTCCCTCACCGTTCGTCTCCTTTCAACGCCTTCAGCCCCAGCGTTTTCATCATTGTCCTCATACTTGTGGTCACCGTTTTCGCTTCCGTTTCCCTCTGCCTCCTCCTCCGCTACCTCAATCGTCGCTGCCTTCTCCACCTCTCTACCGCTATTACTTATTCTTCTTCTTCTTCTTCCTCTACGAACAGGAGGATCTCTCCTGTTGCTCCGGCTCCTGCTCCTGCCGATGCGTCTTCGCCGGTTGATTCTCTACCGCTCTTCTCGTTCTCTTCCGTCACGCGCCGCCCTTCTACTGCTGCTGCTGACTGCGCTGTTTGCTTGTCTAAATTCGAGCCGTGCGATCAGCTCCGGCTCCTTCCTTTATGTTGTCATGCTTTTCACGCTCATTGCGTTGATACGTGGCTACAATCGAACCAGACGTGTCCGCTTTGCCGGTCTTCTATTTTGTTTCTGAATCGGATATAATAAAGGCATCGATCGATTCATCCGCAGCCGTAGGCCGTTCTGGCGACAGTTTTCGGATTGAGATTGGAAGCATTAGTCGCCGAAATGCGGTTAACGATGGAGGCGATGGGAGGAGATCCTACTCGCTAGGTTCGTTCGATTACCTTGTAGAAGACGAATTGGAGGTTAGTTTCAACCAAACACACAGGAGAAACAATTCCGACAAAGACGACAGTGCTGCTCCTACGCAGCCTGCTCCTCCGGAGGAAAATCTCTCAGCCGAAGTCGCATCGGGGAGGAACTGGCTCAAGGATTACGTCGATAGACTCTCGAACTCCGTCTCCTCAAGAGCTCTCTCATTCCGAAGCTCTGGCAGATTCTTCACCGGTAGTAGTAGGCGAAGCGAGGTCCCCAACGCCGGAGAGTGGGACGTGGAGGCTCATCGCGCCGGCGAGGAGATCAGTGAGTTGTTTAGATGGTTTTCAGGGGTATAATTAGTTATAATAATTTTTTTTGATCTGCCACTCCATTTCTTTTTTACTTCATCCGCTCCCCCCCCGTTCCGCACTCCTCTTCCAGCCAATGACAGAAAAAGAGAGTGAACGTAGCAAAAACTAGAGTGGAGAAACACATTGATTTTCCCATGTGAATACTGAATATACAGTTTGCAAGACTACAACTGTGGGTAATTTTGCTGTTGTCGATTCAATTCAATTAGCATGTCAACTTTCTTCAACTTCTTCTTCTTCTTCTTCATTTCTCTAATGATTGATTTCTCAGGCTGGAAATCTGTAGGAGGAAGTAGTTGATTTTGGGCTGGAAAGATATGGATTATTTACGGTGGTAATAAAGATTTTATTCTGCATAACTTAGTTATTGTCGTGCAACATCAGTTCTAGTAATTCAATGTTCTTCTCCATGAAAACTGTTGGTTGGTTTTGACTTTAGATTAAACTATACATGTCAATAAAGTATGTATATCAAAGTTTGATTCTCTTTATTCTCTAGGACTAGTTTCTTCAAAACATCTTACTACTAATAAGAGTAAGGAATCTCATTTAGACGAAGAATTTGTAAATGTTTTGCGGCAGGCGAGCCGAATCAAACCAGTTACATATTTCTTTTCTTGATTGTAGAGACAGGACATGGATCTTGTGTAGACATTGGAGTTTAGTTAACCAAACAAGTACCTAAATCAAAACTGTTTTTTGATGATTCATCAATTTCAGCAGGAATCCGTGCTTTGCTTGTTCAAATTGTCACGAAAAAGAAAGAAAGAGATAAAACAAAGGGGGAGTTGTTGAACTTTCCCAGATTCTTCGTGGACATAAACGAAATCACTCCTTTTAGATCTTCCTCGGAGCTTTTGATGTCTCTACGTCTCTGTTCCTGTTTTGTTTCAATTCCATCCACAAAAAAACAGAGTGTTCTAAACAAGATGCCTTAACTTGCCCGTCATAGATATAGTATTAATGTTCATATCTATATTTTACCTAATATTTTTTAATAATTATTAAAATACTTGAAAAAATAAATGTCTTAAATATCTCTACCTATCCGTAGTATCGATTTGCACATATCTGAAATGGGGTGAGACGAGGAGGTAAAATGTTAATGGGTAATCTTACTTTTATTCCCTAATTTTACACTAATATCTTGAGTTGACAATTGTTATTGATTTATTAATACATAGGAAAAATTACAATATAAACCATATTTTTTGGAATCACAACGATTTAGATTTTTAACATATTTTTTCGACAAAACAAATTTTAATGTATTAATCGTAAGCAATTTAAATCTTACTGGTAAAATTATCGCTAAAATCGTCGCGGACACCCACAATGGAAGTGTGATACACTCTATGGAAGCCTAGATCTGAGGTAATTTTCTTCAAACTTTATTTATAGACACTCGGACCTAAAGAGTAGACTCTTGTAGCTGATCCCAAAGGAACATACACGAAAGCTCATTCCTCGAGTCATTGTGTTTCGAAGTTCAAATTACGAAACACCTGAAGACATGCGTACACCTACATCAGACAACCCAGAGCCTCACGAAAGTCCTGATACAATTGTAGGATCCCTCCTTTGATGAGGGAACCCATTTGCAATCAATGGAGACAAAGTCTCCATTGATTGCTAGCTGTGGCTGGTGGCAGCAATTGGAGACTTAAAGTCTCCAATTGCAGCAAGAAGACAACTTTCCTGCGTACACATTTCTTAAATTAATGAATGTGTATCTTCAAAAATCTCCATAAATAGAGATTTTGATGAGCACTTCAGAGTATCTGAAAAATGTAGATCCTCAAGGATCTGAAGAGAAGTGAAATCTTCTATCTAAGAGAGACGGAGAAAATCCCTTCTGAGTGAAGAGGGAGAGAAATATAGTGAGAATTTGTTGGAGAGCGAAAAAAGAAAGAGTCTCAGAGAAAAATAGGTGTGGTACTTTTGAGTACAGTAAGAGTGGTGATTTCTCTTAGTGAATATTTTCTAGGATATTCGTTATCTAGAAAAATATTGTAAATCCTATTTTTCATAGTGAGATCTTTTTTGACTCGGTCCCCGTGGTGTTTTCCTGATTTGAATTTTCACGTGAAATTCTCGGTGTTCATTTTTACTATTATTTCTCTTACTTTTGGCCGTTATAATTTTACGGCAATGGAAAAATATTCCTGGTATTTTTCGAATTGCATCTGTTATCGTTTCTCGTACCGCTTGGTTAGTGATGTAATTGTCCTGTGTAAGTAAGTTCTGTCTAGAAGACTGGAATTTAAGTATACCGTTTGTGACCTTCAAGCCATTCTTGAAAACTTACTTGGAAAGTTAATTCTGTCTAAGGAGATTGACAAGAGCATTATTTCTTAGGAATTATCCTGATCAGTACTTTCCACATTTTTCAGCGGTGGTATTATCATCATCATTCCCGTCGAAACTTTGTTGTTTTTCCTAACAAGTGGTATCAGAGCGAGGTTATTATGGCGAGAAAGATTGAAATCGAAAAATTCAACGGAAATAATTTCTCTCTGTGGAAATTAAAATGAAGGCGCTATTACGGAAAGATGGTTGTACTATGGCCATCGGCGACAGGCCGACAAACGTTGAAGACGAGACATAGAACAAAGCAGATGGGAATGCATACTCCTCGGATACGAAAGTGATGCATTCAGATATAGGCTTTGTGATCCGGTTGACAAAAAGATTGTCAGAAGTCGGGAATGGATATTCCTCGGTTACAAAATGATGCATTCGGATATAGGCTTTGGGATCCAGTTGATAAGAAGATTGTCAGAAGCCGAGATATTGTCTTCTTTGAAAATCAGACCATTGAAGACAAGAAGAAAGATGTCACTGATGAGCATTCAGTAAGAGTTGGTCTGGAGAAATCAACTTTTGACAGGGGAGATGCTGGAAAATCTAGTGATCAAGCAGCTGATGATGTTGACCAAAGAGAAATAGAGATTTCTCCTGAATCAGTTGCAGAACCAGATTTAATGAGGTCAACAAGAGATCGTCGACCATCAAGAAAATACTCTGTGAATGAGTATGTGATGATCACTGACGACGATGAATCTGAGTGCTATGAAGCATCAACAAAAGATGAACCGGTTGGATGCGATGCAAGATGAGATGAGATCATTGCATGAGAACCATACTTATGAGTTGGTTCAGCTTCCAAATGAGAGAAAGACACCGAATAACCAATGGGTTCTACAGTGACGGGTAATAAGACTGGAAAATTTGTGAATTCACATTCTAAGAGAAAGGTTGAGAAGACTCGGAAGAAGTTAAGTTCTCGGGTCAAGTTCAAGTTAGAATCTCAGAGTATATCAGAGCCTGTGATTCAGTCTATTATAAATGTTCAGTCACTAGTTTCAGTTTCACGATAGTATCGTTAAAGGCAGAACCATGTAGAAGATTAAAGTTCCGGGGCGATATGATGAAACAATGAATTATGTGTTGAATATGTTCGAAGGTAACAATTCCTGTAAGGGGACTTCAACATGTTCAGATGCAGTTCAGTGCAATAACTCTAATAGCTCAGTGATAGCCAGAGCGTTATTCATCTCTTCAAGAATTCTTCGTTTCATTCAAGGTCCAAACATATTGATGTGAGGCATCACTGGGTTCGAGACTTGCTCGAGACGAAGCAGTTACACTAGAAGTAAAGTGCACGCCAGTGAGAATGACTCAAACATGTTTTGCAAAAGAATAAGCATGAATTCTGTATAAGCTCAACAGGATTAGAGATACCTTATCATAAGTCGGGAGAGGAAATTTGTAGGATCTCTCATTTGATGAGGGAACCCATCTGCAATCAATGGAGACAAAGTCTCCATTGATTGCTAGCTGTGGCTAGTGGCAACAATTGGAGACTTTAAAGTCTCCAATTGCTGCAAGGAGGCTACTTTCCTGCGTATACATTCCTTATATTAATGAATGTGTATCTTCAAAAACCTCTATAAATAGAGATTTTGAGGAGCACTTCAGAGTATCTGAAAAATGTAGATCCTCAAAGATCTGAAGAAAAGTGAAATCTTCTATCCAAGAGAGACAGAGAAAATCACCTCTGAGTGAAGAGAGAGAAAATATAGTGAGAATTTTTTGGAAGGAGAGAAAATAAAGAGTCAGAGAGAAAAATAGGTGTGATACTTTTAAGTACAGTAAGAGTGGTGATTTCTCTTAGTGAATATTTTCTAGGATATTCGATATCTAGAAAAATATTGTAAATCCTATTTTTCATAGTGAGATCTTTCTGGACTCGGTCTCCGTGATTTTTTCCCGATTTGAGTTTTCACGTGAAATTCTCGGTGTTTATTTTTTACTATTATTTCTCTTACTTCTTGGCCGTTATAATTTCACGGTAATGAGAAAATATTCATGGTATTTTTCGGATCGCATCTGCTATTGTTTCTCGTATCGCTTGGTTAGTGGTATAATTGTACTGTGTAAGTAAGTTATGTCTAGGAGACTAGAATTTAAGTGGACCGTTTGTGACCCTCCAGTCTTTCTTGAAAACTTACTTGAAAATGTAATTCTGTCTAAGGAGATTGCCAAGAGCATTTTTTCCTGGAAATTATTCTAATCAGTACTTTATACATTTTTCAGCAGTAATATTATCATCATCGTTTCCGTCGAAGCTTTGTTTTTTTTTCCCAACAACAATGACACTCGTTAACAGAAAAAGTAACTGTAAGATGTTAATTGCTAACGGTTAAAGTCTATATTGCTATTTTTTCTTAATATATAAATTATCTATGATTTTAATTATTTGCAATTTATTATAATAATTTTACTAATAAATTAAGAATTAGTAAATGCCCCTAATAAGTCTATAGAAAATTGAGTTACATGCATTCTTCCAAATCTATTTGAATGCAACATTTTATACGTTTTGGTATTTTTTTATTCACTTGTTCACTGCATAAAAGCTTATATCCTCATATGTGATTTAAGTTCCATCATGGTCCAATTACTTGCTTGCTTGATTACTTGGGATTCTATTGATTACTTTGAGGGTTCTAACCTCTTAAATTACACTATCAACAACTTTTCAGGGTACTGAAAAAGGCTAGACTTAAACAATGTGTACTAGTAATGAGTAAGAGTAAAAACTTAGCTGTATAGGGTAATATTACCTTTAAGCTTTCATTACTTTACTTCTAAGATCATACTTCACTGATTATTTATTCTTCTCTCTCTCTATCTTTCTCTCTCTAGAACAAGAAAATGATGAAGGTGCCTGGATTATCTTTCATTTCACTCTCTCTCTTTCTTGCCCTGATCTCCTCAACCTTCCATTTCTACCAATCAGCCACTAATCTCATGGAAGAAACCTGCAAGAAAAGTGCAGAGAAAAATCCAAACATAAACTACACATTCTGCCTTACATCTCTCCAAGCAGACAACCGGAGCCGGACAGCTGACCTCCGGAAGCTCGGGCTGATCTCCGTTGGCCTAATCCGGCACAACATCACCGGCACAAGACGAGACATAAAGAAGCCGTTGAAGGACAAATCTGTAGACCCTTTCATTGAGACACGCTTAAAGGACTGCTTCCAGCTCTATTCTGATGCTCTTCCTGCTCTAAAAGAGGCCAAAAGAGACTACAAAGCTAAGAAATATAAGGATGCTAACTTTGAAATAAGCTCAGTAATGGATTCTTCTTCAACCTGTGAAGATGGTTTTACAGAGAAAGAAGGTGTTGTTTCTCCAATGACCAAGCAAAATAAGGACATCTTTCAGCTTGCTGCTATTACCCTTTCTATTATTAATATGCTTCAATAAATCTTCTTCCAAACATGTAAATTATTGCTTGTATTTTAATTATATATTCTTATTTGGATGGATACATGAACATATTATTCTAGTGACAAATCTGTGATTGCATAAAAAGAACACATTGAGAATGAACGACTGAAAATTTCCGGTGTTGATTAGTAGTTTTACATTTTTTGCTAAACCAAGTTAGAGATATCCGTTTAGACTATTAACAATACACGTTTTAGGGTAAAATATAAGAATGAATACATGTTTTGGTTCAAAAGCAGACAATATCTTATTTGTTTAAGCAATATTTTACAAATGTTATCAGTGTCACATCAGAGCCAAAACACAAATGGAAGTGAGGCCGATGAAGACATTGTAGGATCAAGATTGTCTAAGAGGGGGGTGAATTAGACCATTTTTAAAAATTAAATTCAATATCTAAGTGATTTCTCTCTTGCCTTAAATTTCTAAACTAACAGCAAACAGATAGGCAATCAAAGTAAACGAGAGAGAGAGAAATTCTAACACAAGAGTTTTTACGTGGTTCGGCCAAACCTTGCCTACATCCACGCTTCAAGGTTCCCCCTTGAAGATCCTTAACCTTCTCCTCAACGAGAATAAACAGATCGGAATTCAGGGCTCCGATCTACTGCCTTTTACAATTCTGGATTATTCTTCACGGACGATAATCCACTGCCTTATACAGATTTTGAGTTTGTAATAATCAAAACAATCTAAACTCCCTCAAAGGTTAAATCTCAAGTTTTGGTTCGAGTGGAGTAGATGAAATACAGAGTATAAATAATATTTCGCAGGTTAGGGCTCAAGAATGAAATTCGCAAAAGTTGGATCTTCGTGCTCTAACCTCGGCTTAAATACTCTGTCTTATTTTCAGCTTCACAGAATTGAATGCTCATTTCTTCAAATGGAAAATGTTACCGTTAGAGCAGCTTTCGTACAATTTCAGGTAGCCGTTGCCGTCTGTAGTTGCAAGTTGTCGTCGCCATTAAAGTTCTGGAGTTAATGCTGAAAACGACGTCACTGTAGCTTCGCGGCTATTTTGAATTCTGGCGGAAGATCATCGGTGGAAGCAGCTTTAAAAACTATCGGCATTAGTATCTTCAAAACGTCATCGGTAGATGCAACATGATAAGTCATCGGCAGATGCAAGCTTTGAATTCCATCGGCAGATGCATACTGAAAAACCATCGGCTGATGCATCTTGAAAAATCATCGGCAGAAACAACTTGAAGACACCATCGACAGATGCATCTTCAAATGTCATCGGCAGATGTAAGCTTTGAATTCCATCGGCAGATGCATACTGAAAAACCATCGGCTGATGCATCTTGAAAAATCATCGGCAGAAACAACTTGAAGACACCATCGACAGATGCATCTTCAAATGTCATCGGCAGATGTACCTTGAAGACTCCATCGGCAGATGCAGCTTGAAGACTTCATCGGCAGATGCAGCTTGAAATGCTATCGGCAGATGCAACACTTCAACGCTTGAACCGGTATCGGCAGGAATAATGTTTTAAACGCTGAACCGCCATCGGTAGAAGTAGCCTTTAAACGACTTCACTCTTTGTCGTTTTGCGATCAGCAGAAGGAACTATTCTATGTCATTTCACGATCGGTGGATGTACCCTTTGTTTATCAATTTTTAGCCCTGTACACTCAACCCGTTTGTTAGACTACTAAAATACCATTTTCGAGGGTATTTCCAACAAATTAAATCTCATGAATAATTCATTATTCTCTATTAATAAACATAATCAAATTACATACTTGACATTCTAAAAATATCATCAAAAACATATTTAGACTTAAACACTATTTAAGTCAACAGACATTGACCCTCTAAGATATGAAGATTTGGACAACACATCCTATGAAACACAATAATGACGGTTGACCTAGCAAATAGTAAAAGAGTTGCATAGATTAATCATAAATAATGTTTTATCTTTGTACTAACAAGATTTAAGTATAAATTTGTGTGACTCTTGATTCAAAGCAGATAATATTTGACGTTAAATAATGAATGGGTATGTATTGAAGCAAAAGATATTTTCAAAGCTGCATTCTAACTGTAGGTTTTGGCTTCATGTTCTTTGTTTAATTTCAAGCCACGATGACGTGGATGGTATGATGACCAACAAAAACGTGAAATTTTTAATAATAATAATTAAACTCTAATTTAATCAACCTTTTTATGTTCAACTAAAATGATTATCTAGTTGTACGATACGTTTGGACACCAACCTTAACAACATTGTCCCTGCCATATTTTAAACTTAAAACATTTTTGTTCTTCTGTGTATTTTATAGCTCGTGTCTTGTTTTTTGCTTTTAAAAAAAATAGACTTTTAGAAATTAGAAGAATCGATCTCTTAAACGATAACATTTTCTTTGCAGTTTAGTAACGTTATGCGTATTTTTTTCTTCTATTTATGTTCATTATCTCTATCGTGCCAATCCAACACAACTCCGCAGTTTTTTCTTTTTTTATTTATTTTCTCTTTTTTTCATTTTAATTATTATTATTATATATATTTTTCTATTTTTATTTATTTCAATTAATAGAAATATATATCTCCTTTTTCTAACTTATATTATAATATTTATTAGTACAAATGATATATTGTTTTAATGGGTAATTTTTGATTTGAACCCTGTATTATACACGTTTTTTTAATTCGGCCCCTGTACTAAAAAAACCGACAAACTGAACCCTGTACTTTGATTCTATTATCAGTTTTGACATTCTATCAATAATTGCATTAAACCCTCATTGAAAAAACTAACAAACGATCTTGGATTCAGTTGAAATTTTTAACACATGTTCACTACTTAATGAGAAGATAATCTAAAAATTTGCGTGATTTTTTAACACATGTACGATTTATTGGAATTTTATTTTAATATTTTATAAAAATATTATAATAAATCATACATATTTTAGAAAATTACAAAACTTTTTCTATTATCTACCCATGATAATTTGAACATGTGGAAAAATTTTCAAATAAATCAAATATTGTTTGGTATTTTCTAAAAAAATAATTTATAAAGTAAAGGAGAAACTGAGATTAAATTAAAAAAATACCAAAAGATATTGGATTTATTTGAAAATTTTTCCAGATGTTCACCATATTATGGGTAGATAATAGAAAAATTTGCGTAATTTGTTAAAACTTGTATGATTTATTATAATATTTTTAAAAAATACTAAAATAAAATTACAATAAATCGTTGATATGTTAAAAAATCACAAAAATTTCCAAATTATCTTCTCATTAAGTAATGAACTTGTGGTAAAATTTTCAACTGAATCTACGATCGTTTGGTAGTTTTTTCAATGAGGGTTTAATGAAATTGTTGATAGAAGGTCAAAACTGATAACAAAATCAAAGTACAGGGTTCGGTTTGCCAGTTTTTTTAGTACAGGAGCCGAATTGAAAAAACATATATAATACAGGGTTCAAATCGATAATTTTCCTATTTTAATTATTTATAATTTATTATAATTATTCTACTAATAAATATACGACACATTAACATACACTTACGTGATCGTAAAGTCAAAGAGTACACACCTTATTCGTGTTAGAAATCAAACGATAATACGAGAAAAAGAAAATAAAGCGAAACACCAAATTACGTGGAAAACCCTTTCGGGGAAAAACCACGGGCAGAGGAACAAATTCACTAGAAAGATCGGAGATACAACTGCAGGTTTTGCTGCTCTAGCTTACAAGTATTTATAGAGAAACAAAACCTAATAACATTATGGGCCCAACCCGGCCCAACTGGAATTCGGGTCACCCAAATTCCAACAATTCGGTGGAAGAATCAAAATATTAAATGTGTAGTTTTTAAATTATTTATCTAAACATTTATTACTAACAATCTAATTAAAACTCAACTGTTGGATTAGTTGGCAAATATTACTCTTAAAATATCATACTTGTTTCTTCATTCTTGGCTTCCATCATTTCCTACTACAAAACTCTGGCAAAGATTAGACAGTTAGTTCTTTGTTTTACAAGTTGGGGTCCTGCCCGAGACATGGTTTTCAACTGCTAGATTGATTTTTCAAAGTTCAACTCGAAATCTTTGGTTTTTCTTTTCTAATCAACCATCATAACTGAACTTAAAAGTAAGAGGCGTCTCTAATTTGCCCTTGCATGGAAGACTTGTCACAAAAAAAGAAGCACATTATTTCAATATAACCTGCTTTTGTAGTCCATTTTCTCCATTAAGAAGTTTTAGCAGTATACTCTTTTTTTTTCTTATCAAAACATGGATTCTAACAAGTGCAAAGAATCAATACTAAGATGTCTTATATTATATCAAAAAGATGGACAATCAAACATATTTCTCGATTCAATAGAAGCCCAAAGAGATGAATAGGATCCTAAAATAACGAGAGATATGTAAAAATCATGTCCGATTATGCCTATTCCTAATCCTCAATGGAATGTAAGGACGTAGGGATTTGTATGTAGACAAAGTATCTATTTAAATACGCTCGAATGATCCCTTTTCATAATTAGAATGTATAGAATATATTGATCTTCTTATAAATAGTGCCAGTTTTAAGTACCACACTTTCAGTGTCCAGACTTAAATTCTCACGTCATAAGTTCTATGAACCCATGATAGGTTTCTAACCTCCATTGACCAATTTTGAAGAAACTTCAATTTAGTAGTACAAAATAACAAATACTGCCATTTTAGAAAGGGGAAAAAAACAGGGGGACGACAAGCTGAAGATCCTAACCAACATAAAAACCCAATGCTACAAGAAAAATGCAGAGGACATGAAGGCAAGGAACTTTACAGGAGGAGATGAAATACATATCTGGAAGCAGGGAGCTTTTGGAGTTTGTATCAACATTTGTGCGTATTCAGCAGGCACATCCTCCAGACTGTGATTGGGACTGAGAGGCAGCCGCACTGCTTGACTTGAGATTGACATCAACCATGTCTTCTTGCTTTGTGGAAGAGAGTGTTTCCATTCCAGGTAAGGCTGCCGCAATCTTCCGAAACAGTGCCTGTATATGATAAGAAAACTCCAAAATGCTGAGAAATATTGACATTGACATGAGCTAAGAGAATTATGTCATAAGCAAGGAACTGACACCAAGACTCTTATCTAAATAAGAGTTGATTGCGCATAAAACGTTTTCATGTATCAACAGGCTACCTTTATATTGAACCCCGCCTTAGCACTTGTTTCAATAAACATAACATTCAGTTCGCGAGCTTTGGCTTCTCCTTCTTCTATAGAAACTTGCCTGTCCATTTATCAATACATCAAGAGAGGAAATAGCCAATAACATACAGCCGTAATGGACACAAGAATCGGAAAATAACATCTTCATATACTAATGTTATATTGCAAGTATTAATCAAAGCACATCAATCAAGAAGACGACTATCAAAAAATAGTTATATAATATCTAATATTTGTTATACTTTGGGTTTTGAAATAATTATATCAATATTTTTACAACAAAAAATCTCACTTCTTTTCAGCTAAAGATTTTTGTGCATTTTCAAAAATAACCATTCCACAAGTACGATACGGTTCTTTTCACCAGAATATGAAAAAAAACTATCGTCATTCCACGAACCATAATCGAGTACATCATTACCTTTTCTCCACTAGATCTGTTTTGTTTCCCACAAGAACAATAATAACATCACTGCCACGTTCAGTTCGAACCTCTTCAATCCACTTGGACGTGTTCAAGAATGACTGTCTGCCTACACCATAGACAACAAAAAATAGTTCAAGCATTTGGTTTAACAGACAGTCCAGGAAAAACTTCAAAAAGTTTAGATTACTTAAAACACAAAAATGTTTGAGAACATTGTCAATCTTGTCAAACTATTAAGGAACAAAGGAAACACTTCCTTGTAAAAGTAAAAGACAGGTGGCAATATAGATAAACAGCATATCATTTCTGTCGCTCAGAAAGAAAGGGGGGAAAAACGTACTTGCCACATCATAAACAATGACAGCCACAGAAGAATCCCTGATATAGCTCGGGATCAGACTTCTGAACCTTTCTTGCCCAGCAGTGTCCCTTAAACAGATTTTATATATAATTATAAAACTTTGTATGTTGTTGGTAGTTGTATGCATCAAATCATCAAGAGAATCAAGATCTTAACGAATCAAACAGATCAACACAGAAAGCAAAGACTACACAGAAGGCAAAAACGACCCGTTAGCATTTACTGAAAAAGGCAATGCCATTAGGATTATATCGGCTTCTATTTATCCTTTGACCAACATGGCTTTGAACAATAAATGAGACAAAAAAGAGAGTAAAAAAAAATGTTGATACTATATTCATCTTTAGAAGCTGGTTAAGTGCTCGACAATGTCATCCAAGAATATCCAGCAACTGAAAAACTTAGCACATAGCTTGATCTCCTATCATATCAAACCCCTATATCAACTTAACTGACAATTTAATTTTTCTACATAGTGAAACAGCACTATGACCTGAACTTGCATTTCAAACAAGACTAACTGGTTTCCCTTCAAAAACAAATGTCACCAGGTAAATTTCAATGACGTACTTCTTCTTGCAACACTTAACAAGTCAAGATAAGTTCACACCAAATTGAGAATCTATGTTGATTTGTACTAAATGGCACCATTCAATTAAGTTGAAAGTAGCAAGACATTTTGCAGTCACATACATCTCTGCTTAATGTTCTTTCTTAGATGGGAATAAGGTTTTTAGAAACCGAAACTGAAAATAACCACGTTGTTTAATTTGTGTTTGATTTATTACACAAGGCACTAATCATATACTATTAATCCTAAAAAAATGAAGCTTAAGATTCAGATAAACAGAAAATTTGTTTTGACAAAAGATAAAGAGTTTTAGAAATCAAAAAATATTGTTGCAAAACTAGCAGATTATGATGTGGTGCACCATGTATTTCCAAGAAATATTTGAAGAAGACCTTTTTTTAAAGTGCGTCAAAACCAATGACTAAAAATACTGTGTGGTGAGGAAAAACATGTCCACACGTCACCCTAAACACAATGAAGTAACAACATTTGTAAGAGGAGGTTAGCCATGAAAACTGCATTTTACAGAGTAAAATGATGCGTAACAAAAACCAAAAATGAAAAGTCAAAACAATTTTAGATTGATCAGCTGATAATCAAACAAATCATTTGTACTTTACATAGATGATAATGTCATAATTCTAAGTCTAAAAACGATGGAAGGTTCTGAGAATTTTTATAATTACTATGCAGGTGACATTTCAGGCAAAAAAAAAAACCTTTGAACAAGGACGCGACAGTGAAGATAAAATAACTTTGATAAAAGGTGCTATTATCCATGTCTACCCCATCAAGAAATGATATCTCACCAGAGCTGCAGCCGAATTGTTCGATCCTCGAGGTACATCGTCTTTGACAGGAAATCAATGCCAATAGTCGCCTGAATATAATAACATAATGATACATGACTCTCAATGACGTATATAGAAGAATTCAAAAGCAAAAACACAAGGAGAATATGACAAATTCCAGTCAAAACCAAATCAGATCCGGACTAGAACGAAGTTCGAGACGGATCTCGATCATCGTACGAAACGAAAACAGAATTCCGAATACCTGATATGTATTATCGAATTTATCGTACATGAAGCGAGTGATGATACTGGTTTTACCAACTGACTGATCCCCTAAGAAAACGAGCTTATACTTGGCAAGAGCTGAAACCGGCGCCATAGCTTGAATCTCTAATATCTCTGGAGTCTAATAAAGAATTTCAGATCTCGTATATAGGGATCAAATTCTTCGCCGGAGTCTCGCCTCGCCTCGCCTTCCTTCGTATTTCCTTCCCTCTTTCCCAATTGGCCTGCGTTTCTGCACAGTATTTATGTTCTTCGTGGGAGCGGGGGAGAGTCTTTTGCGCGTCGAACCTTTTGAAGAAGCCATTAAACGACCTCGTCCCCCGTCGTTTCACATAAAATATAGGAATTTGAGAAAGAGTACCATTTTATTGACCTTGCAAATGTATCACATACATCATAATGTATATTTTAATAATAGTGTTACTCTTATCATAATTTATTACATTAATTATACAAATAATTATTAGTCACGTTAGATAGTATGTTTAAAGAGTAACGAAAAGTTTTCACAAGATTCAGCTTTTGGTCGACAATAACAAATTTTATGAGTTACCGGATGAGTTTATCTCCATCGTTTTTTTGGGTATGACCTATGAGCCAGAAGGCTCGCAACCATACTTGTCGTCGAATTCGCTATGACGTCAGAGACGAGCTGAATCCATAGGTATCAGTAGAGATTTTTGTTAGTGTAGTCAAGAAGAAGGCGAACTAAACAATCACAGCCAGCCCAATCAAACAGTTCCTTTGTCCGGTCAACCGTAAAACCATCCGAGTGCAACTCCTATTTCCTGTATTTTATTTTTGATGGTCTAATTATATTAATTTATTTATTTTTATATTTTTTATTTAATAATCACTTTGATCGAAATTCCAGTAATCAAAGCTAGAGAGAGCGAGAGAGAGAGAGAGAGAGAGAGATGGCGTTGAGAGCAGCCGTTCTCCGACACTTCCGATTGCCTGTTGGCGCCCTAGCCCCAACGGAACCATATCTGAAGTATCATTCATGGCTGGGTGGTGCTTCCTTACGATTATTTTCATCTCACGGTGGAGATCACATTAGCAAGGACGAAGTAATAGAGAGAGTGATATCCGTCGTCCAGAGTTTTCCCAAAGTCGATCCTTCTAAGGTTTACTTCTTTTATCCTTTTCTCTCGTTTTCTCATTCTCGTTTTGTTTATCACTTGGATGATTTTTCGTTAGAATGTCGGATTGGGGTTTGCTTGACTAGAGAATGTGTTTGCGTTGCTGGGTAAAATTAGTTTCTCTTTATGCCTCGTTTTGTGATGGAGAGTTTGCAGAAGCTCGATGGATGGATCTTTTTTCACATTCTTGGCGTGCTGTGTTTGGTTCCATATAATTGGGGAAATGCAGGAACAAAGCTTTCTGAAGTAGTTTCTCATGTAATGAAACTGATGCTGCTAAATTTGATCATACATATGGTTTATATGTACTCATCAAATATAAAATTTGTCAACACCCTATTTAGTGTGAAGTATATTCCAAGATAAAAGGTTGGAAATAGGGGAAAGGGGATATGTTGCAAGAACAGCTTATTTTGATAAAAGGGTCTGTTCGCCCATTCACTGTGGACCTGGTTTTAAATGGATATTTCTGGAATGTAGATTCAATATTTGCATAAATGTAGATTAATTAAATGTTGGTAGTATGAACAGTTATGGGTTTAAAAGATACACATCGTATTCATGAAGTTATTTACTTAATTAAAGGAAATTCCTTTCAAAGTTCTTAGGTCGGCACAAGTGTTCAATAACTTTTTAAGCATGGCATTGTTTGGGAAAAAAGTCTTTTTAACTAGAGAATTGAACTTATCAACCTATCCTATCCTGGGGACACAGACTATGGATGTAGTACTTTTTGCCTGATAGGATGGATTTGTCAAGAAAAACTTAGATGAGTGCATGGCATTTAGAGATAGGTGCAGTGGTGAGCGTTTAACACCTAAGTGGAAGAAGTAGCAACCTGGCTGAACTACTTACCTGGGAAGTGCTTGGGCATCTATTTCTTGGTTTGCCCTCTTACATTTCAGCTTAAACATTTATTTATTTATTTTTTATTTTGTCTGTTTGAGGCCTTGATATGGGGTTCCCACATGGATTTTTCAATGAGTTTGTTTAGAATTCCTTTATCTACAAAGGAGGATGTCTATTATGGCTTGAATTTGCTGTTGTATGGCAATTGGCATAACCTTTCCGATAAAGTTGTTTAATATCCAATATTGTCATTCACGTGGGAGTTGATATTCCGTCTTTTGATGGCTAATATTTGTACTTTCTAATCTTCCATAGCATATAAATCTTAACTCAGATTTTATAATGAATAGATTGTGCATGGGGGCTTTAATAACATCTTGCTGTGGCCTAATTGATGATACCTATTTGTCATGCAGCTTTTTTATTTAACATAATTTTGGAGGAAAACTAGTTAATTTTAAAATATTATACTCTGCTTTAAACCTCGATGTTTATCATTTTCTTTATTGTTTTTATTCAATGGCATCTTTCCTTGTTGAATGATCTTCAGGTAACCCCTGAGGTACATTTCCAAAATGACTTGGGCTTGGATAGCTTGGACAATGTGGAGATTGTGATGGCCTTGGAAGAAGAATTCAAGCTGGAGATTCCTGACAAAGAAGCTGACAAGATTGATTCATGCAACCTAGCCATTGAGTACATCTATAACCATCCAATGGCCGGTTGATTTATTTAAGTAATATGTTTTTTTCTGGATTAAGGTCCTTAAATAGGATGACCTGCTTGAGCTTTGTTTTGATTGTTTTAATGTTTGTCGAAAGTCAATCAGCACGATGTGGTGGGAAATAATTTGCATCTGTTCAAAAAATACATCTTCCAGACTTAAACTTGATAGATTTAATGCTCTTAAATATTTTTCCGGAACTTATCGTGTGAGACTTTTATATTTTCTTTGGGGCTTTGTTGACTTTGCCGTTTAACGTATTTTACGAAAGCAGACGGGTAGGCTATCGTCTTACCTGCTAACAAACTGAAGCATGCTTGAGTTGATGGTTGAATGCCTGCTTAGTTAGATAGAGTCCTTAAGGATGCATATTGATGGTTTAATTGAGCATCAAGGTAGAGTTCTTGGCAATCTGTCAAAGATGCAATTGCATGAGTCTAATGATTTGTTCTTAAAGGGCTCTCTAATGTAATTACTTGTGCATGTTCTTTTGTATCAAGGTAATGGTACCTAAGTTTGTGAAGGGCGGCTGTTTAGGGCAGATTGAAGAGATGAGCAGAAGCAGTAGTTTTATTATGAGTCTCTTTACTGCAAGTTTCTCTTGGTAATATTATCATTGCAGGTGATTTAGGGGAAGTTGAGGAAGAAAAAGATAGTCCAAAGAGGAAGGACAAGGAAAAAAAAGTGGACGACATCAATTTTAGAGTTCTTGGGTGGGGTTGAAGAAGCTATATACTACATGAGTACATGGACACTATACTTCGTCATCAGCCTCATCAGCGTGCCGCACCCGATCAGTCCTGTGGTGGAGCAATCCCCGGGCTAAACAGGGTGCTCTTATCTAACAAATAGTTGAAAAACCTATTTTCTCGTCACATTAAATGATTCAATGGCTAACATTTGAAAATATTAGCAAGAAGAATAATTAATCCAATACATGTAATAGAATAATTAATGAAAAAAAATCTTAAATTATAGGATTAATACGTTAATAAAATTGCTCTTGAACAATGGTCTGTTAACAAATCAACTCTTGTCGTCTAATTTTTTTGTGAAAAATTTATACATGCGAGAGCCCCAGCTCGAATCGCAGGATCTCGCACTTAAGCGCGGGAGCTAATGCTAGAGAAAGTTTTCAAGCATGAGCTCCCGTGCCTTAATTTGCGGGCTTCCTCGATTCGAGCATAAATTTCTGCACGAATAAATTTTTGATGAAAAATTAGAAGGCGAGGATTAGTTTGCTAAAGTAAAATAATTTAAGTGTAATTTTAATGATGCAATGATTTTATAGGTTAATAATTTTTTCGTTTCACCCAACGGGTGCCTGATGCATTGTCGTGGTCCCGCGAGTTCTTCAGTTTGAACGTTCAAATTTCAAATCCCGTGACGTCCAACTCACACGCTTAGCAAAGAATTTTAAAAAATTAAATGCGCGTACAGCGTACTTTAGCAATTAGAACCGCAAGACATTGATCTTCTAGAGCGCTTTCTCTGAATTCTTTGGAGACTGCGTCCATTTCAAGTCAGCTGTTTCCTCTGCCGCTGCTTCTTCTTCCCTAATCCCTACCCTGTCGCTGTGTGTTTTTGGAATTTCCTTCTTCAAGCGTTTTGTTGTTTGCTTCTGATTTCTGTTAGGGATGACGACTATGGAGAGCTTGATTGGTTTGGTCAACCGGATTCAGAGGGCTTGTACTATGCTCGGTGATTATGGCGGCGGTGATAACGCTTTCTCTTCTCTCTGGGAATCTCTTCCCTCCGTCGCTGTCGTTGGTGGCCAGGTCCGTCTTTAATGTCTGAATTTCTATCGTTCTTGATTTTTGAGTTTTGTTTCATTTCCTTGTTGTTTTTTTCTTTTATGGTGAAGGAAATTGAATTGATGTTATTTATCCTAATGGAAGTACCGGATTCCGGATTAGGAATGGGTTTCTGGATAAAGAAGAGTGAAATAATTGTGAGGAATAGAGAATTAGCTCGTCAGAGAAGAGAGGGAGATTGATATTTTTTCCTGCTGAAATGATGTCTAATTTTGGTCTAAACTCGTGCAAAGTATGTTGTCTAGTATGAATAATTTCACAAGTTTTTCAACAGAGTTCAGGTAAATCCTCCGTTTTGGAGAGTATTGTAGGGCGTGATTTTCTTCCAAGAGGATCGGGTTAGTATGGATCTTACTTCTGGTTAAGCCTTTTGATTAGCAATTATTCCCGGACGCATTGCTAAGTTGCTTTTGGGAAATTTCAGGGATTGTTACCCGGAGACCATTAGTATTGCAGCTCCATAAGACAGAGTCCTAAGGAAGTACCGGATTCCGGATTGGACTGGTGTTTTCTGGATAAAGTAGAGTGAAATAATGTGAGGAATAGAGAATTAGCTCGTCTCAGAGAAGCTGAGGGCGATTGATATTTTTTCCTGCTGAAATGATGTCATTTGGTCAAAACCGTGCAAAGTATGTTGTCTAGTATGAAAATTAAAGGTTTTTCAAACAGAGTTCAGGTAAATCCTCCTTTTGGAGAGTATTGTAGGGCGTGATTTTCTTCCAAGAGGATCGGGCTAGTATGGATCTTACTTCTGGTTAAGCCTTTTGGATTAGCAATTATTCCTGGACACATTGCTAAGTTGCTTTTGGGGAAAATTTCAGGGATTGTTACCCGGAGACCATTGGTGTTGCAGCTCCATAAGACAGAGGAAGGATCACAAGAGTATGCTGAATTCCTTCACCTTCCGAAGAGAAGATTTACTGACTTTTGTACGCCACCTTTACCTTACTTTTCTACCTCAATCATAGAGTGTGTTTTCTTTCTCAAGCTTCATATGCGAAAAAAGTGTTGCAATTCCAACTAAAGATACTGAATGGTTAAATAAATTTAGACTCTGGGAATTTCTCCGACATATCTATGTTATTTCGTTTGTAACCAGTCTGTTATCACAATTGCTGCCAATGTTTCTACCATTTAGAGCTGCTGAATAATCTTCTAATGCTTCATGTTTCTTTCCTTCTTCTTCTTCTTCTTCTTCTTCTTCTTCTTCTTTTTTATTTTTTTTTTGTAATTTTGCTCTGCTTGAGAACATGAACGTAAGTTGCTAATTTCAATTTATTTGGTTTTTGAATGACTTTGTATGCAGCTACTGTCCGTAAGGAAATTCAGGATGAGACTGATAGAGTAACAGGGAGGTCTAAACAGATATCTAATGTTCCCATTCATCTCAGTATTTACTCTTCCAATGGTGAGTCACTTGTTAGGAATGGTTCATTCTACCCTTAACTATGTGCCATGTGGGGGGTACTTCTTGGCCTCTGGCATTAACTACTGTTCTCTCAAAATTTGCAGTTGTCAACCTAACCCTAATTGATTTGCCCGGTTTGACAAAAGTAGCTGTTGGTATGTTATGTAATTTATATCGTGATAATAGAAAATTTGATTTTTTTCATTACATGATTTGGTTACTCGTCTTTAAAATTTATGGATATCTTACTCAGAGGGGCAGCCTGAGAGTATAGTTCAAGACATTGAGAACATGGTTCGATCTTATATTGAGAAGGTAACTATGAAAACATAGATTGTGTTTATTCTCTCTCCCTCTCGCTGGTTGACTTTTTGTTATGCATGTTTGAGGAGCATTACAATGCAATATTAATGTTTTTTGGTGCCTTTTTGTAGCCTAATTGTATAATTCTTGCTATATCTCCTGCCAATCAAGACATTGCTACATCTGATGCGATAAAAATTTCAAGAGAAGTGGATCCCTCAGGTTTTTTTCTTTATATATAGTGTTTACCCTTTTTGAGTGATATCTATCTTATAGTTTTAATCATTGCTTATTTTGTATTCTATAATTTACACAGGAGAACGAACTTTTGGAGTTTTGACAAAGCTCGATTTGATGGACAAAGGAACTGATGCATTAGATGTAAGCTCCCATTTCCCCAATTTCTTTGGCAGTTGATATACAATCTCTGGGTATATCAGTTAATATTTGTTTAAGTTTTTAATTTTGTTAGTAGTTATTTTTTCAGTGTTCTGTTAAAGATATGTTTGCCTTCTATTTTTTAATTTATGGAGTTCCTATGTTTCACTCATATTTACCCTAAAGGTCTTAGAAGGAAGATCCTATCGGCTTCAACATCCGTGGGTTGGGATTGTTAACCGCTCCCAAGCTGACATAAATAAAAATGTAGATATGATTGTTGCTAGGCGCAAAGAACGTGAATACTTTGCTACCAGTCCTGATTATGGTCACTTGGCTAGTAAAATGGGTTCTGAGTATCTTGCAAAACTTTTGTCCAAGGTTAGCTTTAATTTCTTGCTTCAGTTTGTGAAATTTTATTGCATAATATATTTTTGGCTTGATTTTTTATCCTGTTGTAGCAACTAGAGTCAGTGATTCGAGCTCGTATACCAAGCATTACATCTCTTATTAACAAAAGCATTGAAGAACTTGAATCGGAAATGGATCATCTTGGCAGGCCAATTGCTGTTGATGCTGGGGTTAGTGATTTATGTATATTTCTCTTGAATAGTTTACCATTAATTTGATATTTTATTTGCTTACGTGACATTTTTTTCGTGATATAGGCTCAATTATACACTATCTTGGAACTTTGTCGCGCATTTGACCGGATTTTTAAGGAGCACTTGGACGGAGGGTAAAACATATATTAGAATTATCTTATTTTTGTTATGTTCTCTTTCAATTTTTTTTTTTTTTTTTTAATGTCAAGTAGACCAAAGAGTTGATAAGGCTTTTAGGTGTAACTAGTATGTCACTGCACTGTTAAGAAGCATGGACACAGACACAGACTTGGGACACTATTGATACTTTGACGAGTTATTTTGCAGAAAAAAACTATTTGGGTTAAATTATACAATTTGCTATCCAAAAAATAGTGTTTTCCCTCCTTTTTCATGCAGTTTTATATTTATTTTATTTTCTAATTTTTAATCTATATATTTATTTATTGGATCAAAATAAATGTTGTTTTTACTTGTAAAATTTACAACAGTATCATATGTCCCTCAAATATCTTGGTGGCTTGTTAATGGTGCTTTGCTGTTTGTCTGAAATTCAAGAAAATAAGGCATAGATAATGGAGTCATCTTTGGTGAGAGACAATTGTGTTGAAGTGTGTTGGATGAGTATCGTTGTCGGATACATGTTCGCGGAGACGTAATGACTAAAATAGAGTGTCCGTGCTTCATAGACTCTCTGGCAACGTTGACTGAATTTTACTATTGGTTATTTTCAAAGGACGAAAACAAATTAGAACTTATTTTTTAGTTTGAACTTAGTTGATATTGTAAGACAAACTGCTTGCTAAGACTCCATTTTGACTTACACTACTGATGATTCTCTTCATTTGCTTATTGCTTGGGATATTCTTTTTTACCTGTAGGCGGGCCGGTGGTGATCGAATTTATGGCGTGTTTGATAATCAGCTTCCTGCTGCTTTAGGAAAGCTTCCTTTTGATCGACATCTTTCTCAGCAGAATGTGAGGAAAGTGGTTTCAGAGGCTGATGGTTACCAGCCCCACTTGATTGCTCCAGAGCAAGGTTACAGACGACTTATTGAAGGAGCATTGAATTATTTTAGAGGCCCAGCTGAAGCTTCTGTTGATGCTGTAAGTCATTTGCATTCCAATGATCAAGTAATTTTTATGTTACACAGTAATGATTGAGTTGTTTCTTATGTACTTCTTTAAACGTTAATCCCTTTTTTTCTGAATATATTCACGAAAAATAATATTTGATCAAACTGTAATTTCTTTGCAGGTTCATTTTGTGTTGAAAGAGCTTGTGAGGAAGTCGATAGGAGAAACACAGGTAAATAATGGAGGATTAAATACCCAAAGATAGTCTCCTAGTTTGGCCAATATTCAATTTGTAGGGAGACTATTTACTTTGATGAATTCGAATGAACAGGAATTAAAGCGCTTTCCAACTCTGCAAGCAGAAATAGCATCTGCTTCCAACGAGGCATTGGAACGGTTTCGTGAAGAAAGTAAAAAAACTGTTATTCGACTAGTTGAAATGGAGTCTTCCTATTTGACAGTCGATTTCTTTCGGCGACTGCCACAGGAAGTGGAAAAGGGAGGGACTCCAGCTGCCTCAACAATTGATAGATATACAGAAGGTCATTTCAGGAGAATCGGTTCAAACGTCTCCTCATATGTGAGTATGGTATCTGAGACACTAAAGAACACTATTCCCAAAGCGGTGGTTTATTGCCAAGTGAGGGAAGCTAAACAGTCGTTGCTAAATCATTTTTACACGTTAATAGGAAAGAAGGAGGTAATTCCATTGTCCTCTCTCTGTCTCTCGTTTGCAATAGCTTTCCATGGTTTGTTTTTCCTTGGGAATTTGATATGCTGGAAAGGTGAATATTGCTTTGATGTCTGTGCTAATCGTTACACTAAAAACCTTCAAGCTCTACCCATCATGCTTTGTGTGAGATTCCACGTGTTCGACAGTACAATGATCGATGTCTATGGCAAAATTTAGCCAACCCGAAAAAGAGTCTTGCTTTCCATTTTCGTTTTAACATAGAATGCAGGTGAATTATCATCACTCAATCTAAGAATTTATCAACTGCTGCTGATTTTTTCAGGCTAAGCAAGCTGTCACAGTTGTTAGATGAGGATCCTGCACTCATGGAGAGGAGGCAGCAGTGTGCAAAGAGGCTTGAGCTCTACAAGTCCGCTAGAGACGAGATTGATTCTGTTTCATGGGCTCGCTAAGATTGAAGATTACAGGTTGTAGCATAGTTTTTGGTGGTGAGTTTCACCCCATATAAATTTGTTTTATTGAGACGAGTTGACATTCTTTGATACTTGATACCTTTGCTCAAACTTTAACATATGACACGTGTTCGTTCTGTACTAGGAATGGGTGTTGTAGGATTGATTGTAGTGTATTTTTGCTATCCATAGTGGACTTTATATCGGGGAGAATAATATTACATTTTCACTTTAATTTTGTCCTTTATTATTACACTATGCAACGTTTACATGTCTTTTATTGATAGATCAATGTAATTCATAATAATTTCAAATTTTTATAGAATATGAATGACATGCAAACGCAACTGCATCAATCATCGACTTGGAGATTATAACCTCGGAGTTATGTAACTTATCAATGGTATGAGCCTGTGATTTGATTGTAAAACATATCAAACAATATCATATTAGATATGAAGCTCGATTGCTAATCAATTTTCACATTTATTAAAATGATATTAGAAATCAATTTGGTCTGTTCTGTCCAAACCTACTTACGAGAGAATAAGTTCTCCGAACGATCAACATGGTTCTAACCGTGGGTTGAAGGCGACAATTTAATCGAGACGGCTCAATTTTACATAAAGTAAAGATAAGTACGGACAACCATACACTTGAAAAATGTAAGCTTCTCATACGTTGGAATCACGCGAACTCTAATTGGCGAAAATAGTATTTGTCCTAATGTCCCACTGAATGAAGTTACTATCATACCCCTGCTGACAGTTTCTGCGTCCTCAAATATTGGGGTTAATATAGTCTAAATAGTTTCAAACGAAGCCGGACGAGCTTTCCTTTGAACTCACTCTCTATTTAACAACTGGGCGAAGATTTCCATTGTCTTCGGCTGTTACCTCCTCTCATTTCTCGCTCGCTCCCGCGCTTCTTTGTTCTTTCCTTTGCGTCGGTGAGTAATTTAATCGATAAATGTTTTTCAATCTTTTCTTGTTAATCTTCCTTGTCTAGATTGCTCTATGGTTTTCTGACTTCGAGTATTCTTTTTCTTTTTTTTTTTGTCGTTATTACGTTCGCATATTCAGATCTCTCATTTTCTGTTTGGATCTGAGCTTTGATTCTTTTTTTTTTTGGGTATCTGTGATTGACAAACAAGACTACTGGAGCTAACTTATAACGAAATTTTTTAAATTCATTTTTCTGTTGTTTGAAAGTTTGCTCGGATCTGATTTTTGATAGTACAATTTAAACTTGTAATATACGGCGGAAGATATCGAAATATATATTTTTTTTTTAAAAGCATTTTTGACTGTTCTTTTCGTTGGTGAATAGTTATCGAAACTAGATTGATCGTCGTGATGATTTGATTGAGTTGCGTGCTGTTTAATTTTCTTTGGTTCTCAAATTTAAATTTCCGATCAAACTCCTTCATTCTTCTAATGTCATACATAAATATTCTGATCTCTGAGGAATCCCAAGAGTAATGATATGAATTGAATTTTTCCATCTTCCCCTCTTTAATGTGGGAAATTTCTTTTGTTTATAGATTAGCTTCTTTATTAATGTTTGATCTTATCTTTATTTATGCTTATTGTTAGATATTAACAATAGGAATGTTACTCACTTTTGATTTAATGTGAATAAGTATTCAATTCTCATTAACGCTTAGATGTTTATAGATCTGACAAAATAACTTAGAATTTAATGAACTTCTTGATCAGTATATTAACATTGTTGTTAACGATCTTGTATTAGGCATATTTTATATTGCATCAGTTCCTGGTACATGTTTTATCGTTTCCCCATCCCCATCACCAAACACAAAACACAGTCAAACTCATTTACAACACCGTCTTTTTAGTGGATCCTCATTAAATGATTTTCCTTCTTGTTTATAATGATAGTTAAATAAAAGCTCAATTTAGTTGCCGCTGATGGGGAAAATTGTTGATGCTGGAAACATGGTATGTATTAGATACTATTTTTTAATTGAATCTTTGCTCCGTGAAACTCGATGGAATATTTGAAAGTATGAAACATGTGTCATTCTGTATATTTTTCAAGTTCTAAATACTGGTTTAAATAATATCTTATTTGTAACACATTTTGCTTGCCTCCGCATCTTAATTTAGTTAGGAATGAGGTTGTTTGCTTAATCAAGTCAGTTGTTTGCCCCAAACAAATCACTCAACAATTTATCATTTTATTTTATTGTGAATACCTAAGTCAATGAACATGGTTGTTTGTAATTTGTTTCTGCAGTTTTCATGAGTGATTATTTGAATTGTTGTGACTGAATTTTGTTTGTTTTGTTTTTTAATTACTAATTTATACAATCACAGGAACTTAGAGAAAACCTACCAGAGGAGAATCCTACAGTGGTTTTTGTTCTGGGTGAGCAGATTGTTTTAAGCACATTGTTTCATTTTTTAACTATTTGAGTTGTTTAGTAGCTTTTTGCTTGTCCTGAGGAACCCGAAGTCCTTTTTATTTCATTCGTAACTTCTTGTAACATTTCGAGTTTCTCATTTTTTCCTTTGCAGTATGCTTGGATTTTATTACTCTTTAACTATTAAAAGTATCTGTTCGTGAAATTTCTTATTAAATAAATCTCCCTTATCGGTTGCAGGTGGCCCAGGCAGTGGAAAGGGTACCCAATGTGCAAATATAGTTGAACATTTCGGGTTTACCCATCTTAGTGCTGGCGATCTACTCCGAGCAGAAATTAAATCCGGATCTGAAAATGGGTACTGTTGGTAACAATTATTGTAGATATTAAATGCATGAACACTTATGATACTGATAGACCTCCGTGATGTTATTTTTTAATCAAATATCTTGGGTGAATTGTTGTGGCAATACATATCTTTGTACACTAACTAGAATGTCATTGGCCAGTTAACATTTGGAATTTTCGCTTGGAAAGTAACAGCATTTCATTATTCAATATAATGATTGTAACTGTGATTTATTCCATTGTGTGGATGAACATGAAATGCTTTGTTGTCCTAATGTGGTAGGCAGTTTTCATTTTCGTTCTGGTCATGGGCGTGTGACGGTAATCCTGCTATGGTGTTACGTCCTTTTTGTGAGCTAAAACTATTACTTATTTGTCTGCAGCACGATGATTGATAATATGATAAAAGAAGGGACAATTGTCCCTTCAGAAGTAACCATTAAGCTTCTTCAACGAGCAATGGAAGAAAATGGAAATGAAAAATTTCTCATTGATGGTTTTCCTCGTAATGAAGAAAATCGTGCGGCATTTGAAGCCGTGGTGAGTCCCTTCAGAACTTATTTAGTTGAAACAATAATTATTTAGGTTGAGTATTCTATTAAAATTATTTGTTTAGAAATGGTATGAATCGTCTACCTATGATGGTTTGCAGACAAAAATTGAACCGACTTTTGTTCTCTTCTTTGATTGCCCAGAAGAAGAGATGGAGAGACGGCTTTTGAGTAGGAACCAGGTGGGTGAATTTTTACATCTCTCTGTCAAGGAGTTTCTAAAAAGATGCCCATATTTTTTGTCTTTGTATAGAGTATATGACTCTATTGGTGATCCAGGGAAGAACAGATGATAACGTTGAAAGTATAAAGAAGCGTTTTAGGGTTTTCTTGGAGTCTAGCCTCCCTGTGATCGAGTATTATGAATTGAAAGGGAAAGTTCGGAGGGTAAGATTATTATATTCATTTAGTTTTAAAATAGCCTTTATTATAAGTATAACTGCTGACGTAACCTCTCTCGTTCACAGATTGATGCTGCGAGACCCATAGAAGATGTTTTTGAGTCTGTCAAATCTATATTTACCAGATGAGAAGGTAAAGCACCATATATATGTTACCCCCTTAAAATGGCATGCACCTTAATCCATTCAGTAGATGTACACCATCAGTTGTAGGTACAAACATTATGACGTTTCTTCTGATATCAGTTTATGATGATATGCAGGCCAACTGAGGCGTTTATGAGTTTGGAATCTTAATTATCGTGATATCCATTTGAGGTAAGATACAGTTCTTTTTGTTCTTATATTCTGTCTTGATCAGACGATAACTGATTCTACCATTTTGCACTTGCTATCTAGCTTCCTAACTTGTGCACTTCTTTTTTGATGTTGGGTGTTTGTTGATTGCAAAATTAATTTACTATTTCACAGAACTACTAGGCGGTTTAATTTGTGGCCGGAGGTGTTCATGATCCGAGTTGATTCCATAGAATGTCTCCGAGTCTTTAATTTCACATAGTCAGCATCGTTATTATTACTGTATTCCTAATACAAAATTCATACAGAATATTACTTTTTTCTATGACTGGTCTGTTCTATTACAAGTAATAATAAATATAAAAGATGATGATTTAATGCTTTTATTGTGAAATTACCTCTCTCTCTCACTCAATGCCAATTGTCACCTGCTTGGAGGGGGTTTTGCCTGAGCTACACAGGTCAATCGTGTATTTATGATACGAGCAATTGACAAATGAATCTCATTTTTCGCATTATTTTCATTTTCATCAGTTAAAGAAAGTATGCCTAGTTCCAAGTTGTTCAAGAATAATGTAATAGTAGGCATTGAGTTTCTCTACGCTTTGTCCGTCTTAATATTAGATTGTTCAATTTGTTGACGAGAGAAAGGGAAGGAATTGATCGTCACCGCAAGAGTTTTTGTATTGTTATTTGGGTCTGCTGTGATAGAATGGATAAAAGAGGTTCATCTTATGTAAAGGCATAGGGGAGGCTAGTATAATATGCACCATCTTTGAAATGAAATAACATATAGTTTTCAGCTATGGGCTGAGGCAAAAATCATGGAACAAATATGATACCATTCTCCTTAATGGTGTCAATGATTATCCCAAGCCTACCCTCAATCCGCTCATTCTTTCTAGGTTCATACGACATTGCAAATACATCGGCTTCTTTGGACCTCTCCGCTATAAGATTCCCTATAACTCGACAAGCGTTGTTATCAATGAGGGACTGTAAGGAATACCTCAAGTCCTTTGAATTTGTGCTGGCAACTGAAATCACTTTGCTTGTACCCCTATGCATCACTTTGGCGTGTACAAATCGCTTCGAGAAGAACACGTTGAGTAGGAATGGCCTCATGTACATGTCCGTCCTCTGCTTCCATGATTTTCGATTAGGCCGTTCCGCTGCCTCCCCTCTAGATCTCCTTGTCCAGGCTGCTAGGATGAAACAATCCTGCGTATGTAGATTTTGATTTCGATTTGCTTCAAATTGAGGTAAAAAACAATAACTGAATTTTCAGATATAATACTTTGAATTTAATCATTGTTCGATTGCCTAGGGGTGAGACCTGTTCTAGTTAGGATAAACCGAATCTAATCTAATTTGGTTCGGTTCTTACATTCTAAACACTTGTTCAAAACCGGTTTTTGGTTGTAACTATGAAAAATTGGTCCGAAGCAAACTGCAGCAGTCATATATTCATGAAATTTTCTTAATTTTGAAATTTACGAAAAGAATAAAGTCAAACACAGAACTGAACTGGCCTAAACCAAACCCAAACAGACGAAAGTTGATCAGTTAGGGGTAGAAACAAACTGAACCGGCCAAATTGCACCCTTAGTATCCACAACGATGACGAAAATCAATCTGACTTAATAATAGCCAAGAACTAAAGAGAAAAAGGAGCTAAGAGGATCCTCGGTAAAAGCTATATCATGCTTTTTTGTCTCCTAGTCATTTCGTCAAACACCTTCACTGCATGGTCTTAAAGTCGTCAATATTCAATCTTCCAAAGCCCCTTAATAGCATTTTCCTTCTATATTAAACTAGACTATGAAATTTAGAATCACTAACTTCAAAAATTGCTTCCACCTAACCAATTACTCATACACAAACCCAGTCTAAGAATGAATAGATCCCAACACACCCGACGTCTCAAATGAACATTTATGAGTTGGGAGGATTCATTAAAGATTGTCGAGCAATCCTCACAAAATATGTTAGCCTATAAGAAGAAATTAAAGGTAGTAGAAATCATACATTACTAGAAGTAGGAATGGGAGGAGCGACTGAGTCGATACAGATGCCGAGGCTGGGAAAAGATGAAGCCCATGAAAGAGAAGTGGGTTTCAAAGAACGAGCTGGAAGTGAGGCGGCGGAAGGAAGAAGAAAGCAAGTGGGCGATGATGACGGAGGAGCCCCAACGACGGTCGCCATTTTTACGCTTTTGCTGGGGAACCCACTCTTTTCTAACTTCTTAGTTCTCACTGCTGGTGATTTGGAAAAACAAATTTTTTCGCTAAGACTGTCACTCGTCTCCCGAGTCTATATCCTCATCAACACTAATTTGATATTTCAAGAAATATGACCAATTTAAACAACAAAAAGTAATAACAAAATATTTTGTTATTAATAAATTTTGATTAAATGGATTGGATTATAAAAAAATATAGGGTAGTAGTTAACGAAATAACTCTCAAAATATGTGATGATTAACAAAATCACTTTTAAACCACGTTCGTTATTATGTTTGCCCTCACACTATACTCTGTGAACAAATTAACTCTTGACGAACTCCCGGTCTCTCTGTTTATATTCTCGATCTTTGTCTTCCATTAAACACGTTTAATAGAGAACATGAGCCCACTCAATTTCAACCAGGCTCCCGTTCCAAAAAAGATTTCTCAAGAACGGGAACTCTTTCTTCATTGTCTAATTTATTTTTGCCGTTAAATTTAACAAAAAAAAGTCCCATAATTTTTTAGTCATGTAGTTTATCGGCTTCTACTTAATTGAGAGTTGTTTAGTTATTTTTAAACCAAAAGAACTAAATGAGATGTTCCATAAAATACAAAGATAAAAAATATAATTTACAGAATAATTAATTTGTAACAGTAGTCGATGACATACTTGAAAACCATCGTTTCAATTCAAAGCTTAGGGAGCTACATTGATCGGAACAAACCGGACATGCACAATGCGATCATCGGTAATATGTTCTCAGCAGGATTCTAGCATAACTAAAACAGAGACTTACACACTACATTACGCAGGCTTGGCTAGTTCTTCTGGCAAATCATCCTCGTCATGGTAGATGTTCTCAGCCATCTGCCATATCTGAAGTATGTTATCTTCGGCTACACTTGCAACAACCCAATCCTCGCAAGGATTCCACGAAAAATCCGATATTTTACTCGTGTGACCGCCATGAATAAAAAGCAATTCTGGGGGTCCATCTTCGGCATCCTCGGGTGACTGCTCTTCGTCGATCCTGTACAATAAACCACGTCAAAACAAGTTGAAACATTCATGAAGAACAAAAAATAAAAGATATATACAAGATTTTCTTTAAAAATTAAAAAAAAGAAAACCAAAGAAGTTTGTATAACTACCTGCTGAGATCCCACACCATAAGTCTCCTACCAAGGCAGCAAGAAGCTAAGATCGTCTCATTCTTCGGATTCCAGCCAACTTGAAAGACCTCCTCCCTGTTGTCAAATAAGAGCGGTCATTGAATTTAAGAAAATATATATACAAATCCCTACAACTCAGCATATAAAAATGAGTCCGAAGAAGTTGATGTGGATGGATCATGGTCGTGGGAGATTCTTACTTGTGACAATCAAAAGTGTGGAGCGCAGTGCTTATCTTCCGTAGATCAAACAGCTTAACAGTTTTATCGGTAGACCCTGTCGCAACTACCCACTCATTAAAGGGGTTAAAAGCCAAGCAGTTCACCTGTCATAATATTTCGGAAAGAAATATTATTTAGTCTGAACCAACCAGTTTTAAATATAAGACTTGGGAGAATATAGTAATGTACCCAACGAATATAGTACTTGCAAAATAGACTAGAAACTAGTTATTTCTATAATATATGTACCTCACTTTGATGAGCAATTACAGACTGTACAGGTTTGCTAACTGATGGAGTTCGTAGATCCCACATAAGCAAGTACTGATCATCGCCAACTGAACCAAATAAATATTCATGCCTCAGGTGCCAAGCAACATCCTCCACAACACCTTCATGAACCTATTTTGGGATTAGTTTAAACGATTATGCAATATCAGCATCTGACTGTGTAGTGGCAATAAAGATTTCAGAGGACGCTCTTATAGATAATGCAAGAAACTCTAACTCAGGTTATTAGACAAATAGTCAATATTCTGTTCATTATTCAGCTATCAATTGCCATCCACTCATTAGAAATCTCACAGGGATTATGCCAAAAACACCATTTGTTTGACGATCAACACAAAAAATCCAAATAGATGATGGAGTACCTTAAAAATCTGCATAGCCTCGAGAGTCTTGTTTTTAGGCGCGCCATTAATGTCCCATAAACAAATTTGTGCATCGTCTGAGCCACTAAGTAGATGACCCTGCTTAAATTTGCTCCATGATAACCCATAACCTTCGGTATTGTGACCTCTTAACCTCAAGTCAGGATTACATGCACCATCTAAGGGAGGTTTAGATGGGTGTTTGCTATAATCAAAAACGTAAACTTCAGCACTAACAGTCTTAGTAGCAATAATAAATGGATTCTGAGGCATATAACGAGCTCTATTAACTTCTCCATCATGATTTATTTGCTGAATAATTTGTACCTAGTATGAGAAACAAGAATATATTAGCTTTCAAAAATCCACTAAACCCCAATCTTTCTGTTAAGAATCCAGTTCTAAACTCTTACTGAAAAACCAAACAGCACTAAATTGAAAAAAAAATAAAAAAGACGAAGCTGTAGACAAAGTTCAGCGACATACCTTGCCGTTAGCACAGCCAAAGCCACCAACATCTGCGCGGTCGTCATCATATTGGCGCGCATCGTTCTCGGAATCTTCAAGGGGAAGTTGAACCTGAGCGAGCATAAGGTAATTGGGTTCATTTTCAGAGGTATGAGTCCCTAAAATCATCTTCTGCACGGAATAGTCCTTCCCCGGTGGCTCCTCCCGATCAGGCAACCACTCGACGGTGAGTGAAGGCCACTCCAGGGCATGGGTGATTACCAGATCGTAGAGAAAAGGTGTGTTCTTTTTCCATATTTTGTACTCCTCGTTTATTAGCCTCTCCTCAATTTCTCCCCTCATCTCCTCGTCGTCTTTCCCCATCACCGACTCTAGTTACCGATCGAATAACTGTTCTCCAACTTTCCTCTAACAATAGATTTCCCTGCTCTAGTTCGGAGCTTGAGAATTTTCCCGCCAAGTTGAGGAAGAACAAGGGACCAGACGAACTAAAACCCTAGCCAAGTGGATTACGGACTAGGACGACGGTTTGAACCGGCCATTTTATATGCCAACTTATTTTTTGATTTTTGATCCTTTAAGATGTGCTAATTTTGCAAATCTTTTTCTAATTCTAAATAGTTGACACGTCGTTCATTAATTGGTTCTATTAATGTATTATTTTAAATTGTTCTATTATAATTATACAAATTAAAAATTATTTTTCAAGAAATATATCATAAATTTATGAAAAAGAATACGATCAAAATATTAGTAATTTTTTCTCACATATTTGATAAAAACTATAGACTATATTAAGTTGTGGATTTCTTAGGTTTTATAATTTCCTTTTTTGGTATAATTTCTGATTAAATAATGAACAAATATTTGACAAGATTTAAGATCATATTAAAACAATTAAAAACTTTTTAAAAAATTAATCAAAAAATATATTCATTATAAATAAATAAAAGTAATTTTGTGATGTAAAACATGTTGACCCTCTGTGACACAGTCCCTATCATAGACCATCCAATAACAAAAAAAGATTTTGAGTTTTAATATAATTAAGAATTAAATTAAGTGATTTCAAATGCCATTAAAATTAATTTATAGTTTTATTTTCTAATTAATTTTTAATAATTAGTCGAGATAAAAGGTAGAAATTATGAAATTTAATGTAATTATTAATGTCTAGTTTACAGAAAGAAATGGATTAGTGGTAGAGAGGGTAGAGTTTTGAGAATCAATGGGCAGCAACCCATGAAACAAAAAAAAAAAAAGGCTAGAACTTGTTTATTATGAGACTGATTTCAAATCCAGAATGAATTTAGCAACAAGGAGGAAGAAAGAGTAGAAGAACGTTAAGATGAGAATACATACCAAAATGGGTCAAGAGTCTATGAGTTATGACTAAGAAGAAACTCCAAAGGGAAGAAGTGCAGCTGCCACAACTCTACCTTCCTCATTTAATATATTGTAAGTTGATGTAGCATTTCTCTGCAAACAAATCAAAATGTCACCAAATTTTGTGCAGAATACAGATCAAGAGTAACAGACGCTCGAATCCTCCACAGAAATGGTCTCCGACTCCTAAAAATTACCATATTTATTCGAGCAAATACTTGACACGACGTTGCTTCACCAGAATTAAATGACCAAGTAACGTGTCAAATTTTCGTTACGAACAAAAATCATAAACTATAAATAATTAAAACATTTGATGAATCACTGTCTTAATTAAACTTATTAACGTCCGACTACCCCATAACATAAGTTGTTTCTATCAAGTTTAAATCAAAATAGTCGATAGAGGGAGAGCAGTAACGAGACTATATTTGATCCAAGTTGGATGAGTAAATCATCGCAATTAGAAGAAAGTCTTTTTTGTTGCCTTTTTATTTAGTTAATCTATTTTTCTGTCTATGTTTTAGTGCGCATATACGAAAGAAAAATCAACTCGAAGATTCAGAACAAAAAGTTGACAGTTGACACATGTTCTGGATGCTAAACTGCATTAGCATCAGATATACTGACTAACAACTCTCTTTCCTTGCAAAAAATATTCATGCCAAAAGAAATTATACAAAAAAAGAATAAACTTACGGTGTCAACAGCTTCCACCTTCATGCCAACAGATCGAATAAAATGGCGCAATTCAGGATTGACAGGTTCAATGTTCCTTCCACACCCAATAATCAAAATCTCTGAAATTAAGCATGAGAAAGAAAGTAAACTCAGAAACAAAGAAATCTCAAACGGGTAGCACAAAATTTGTCTTTGACTTTTAATGCGATAAACGGGAGAGAGATAAACACACAATAATAAATTGATCAAACTAAGATAGATACAACTGCTAGAATACAAAAAAGAAAAAAAGAATGGGCATAATCAAACTATCCAATTCATAAAAAACCAAGAGCAAATATAGCCTAGATAAAACATCACCATTAATTTTCAAACCTTAATATATTAGGGAAACCCTAGCAACGACTATCAAACATATATTTATGATGTATTATTAAGCCCATTTCCTAACACAAAGAAACATATTTTTGATATATTAAATTCTCACCAGGTACAGGCCGCACAATCTTGAAGATAGATAAGCTGCATCATATACAAACATGGTAAGTCAGATAAAGAGATGCGCGTGAGAACTAAAATCTCCAAATCACAAATCCCCAAACAGAATTTAGAAGATATAAAAAACACAGTAGTAATTAGTATATTGTAGGCATTCTATTGAAAATAAACATGACCATCAGAAATACAACGCTTATGCATGTGAGCAAGTACTAGTGTGTATTTACGTATTCAATAAATACTATAAACGCTGCACAGTGTCATTCAAGTGAAAAAAAAAAAATGATGCAACTTCATGTGTGCGTGTATGTATCTTTAGACAGAAACAAAGAGTGGTTTTCAATTTGATTCTCTTCGACAAGTAATTGTGAAAAAAGTTTTTTAATAGTATTTATTTGA
Source organism: Begonia masoniana (assembly GCA_022432975.1). Classification (NCBI taxonomy): domain Eukaryota; kingdom Viridiplantae; phylum Streptophyta; class Magnoliopsida; order Cucurbitales; family Begoniaceae; genus Begonia; species Begonia masoniana. The sequence goes on along the minus strand of CM039507.1, from coordinate 49,691,614 downwards.
GGTAAATATATACAAACTCATATTTTATAACATTAAGAAATTATCCTACTAATATTTGGAAAATGCAATTTTTTCTCCTTTTTGCTGTACAAGCTTCCCTGTATGTTTTTATTTCTATTTCAGTGTGTGTAAATACGAGTGAATGATGGCTCCTATTACAAGTGCATGAAGATAAGAGAATTTCATTCGACTGTAGAAGCAACAATGACTTTGAAGTAATGAAGAAGAGAATGACAAAAGCTCTGGTCCATTTTTTTCACAGTTTTCAAGATTAAATGTGATGCGACAAAAGTAAGGGTTAGTAGCATGTTTAGACAGAAGTGACACAAAGACACCCTGGGCGTTACTTCAATGAAAAATTAAATGTTGTCAAACAATGATATCCAACTTACGATAAAGAATTGCATGCAGTCGTGCAATCCTTATTGGACAATTCTTACGATAAAGAAATTGTGTCATTTAGATCATGAAGCTCTCTGATATCTTAGATCTCATAAGAGGTTTAATTCTATACATGGTTGTTGGATTGAATATTTGCATGCTTATTCTTTTGTTATGAAACACAAAGGCGGTAGAAAACCAAGCAAATGATGCATGGGGCCGTCACATTTCTCTTTTAAAAGTAAGAATGCTAAAGTTATTGTTTTTGAAAAACTAAAAGAAGCCTATGAATCTTATCTCGATTTGAAGGATAATTTTTTCACCCTACACATGGACAATCAATGTGCTTTGCGGCTGGAGAATGACTTTCTTTTTAGATCCAATATGTTGTGCATCCCTTAAACTTTGATTCGAGATTTACAGTTTAGGAAATTCATGCTGGAGCAAGATAGTGAAGACATGTAGAATTTGTCAGTTGGCCAAACAAAACAGACAAAACATCAATCTCTACATAATTTTTTCTGTTTTCCTAATTGTTTTTGGCAAGACATTAACATAAATTTTGTGTAAGAATTCCCATGCATTCAAAAGAAACATGAATCTGTTTTTAAAAAACAGCTCACTTTACGCTTGTAAAACTTCCAATGCATTTAAGGTTGCTAGATTGTACTCTAATAAGATTGTGACTATTGTTCCAGATATAGATGTTCATCTATTAGTAATCTTTAGAGAACTTTATCATATAAGTTGGTAAATAATTAAAATTTTGACAACGTATCATCTTCAGACGGATCCACAAACAGAAGTTGTTAACCACGTTCTTAGATACCAATTAAGATGTATGGTCAAGAAAAATCTTAGGAATAAAAATTAATTTTCCGTACAACTCAAATTGCACATAATAGTTCTATGCTTTGGTCATTAGGTATGCATTGCTAAGAAGTTGCTCAAAGTTATAAACTTACTTGGCCCTTAGACCTTGTTTTTATTTCCTCAGAGGCTCTTAACTAAAGCATTTGTACAACATCTTCATGATTTGCATATTGAGATCAATAAATAACTTAAAGCAAGTAATGCATCATAATATATGTGAGTGGATTTACACAAATGACACATTGAGCTTAATATTGGGCATTACGTGATGATTCATATTCGACCGTAGCGGCATTCATCTGGATCCTCTTCCAATTTACAAGCCTGTAGTGCTCATCCTTTTTAAAAATTTTAAGCACATTGGTGCAAATGCATGTCGTTTGTCTCCCATCATATTTTGATTATCATTCAACTTTTAATTTTGAAGACTTAATAGCTTATAAAGGTTATTTCAATCCCTCCAATAATCCTCTTCTGACTCTACTTGTAGATTTTGATCCTACTACTGTTACCATTTTTTCTCCATGACCACTTTTCACAACACTTATAAAATTGATGCTATTTTAGATAAACAAATTGTATTGACCATTGATGAAGAAGTTCAATGCTTCCTTGTTTGTTGGGTGAATCGACTTGATTGTCATTGCACATGGATTTCTAGAGATACTTCAACGGGTAGATGCAGACTTATAGGAGTTTTATCAAAGTTGGCAAGATCTTCCTATGCCCAAGTCACCTTCCATCCACTCCAGAGAAGTTTGTGGAGACGCTTGAATCAAGCCTCCATTCTCACGTGTTTATAGGTGACGAATGAAACTTGCTCAAACACTTAGCTTATGGTTGGGAGATTGACCATATTTATTTTACTACAGCTATGTTGTGTTTTGTCAACTCGACCAGGTTGAGTTTCTTGTACCCAGAAGAGATGAGGACATCACTTTGATTTTCTTAGTTATTTTTATCTATTTTTATTAGCTTTTGTATCAATAATCTTAAATCTCTTTTACCTTCTAGTTTTTGTCTTTTTATAAACAAGGGTTGTGTTAATTTTAATATTTAAAGTTTTGTATTGAAACTTGAAAGTAGATTATGATAATTGTGATGAAAATTTCGATTCAATTCTACTCTTTCAATCCCCTCTTCTTTTCTTTTTCTCTCATCTAAGCTTCTATTTTTTTCTCCTCTTTACTTATCAACTTCTTCTTATTGTTAATTTGATTCCAATGCTACATCAATATATTTTGTTGTAATAGATAAATGCCTTCTATATTCCTTGCAAATTCTATGCCAAGGAAATACCTCGAAGGTCCCAAGTATTTGACTTCAAATTTTGCAGATAATTTTCTTTTGAGGTCCTCAATTTATTTTAATGTCCAGGCCATTGGGCTGCAAATCATGCAGAGCGTGATGCGGACGTTCTGAATACGAATCGCTTGATATCAAGTTCAACGGATCATCAACATAGTTATAACTAATGTCTATCGATCAAGCATTAGAAGAAAAGAAAACTGATAATATGACGATCAGATGAAGGGAGAAGAAGATACCTGTCAGCACTGATATCTGAAAATTTTTTGGGGCTCCAAGACATCAACAAATTTCCAACACAAAGCAAGCTCCCCTCATAATCAACTCCATTCACAGTGAAACCTGTATCAGTATTCCTACAAATTCAAACAAAAACAATAAAATTGCTCCAAATTTATCTCGTTCGGGACAATTCCACTACTAGAAACAATTCTAAAGAATAAATGGGGAAAGAATTAAAAGAAAAAGCAGACACAGAACACTAGAAGAAAGAAATGAAGCAACAAAAACCATTGAAAACGAAGCTGATCATCAGGGACGTTATCGATGAGATTGATCTGGTCGTAGAGAGAGAAAGCACGTCTGAGAGATGGTAAGCCGCCATGGCTCTTTGGGGGCTTGGGGAGCTCCTTGCGGAGACTTCGAAGGAGGTTCGGCAGCGCCGCCACCGTTTTGGGTCTCACCGCCATCTCGGCGACAAGGCATTGGAAGAATTATTAGCAGTGCTTAAAAGTTAAAAAAGAATATAGTGCAAGGCCCAATACAAGCCCAACACAAATAATTTTTTGGGTAATTATCGATATGAACCTGGTACTATACACATTTTTTCAATTCGACCTCTGTACTAAAAAAACCGGCAAACCGAACCTTGTACTTTGATTCTGTTATCAGATTTGACCTTCTATCAACAATTTCATAAAACCCTCATTGACAAAACTAACAAACGATCTTAGATTCAGTTGAAATTTTTACCACATGTTCACTACTTAATGAGAAGATAATATGAAAATTTTCGTGATTTTTTAACACATGTACGATTTATTGAAATTTTATTTTAGTATTTTATAAATATATTATAATAAATCATACAAATTTTAGAAAATCACGAAACTTTTTCTATTATCTACTCATGATAACTTGAACATGTGGAAAAGTTTTCAAATAAATCAAATATTGTTTGGTACTTTTTTAAAAATTAATTTATAAAGTAAAGAAGAAATTAAGATTAATTTAAAAAAATATCAAAAGATATTGGATTTATTTGAAATTTTTTCCAGATGTTCACCATATTATGGGTAGATAATAGAAAAATTTACGTAATTTTTTAAAACTTGTATGATTTATTATAATATTTTTAAAAAATAATAAAATAAAATTACAATAAATCGTAGATGTGTTAAAAAATCACGAAAATTATCAGATTATCTTCTCATTAAATAATAAACATGTGATAAAACTTTCAACTAAATCTACGATCGTTTGGTAGTTTTTTCAATGAGGGTTTAATGAAATTGTTGATAGAAGGTCAAAACTGATAACAGAATCAAAGTACAAGGTTCGGTTTGTCGGTTTTTTTAGTACAGGATCTGAATTGAAAAAACGTGTATAGTACAGGGTTCAAATCGAAAATTTTCTTAATTTTTTTTTTCAAAATAAAATTAATTTTAAAAAATCAAAAATGATAATTATTGTTGTTTTGTCGACGAGAGTAGTGTGAGTAATTTGATTAATTATTATTATTATTCATGAAAATTATTTTTACTAAATGAAAATAAATAAATATTACTTGCAATCCAAACTCTTCTTGTTCCACCCAAAGCTGAGGGAAAATGGGAAACTTATTCTTTCTCTATGCCCAAAAATCCAGACCAAAAATTTACAAAGCAACCTCTACTCATCACCATAGAGGAAACAAAATTCAATAAAAGCAAACAATAGATCAAATAGGAGGAGCATATGCAGGAGCAGGCAAGAAAGGAAAGGGTGCAACAGATGCATACGATACGGGTGGCCGACTTAGCCTTTGCTTTAGCTTTGGGTCGTTCGATTCAGCTCGATCCGAAATTTCAACGGAGTTTTCTTCTTCGATATGCTGCTCGTTTGCGGAGAGCCGATGAAACAGAAGTCCAGACATAAATACGGGAAGGTATAGGAGACTTGCGTGAAACATTCTTCGGGCTTTTTGCATTGTCGGTTGTCGATAAAAGGAAAATGCAGTAGCACTTATTGCAACCGTAAGAATCGACGATTCTAGAGAAAACCATCCAGAAGTCACACCCCCTGCAAGTAAATTATATCAGTATATTTTGGCCATGAGGATAGAAACCATAGATATTCAAACTTCCACATCTGAGAGAGCTCTAATGCAAAGTTGGCATCAAGCTTAATGGTTCTAACTACTAAAATCTTTCAAAAATGCTTTAAAAATAGAGTTGCAATCATGGAGTATTGCTTCCGACCCTGACAGACATACTCCGTCTGAAACAGTTTTCGTCTAAATCTTTGTCATTGTAGCCAAATCTCAGCGTATTCTAACTCTATATCCAACGTCAGAGTTGTTCCTCTATCGAATAAAACTAGAAAGAAAAGGATTTTTATGATTACCAAAAAAGACCTTTTGCAGCCGGAGAACTTAAACGAGAAAGTGCGTTAATATTACAAGTAATGTTGCGTTTACACTTCGATTCACATAACTATTATTTTAAATATTTATATTATACCGTAATAATTTTATCAATAATTGAAGGACACGTGACCACTACGTCAGGGTGTGATTTTTTGTTTACTCGGATCTTTTTAACTTAGATCAACGGTGAGGCGCAAAAAGAACTCCCCACCCCCCCAAGGAGACAGTAAACTTACAATCACAAGCCAAGAATCCCAAAGGAATCAAATACAAACAGTTCCTTAAAGCCACTGCCGCAGTTCTCTGACCAGAATCATCGCCGAGAGAATACATCCTAAACCTGAACAAACGTTAGATGAAACGAAAGTGAGTCGAAAAATATGAAAGAATCAACATATACAGTCTTCAAAGTTCCTACTCAATGAGATCAATCTTTTCCAAGGTTTGTCATCAAATCACTCAATAAAAATTATCAAACTTGTGTAACATAAATATTTTGTAATTTTTTTCACCGAGTACACAAGTCCTCAACTTGGAGTCCATGATTAAGCGTTTTCTCCACTCTTAGGACACTTCACAAAAGAGACTCCTAAGGCAACCAGATGGAAATATCCACTTTATAAGGGAACGTTCAAGTTAGAATTCATTAACAGAGAACTAATCAAACTTGCAAGGAATGAGATAACAAATAATATCAGAACAAGTATACATCTCCATACCCTCCAGCTGCATAATCATTTCGACACAAGTATGCAAGAGCCATAAAATGAGGTATTTGCCAGAAGTAAAGAGCAGCGGGAAGAATTAATCCACTAAGGGAAATATGACCAGAGGATGCAGCCCATCTGAAAATTGAAAAATATATAAATCAAGCTCAATCATGGATAACCCACTGGGAATTTAAAAAGGAAGTCTACCAGTATTTAGGCCGAGTCTGAAACTACTCCAGAGTAAATAATGTTCAATAAGGATGACCTCTATCTTAATTAAAAGAAAGGGAAGTAGAACGAAAAATAAAAATAGAAAAGAAATTACCCAAGAAGTGGGGGAATGGCTCCAACAACAGCCCCAACCCATGTATTTACCGGGTGAATTTGCTTCAGAGGAGTATAAATGAATGCGTAAAGTATTAAATTAGAAGCAGCAAGACCAGCTGCCAGCATATTAGCCTGCAACAATCTAGCCAGATTTATATGTTGCACGGTCGACATGGAATACATACGCAAGGAAAGAAGAGTCAATTTGTACTATACCTTGGTAGCTAATAAAGCAACGCCCCCCAAACCGACAGATGAAGCCCATGTGACGGCATGAGGTATTGTAATACGTCCTGAAGGTAATGGTCTTTGTTGCGTTCTCTTCATTTTGGCATCATTGCTTACTTCAAACGCCTAATAGAGAAAATATTAAGAATTTACAATTTCTATCGTCAAGTAAACACACTCATTTTACATTCATCTTAATTTCTATCTCCTATCAAGTCTCAAAACAGGAAGAAGTGGAAGGGAAACCTGATTTAGAGAGTTTGCAGCTGCTGCAACCATCATTGTCCCGGTGCATGTCCAACATAGACCAGCAAGATCAATGGCACTTCCACTGCCAAGAACATATCCAGTCCCAGAAGTTGCAACGACCAGCATGCTGTAAAAAAGGTGGGCAATTTTTAAAAAGAACCGGTAGGATCATATCCCAAAATTCATGAATGTGTAAGCTGTGGAATAGAAATTCTTTAAGCATAGAAACAGCAATTATGTGGGCATGATTTACACAAGAAGTCCTCCATCAAAGAAAAATAATTTACTAGCCTATGGTGCAATTTTAATTATCAAACAAACCATTCCTATGAAATTCATTATCCTCGATATCTTACTGAAAATATTATTCAAGAAACGACATCGCAGATGAATGACACATCTTTAATTTAACAAGTGACATGGATCATAATCGGAAATTATCTACACTAACACAGTAGAATTTAGATTTGCAACATCAAAATCGTTAAGACTTAAAAAAATAAAGAAATAAAAAACGCTAAAAAAGCTTAGTCAGACAAATTTAAGGTACCTGAGGCGAGCTTTGGAGAGCTCCCAGTAACAGCGACCATAGTGACGAGCAAAGTCCACGACTTCCCTCGCTTTGTAGAGAGATCCGGAGGCAAAATTTGATAAATCAGCCGCAGTTGAAAAATCCCTTACTCCATGAGATTCCTGAAAACTTAACTTAATGGAATCAGGAGGGGGAGAAGATGAAGATGAGTAGCGGTGAAGGGAGGATAGGAGTGGCCGAAATACACCATCAGAAGCAGAGCAAAAGGAGGAGCAGGGAAAGTTAAGAAGACAGGAAGGTTCAGAGAATGAAGAGGAAGAAGGTAATTTGGACGAGAAACTGAGAGACCTCCTCCACATTTCTGATGAGGACGACGATCAGATGCCGTTTCGTTCACGTTAAAGAACTCATCAACACGACCCTCCTACAGAAAAACCAGAAATTGCCTAAAACGAATCTGATTGATAGAAGAGTTGAGAGAAATTGCACAAAATCCATAACTGTATCAGTGATAGAAAGAGTAGCTGCAAAATTAGTTTCTACCGAGATAAAACCTTTCTCAAAGAACAAATTCATCAACAATGGAAACTCAAATAGTCGAGAGAGAGAGAGAGAGAGAGAGACTCACCCTTAAAGAGAAAGATCCCGATTTTTCACAGACGATGAGAGAGATGCAGAGAGCTACACGAATTTTCGCAGAGGAGCTCTCAAGAAGTTGACCCGGATGGCTGAATCTGAAATCTTAAAACCAAGCCGCGGTTTGATTTTACTTTAACTCCCTTCGGCACCATATCAGACCGGTTCAGATCCGACAGCCCAATTTAATTCACTTGGTTCGGTTTGAAAGGTTTATTGTAATTAATTTAGTAACTAATATATAGTAAAGGGATAATGCTCTCTTTAAATAGAGTAATAATTGAAATAAAATATAAATAGTTAAATTAATTCATTTACGGCAAAACACGTCTCGATATAAAATTAGAGTGCATAATTAAAGAGTGAACTTAATATTCCTCATAAAGTGTGACATGAACAAACATGTGCATATCATTGATCACACGAATCATATGAATACGTGCGTACCATGCGTAAAATAGAAAAATTAGCAACGACGACAAAAGGTTTGGATTACAATAAAATAATAAATTTGTTGGCTAATTACTATAATTTAAAGTTTGGAAGCTTAATTGTCCAAGATATTGCTTTTGCACGCTTTCATTTAACATCTTATAAATCTAAGTTTAAGATTCAACGTTTGTAATCGCGATCCAAGGGTAGATTATCACTTAATTAAAATAAATAAATAAATGAAAAGAAGATAGAATTTTGTTTTAATAGAAAATTGTTTAAGTTGAACCAAATTCAAATTTTAGCTCAAGTGGTACTTCTCACTTGTAGTCCCGGTACTAGTTCCTGAGATCTTGGGTTCGAGTGAGAAAGAAGATAAAAACTCTTTTCAGGGGGGAGAAGATCGTGAGTACACGTGGGACGACCTTCGAAAAACCACGTGGTAGGGCTCTGTGTGAGCCGGGACGGCGGGACTGCACTGCCTGACCATCGGGGGTTGGGTAGTTGCAAAAGAAGATAAAAATTTAAAATTTATTTTGTAATTTACTAGGAATAAAAACAAATAATTTGTTATTTGAACAAATTACACACTACTTAATGGATTACAACAAAGAAGCTCAGCTCAGAGATCAGATCTCTATCTCCCCAGCATCATGGCCATATCCACCCTTCAATCCCCACCATTTCTTATTCGGTACAAGCACAAAACAAATTCCCCCCGCCCCCAAAAAAGAGAAAGAAATGGCCGGCGCCGGCGCCATAGCCTAAACAGCTTAAAGCTCAGTTGAGGATCCCCTCGAAGCTCAGAGAAAAAGAAATGGTTGTCGCTATAGCCTAAACAGATTGAAGCTTGGTCGAACCAGAGCCAGAAACATCACCACCAACCTCTTCAACTCCGCCTGCAAACTTGATATACTTATACCACTTGGCACAGACGATGTAGACGGCAAGATCTGCTGTAGTTAAAGCTGCAAGAAGGAAGAAAAATCTGTCCAAATGTCCGTTGTTAAGATTTCCAGGTATCCAACCAGGCATTTTATCGTCTTTAGCTGAGATTTTCATCACGATCGTCACCAACAAGCTGCTGACATAATTTCCGAAGGATATGGATGTCATACAGAGAGCGCTTCCGAAGCTCTTCAATCCATCTGGGGTTTGAGCGTTGAAGAATTCGAGCTGACCCACGTACATGAAAACCTCCGAAGCTCCGATCAGAACGTACTGCGGAACTTGCCAGAATATGCTTAACGAGCTCGAGCTTGTTTGATTGGCTTTAATGGCGTATTTCAGCCTGAAGCATTCTACTACTCCGGCTGCAATCATGGCTGCTATTGCTATGACTAGGCCGATTCCCATTCTTTGAAGCTCGGTTAGGCCTTTCGAGTGCGTTGTTCTAGCAAAGATCGGGTCAAGGACGCGGCGGTAGATGAAGATGAAGGCGGCTACGCTGAGAATGTCGAAGCTCGACATGCTCGCCGGAGGAATGTGGAAGCTTGCGATGGTGGTTTTCATGGAGGCTCCTTGTTCTACGAAGAGGGAGGCCATTTGTGTGAAGACGACAGAGTAGAGGATGGTGCATAGCCAAATCGGGAGGAGTCTTAGAACGCATTTTACTTCTTCTACTTGGGTCACTGGGCAGAGACGCCATGGATTATGAGTTTCTTTGATGATGTTTTCATCGAAATCCTTCGATGTGATCATAGCTGCTCTGTCCAGAAATCTGAGACAACATAGACAACGTCAGAAAAATTGGGTAATCAAAAAGCCGCCATTTTAATGAAAAAAAAGCATTAAAAAGCTCACTTGAATTCATGGGTATGGAGGATCTTTCTACTTCCACCAATCTTAAACCCATCCTTTTCATATTCTTCAAACAGATCATCTTCTTCTCCGTCAATCTTCCTCTCAACCTTCCATTTCCTGGAAGAAGCGACAAGCACTTGGCAAAACCTAGAAAAAGGATTACCCTTTGGAACAAAATGCCTGTAACGAGGCGTCCCACAGAGAAACAAGATCAGTGCAACAATGGCGGAAGCCGCGGAAGCCCAAAATCCCAGCACCCACATTCCTTCGTCTTCAAAATAGCCCAGAACAGTGTTGGAAAACAGAGATCCGAGGTTCAACGCCAAGTAAAAGTAGCTAAAAAACGAAACCTTTGAGTGGCCTTCCCTAGGATCGTTTTCGTCGAACTGGTCGGCGCCAAAGGTGGCTATGTTGGGTTGGTAACCTCCATTTCCTAGGGCAACTAGATAGATGGAGAAGTAGAAGATCGCTAAATGGAAAGATGAATGTGACCCACATGGCGTTTCTTCGTCTCCACAACCTTTTGGCTTCACCAAGAACAAGTATGACGATAATGACAGTGAAATCAGACCCTGCAAAAACTTCGCGCCATTAGAAAACACAAAAATATTTCTCAGAGAGAAGATTCAATCTGTGAAGCATGAAGATGACAGGAACTCAGATAAATTCTAGTCTACAGTGGTGGAGGTATTTTGATAATTTTATCCTTTAATTCCCTGTCATATTTCGTTGAATATATAAAAATATATTTAGAGTTTCGAATTGTTGGAGAGAGCGTGAGATGTAGAAACATGATTGTAACTTGTTTTTTTTTTATCTTAGTGAAATCTGATAGCAGTAAGTGGATGTAGCTCTTGCATTGAGAGTGAACCACTATAAATCTGTATCTTCTTATTTTTTACATTATTATTCGTTTAAAACCAGGCAAGATTAAAGCGTTTTAATCCTAACATATATGTCTATTTTTCTACTAGAAGTTATATTTAATTTTTTCAGTTACATAGCAAATAAAGTGATTAGTAACTTTTTGGAGTGACTATGAAAAGTCACTTTCTTCAAAAGCAGTGCTAAATGTCTCCCCACAACTCTACTTTAACCTTATTTTCGACAAAACCCTAGTTTAGGATGAACTTACAAAGACGAAGATGGCTTGGAAAATGACGCAGGTCTTGAACCTACCCCAGTAAGAGTCACTGAGGAAGGCTCCAAGAAGAGAGAAGATATAAACAGTTCCTGTCCATTTGCTAACATTGTTGGCTGCCTCTGCATTGTCTTGCCCCACCACCCTCGTCAAGAACAGCACCAAATTCACTCCTACGCCGAAGAAAGCTAACGTGGCTAGCCCTTGATTCACTGTATCACAATACCCGTCAATTCAGAACTTGTGTACAGAGTTCGGATTAAAGAAGCAAAGAACGTCCGACAGATGAAGAAATTACCAAGTATCAATATTCCGGCGAACCAAGATCCAGTTTCAGCTCGGATTGCAGGGCAGCCATGGCGATCGACAGCTCCGTCAACACAGAAAGCTTGCTTCTCCGGCTTTGATGTATGTCCCTCCGCTGCACCACTCTGATCAACAAAGCGGAAGTTGCTTTAAATCAGTGTTGCACGTTTTGTGGATTTATATATTTTTAATTTACATAATAATTAATTATTTTCTTTAATTATATTAAAGAAGAAGAAACCCAGAAAAGTAGCAAGACTGACAAGTTAACCTTACACGTTAGTGGGATATAATGAAAAGCTGTATTACACTTCAATTCCTAAAAGCCGCATAAAAAATTGGCTTTTATTCTATATTATTATTATTTAATTGGGAATTATTTTTCGTCTACACTGTTGTTTTGTTTTTCTTCTTTTTCTCTGTAATACGTATCAGAATAATAAAATAATTAAAATTGTGTCACGTTTGAAAAAATAAATTTAGAGGGATAATATGATTTATGAACAAACATATGATAATTCTAATTATTTAATTTTTCATGAGTTTTTTAAGACACGGTCATAATATCATTTTTAACCGAGTAATGCTATGTTTATTCTGCTCTCTTAAAATATTCGATGACGTATTAAATAATAATTTATACAATATTTTAAGACAGTAGAACAAGAGAATAAACGTATTATTATTCTTTATAACCTAATGTGTAGAACGTCACTCTCGTTATTCCACGAAACAAATTAATGACAAGAGCAGTCGAACACGGCAAAGCATGTAATCTTTCTAATTTGATTGAAAAATCATTATTTTTCTTTCTTCGTTTCCTAATTTTTTTTGTGTAAAAGTTTGAAGGAATATGGGAAGAACAGTCATCTTGATGCTTAATCAAACAGAATCAATGCATAAATCATGAATTAACATGCACTAATCATAAAAAGAAAGAACACTTGATAATTCAATCATGACCAAACCTACCTGGCTGAAAATATTTAAGCAAGCCATTGCTGCATGTAATTGCTGTAAATAGAGCTAGCTAGACAAGTTTGGAAAGACTGAGAGATGGAAAAGGATGAGAAGAAGCTCAATGAACGATAGCAAGGAAGATAATAAGCTAGAGAGAGAAAGAGAGAGCGGTGAAGAGTGAGAAAAAAGGGACATGCATTTGCATGTATATATAGAGGAAAGGACGAAGAATTGGACGGCTAAGATTTACACGTGAAAAGGGATGATGAAAGAAGCCCATATTCTCAGGAAGAAACGAGGAAATTATGAATAGGGTTTCTTGTTCGTTGTTGCAGAAAAATGATTATCAGAGATTCAGAATGGACCTTTCCTAAAGGAAACGTGATGTGGTTGAATACAGTCAAGAAGAGAGAGAGAGAGAGAGAGAGAGAGAGAGAGAGAGAGGAGAGAGAGAGAGAGAGGTTATCTCCACTCCAATGAACAACAAGACAAAAAGCAATGGCGTCTCTGCTTTCACTCTGGTGGGTCTTGCTGTCAGTAGGCTGTATTTGACGATGACTGACAGCGCTCAAACAATAATCTATTCTCTTATAAATATATTATATATTTTTCTCATCAACGTTGAATCTAATACAACCCATTTAATTATCACGTTTATTTTCAAAACATATTACAAGTGGAGATTAGTTAGATTTCAGTATAACTTGAATTCTATCTCACCCGAACCGATTAGGCATAAGTTGAAAATTTCATTATGAGTTTGTTTTATCTATAAATTCATATAAGTTAGAGTTTTAAAATTTACAGTTGTATTTCGATCTTCATAGTACATCTATTCTTCTGCCAGAAGTTTTTTTTTAAAATATTTTTTTCTAAGTTAGTATAGTGTCTAACTTCGTATTTTCTTTCTTCAGTTATCGTTTGATTTCTAACAAGTGGTACCAGAGTGAGATTAATTATAACAAAAGTCTTGTATGAATTACATTGGACGTAACGGCAGAATTTATCACACCTGGTTCATTGTTTTTAGCTTCTCATTTGGAACCACTATTTTCTCCTCAATTCCCTGAAATCAATGGCAGTCTTGCATCGTCACATAAATAAAGGAGAATTTGAGTTCTATCAAAGCCAAAGACCTAATCATTTTCCACCATCCAATCTGCATTTCCAATTATATATTCAATCTTGGACAATTATTCGCTAAGACATCTACTCACAACTCCTTGTTTATTGTAGATTCAATCTTGGACAATTATTCGCTAAGACATCTACTCACAACTCCTTGTTTATTGTAGAGATCTTATCTGAGGGAGGTTATTTCCAATCAAACATTATATATAGGTAACCTTTGTGCCGTGTTGTGTATGTATGATGTATGTGTGATGGTACTTGTTAGACCATTTAAATGTGCATAATAGTCTTGTGGAGAGCATATGCTCAAAACGACTAAAGATACGAATTAATATTGTCACAACCCGCGATGAGACATCGATGTATATGAGGACAATACAATTCTCAAAGAATTGTAGTTTGACCCGAACTTTTGATTTGGTCTACAGTGGAAAACTTTGAACCATTTAAATTTAGCGGCATAGTCAATGAATTATGAGCCTATTTCACAACGGTGTCTACTACTTTGATAATAAATTAAAAGTGATGGTACTGGAAGTAAAAACGATGTGGTTATAATATTTTACATGTCCTAAATTAAATTTAGATTTTAGTGTGACATGAATTCTATCTGCTAGGTCAATTGGGGCCATGTTGAAAATCTCATTAGAGTTACGTTTTCTCTATAAATTCATGTAAGATAGAGTTGCAAAATCTGTAGATGTATTTTGGTATTCAAATAGTGATATTATCTCTTGCCCGTGGTTTTTTTCCTTTAAAATTTTTTCCATAAATCTAATGGATCACATCGTATTTTTTTTTCAGTTATCGTTCGAATTCTAACCAGTGGTATCATAGTTTCGTTGGAGATAAAGTATAAAACTCAATTTTTGGCTTCAAAGTAAGCCCTAAGTCACGATCCACACTGCCCGAGCTGGGACTCAAATAGGATTGAATCGTGATCCAACAACTTTTGAGTCGAGGCTCATATTCGTTTTTTCTCCGACAGTGCCCGACTCTCCTGCTGAATACCTCCTTGTTTTCTAACATTTAAACACTCCACAACGAATTCTATTATATCATCACACACTAAAACCACAAATTTTGAACTAAAAAATTTAGAGTTTCGAGCAACATCTCCAACTCGTATCAAAACACTAAAATCATCCAAAAACTTGAGGAATGGAGAAGGAGATACCTACCTTCGAAAATCGATGACGACTTCTCACCGATCCGCACCACCGGACCCCAATACCTCTAATCTAAGTTTTCAACGTTTAAATACATTTCCTCCAATTAATCCATAGAATGAACAACAACAAAAAAATTAACACAAAGAAGTAAGGCTAGTGCTCTCTGTCAATCCCTAGCTAAGCCGCCACAAATCAGAAAGTTTTGGGTGAGTTTCTCTCTCACCATCAATGCAATGTAATTAATGATTTATTTTAATTATTCATAATTATTATATTTGTACCCATCAATATTTGCTACGTTATGGTGCAATAGCATCAATTAATTTAAAACTTCATTTTCATATACTCAAACTCGTCTCATGAACAAGTAGTGTTTTAAATTGAAGTATGTTACTAGACGAGAAAAATGGTATACATGATAAGTGTGTATTTTTACACACTTTATTGTACTCTTTAATACTTGAATTGATGAGTTTTACTCAAGTATATGAAAATTCTGATATATTTGGTGAGATCGTAGAAAAATTGGAGAATTACAGGTTTCGGTGAAATCATTCTAGAAGAAAAGCGAGCAATTGTCGATCGATCGGATATTTTAATTGTTTTAATCTCAATCGTTGATCAATCGACTATTTTAATTGATGGAGGTGTTTAAATCTGGACCGTTGAAGCTTGTTTTAATCTTAGCCGTCGAAGATGATTATGGGCTGGGCTTCAAATTAATTAATAAATAGGTTATATGTTAACCTAATTGAGGCATTCAGAAGAGAGGAGAGGCGAGAGAACGAAGAGGAGGCAAAGGAGACGGAAACCGGAACGAAGCGAGAGTTTCGAGAATTATTTTCAGCATAGTTTTTCTTTCCCTTTCTCTTCTGAACTATGAATCTCTTTATTATTTTCGTTGTTTTTCTTTATTTTAGTATAAACTAAATTTATTTTCTAGGGTCATGATGTAACTGAAACTCGACTGTTTAATATTTCTAATTTAGTTTTTATTTTCCTTTTTCCGATATCGTGTTGAGTATTCTTGTCTGTTCTTCATGCTTAATTTTGCCTGATCACCAAAGTTAAGATTTTTAGGGTTGTTTCAAAAGACGGAAGTTGCGAAATAACCGGACATTGATGAGTTTACCATGAACTGATTCTAGACTAGGGATAGCTAGGACTTTTATGTAGTTTTATGATTTTCTGCACTTAATGTATTCAACTGATTTGAGTTGAGACTGTGAGGTGATAACCTGTTAGTTGGATAATATTATTATAGCTCGGGAGAGAATAATAATTAAAATAGAAAAATCGCTGTCAACACGTAGGATTAAGAAATATTAACTAAATTAGGGATATTAAATAGGAAAGTGGATGTGAAATCAAAATCCCTAGATTCTTTCTTAATATTTACTAAATCTTTAATTATTTTCCTGCCATCTAATTCGTTTACTTTAATTACTTTAGTTATTTAATTGTTTAATTTAAAATAAAAAAAATCAAATCTTTTTAATAAAAATTAAAGTGTTTTAGTCCAATTAATTTAAAATTAACTTAATTTAATATTTTAGTAAAACTATTCATCGTGGGTTCGACTCTTACTTAAAAACTATATTACTTGTGCGACACGTACACTTGCGTATCACGATTTTTCGCAACAATACATAATTTAATGGGTAACGATTATTGCATGCTTCCACGACGTAAAATACCCATATTTAGATATGAAATATTGATATTAATAGCTATGGTTTCTTTGTCACACATTTGCAATGATTGAAAATTTGACCTAATTTTGCATTAATTTTTCAATTATTAAACTTTTATTATTCATTTATGGGTGCAAATAATTTATTTTTTGAATTTATAATATAATATAATTATTCTTACGATGAATAAACGATCTTCATAACGTAAGTTGTTTAAGACTATTATACGTATAACACCATCTTTCGATTACTTCTCAATAGTTCAGGACTTTCTTATACAACAAAATTTATTTAAAGTTGGTATGCAAATTGCAATAAGAAGCAGAACAATCAATTTGACTTGTTGTGTTGTGGTCCACGTGTTAATCATCCGTGTATGTCGTGTTCATTCATATATGTTTCATTGAGTAGGTGCACGTGCACAACGACACTTATACGTGTGTTTAAATATGCGCAAAGCGAAAAATAAGTAGATTTATATATCTGCATGCATGCATTGTATACACATGCATACTTAATACAAATATCTTCATAACGTGGTGATTACGTGTCATTTACTTATTGTTATAATTATTATGATATAATATAAATATTTAAAGTACTAGATAACTTAAATCAATCATTCAATGACGCGTATGTGCTACATCAGGTTGTGAGATTAAAGAATGAAATTAGAAAGTAAACGTAACATTATACAATTGTTATTTGTCATCTGTTATTCCAAAGTTGAGGGGTTAGATGCACTTAACATTTTATTATTATTATTATTATTATTTATGATCAAAGGTACAAATATGGTGCTTTCTCACATGGAATTCACTTCACTAGTGACATAAAAACAATAAGACAAAGTAAATTGACTGAAAGAAGCCATTTAGAAATAGAATATTGGTAGTTGAAATGTTAGTGCTATCCATGCAAGGAAAGGAAGTCAAGTTATTGTTTTCTGTCTAAACTTAAATGGAGCAGCATCTTACTTTTAAAAAAACTATATTTCTTATTTTTTTGTGGCGTTTATTTTAAATCCTAAAAATAGTAGAATACACCAAGAAAAAAGATAAAATCGAAATAAAAATACGTGTAAGTGGTCTAACCTACCTATTTATATTTTGTAATCGTACATAGGTGACTCTTTGGAGGAAAGAATCACGTAAAGTATAATTAATGATTTATTTATATTATTTTTAATGTTAATTACATCAATTAGTAAGTGTCATGTCATGAGTTAAAAAATAAAAGATAAATATAGTTTTATCCCGAACGTGTCTATAATCTGGCTTTAATTAAAGAGTTACTAAAGTTTAGAAGCGCATTAACTCCCACGAACAACCATTCAGTCGCAATGAACATCAACGGTTGGAGATATGCAAAATTCAAACCGTGCTCGATTGAAATGTTTTTTTGAAGTATACATAGAACCATGTTTATATCGTTATAGATGTCTATGAAAAAAAACACACAAAAGGATGATATTTAATGCCCAAAAGGGATGAACTCAAAGCATGAACAAAAATCCAGACAGAAGAACACAAAATCATGAGATTAAAGAAAAAAAGAGAGTCAAATTCTTGGGCTAGTGTAGAGCTGTAGATGAGCAGAATACAGATGGAAATGGAAGTAGTAATAGGTCAGAGTTGGAGAGTTGGAGACTTGGAGTGCAACGTCCCTTTCCAGTTGGATATAAGCAACAGCTCGTATCCAATTCAACCACGCCTCTAGACAATGAATCACGAAGCAATTTGTAGACACAATTATTGTTTAATAGTAATAAGCAGAGTTGGATATATTTTTTTAGTGATATGCTGCTTATCACCTCATCGACGACGTGTTGGGCAACTTGCATTTCTTTTGACCTTTTACAACGTTTGATGGCTTTCCATTTCTTCGAGTGTTTTGTCTCTTTCTTTTCTCTGAGCTGTAATCACTAATGCTTAGTATAGTAGAAAAACACTCAAAAAAACAAAACTAGGGTTTGTGTTATCTTTTGGTCGTAAGTCCAACTCTAAGTTTGATGTTAACCCATGCATGTTTTCCAGTTGTGGACCGAAAGACATAATTGTCTCCTATCACATGTTTTCAATCAAAAGACGGGTGATGTTTTTTTCATGCAATTTTTCAATATTAATCTATTTAAGCCTAAAATATAAATATCATTTAAATTAAATTTATTAAAACGAGATATTGGGGTAGAAGGACAATCTTTTTTTTGTTCTAGTCTAGTTTTTTGGGCTAAGATTTGAGAGTGAGAGACTTTTTGAAAGCCTCACGAAGTAAAACTCTCACAATAAATGTGATTTTCGATAAATCAAATTTGTATTCTCCCTCTATTAGCGATGTAGGTCAGCTTGTTGACTAAGTTTGCTTTACTTTTCTCAAGCTTTAATTTGCTATTCTTTGTATTAACAGAGAACTTACAGAATCATAAATCAAGAGCAATCCCAGAATCTAGAATTAATTGATTTTCACAGAACAAAAACATAATATCAAACATAATCTAGAGAGATAACAAAACCATAAACATCTTTCTTTTCTTCTCTGGAAAACTTAACAGTAGGGAGAGAAACATGATGATTCATTTTCATTAACAGGAAAATATGAAAATGAACGTAGCTTACCTGGATCCATGCCTAAGGACTAGTTTCTCTCTCTTTCCCCTTTAGTTTTCTTCACTGGTGATTTTTCAGATGGAGCAAAACCACCGTTTTTTCGTTCATATGGCAGAGAGAGGACCATTCCTCTATATAGTCATTATTGATCTTAATCTCCATCAGATTAAGCATTAATAAACAAAAAAGTAATCAATAGGATTTGCACACCTTGAGCCACATCACGTGGGTATCATAAATTGTTGAGTCTTCATAGAATTTTCATAGAAGACTTTTGCAGAACAATAAATGAAGGGTTATTGAATGCCCAACACAGCTATCTCGTCGCCCACTCAATTCTCAGTGCTAATCTGGACAAACTGGCCTAGTGCAAGAGGACGAGCCGAGATGAGCTCAGTTATTAAGATCGTGAGCTCTGTCCAAGCTGGGCTAGATGAGTTGTTTCACAGGCTAACTTGTTTAACCTGGCTTTTTAAATAAGAAAATTTAATTATTTTATCTCTCTCCAAGATGACCTCAAGTCTCACCAGCAAACCTAGCCTAATTCGCATTTTGCACTCGGAGTCAAAGTCTAGTTCAAAAAATGTTGAAAAGTTCAAATGTACGTGTGCCTCAAAAACGGGTCTAACCTCATATAATTATATTCTATAAAAAAAAAAGGAAAACAATATTTAAGATTAAAATGTAATATCTTGTATGTTTTTTTCTTAACGTGACAAATGCAAATTTTTCAAGAGAACAATTATGGAGTGGGATTCCGCACTCGAAAATAATCGTCTAGAGCGAGATTCTGCATTTAAAGAGCGGCTCTCGTTGAGGGTCAATTTGTTAACAAAAGTATAATTTAAGGGAGATTTTATTAACCAACATACTTTAAAAACGAGTTTGCTAATTACAAAAAAAAAAAAAAAATTATATAAAATGTGACAAACTATAAATGTTGTAAAACTAATACATGATCGAGCCTCACGCGTTTAATTTGAAGCCCACAAATTAGTTTGAATCC
Organism: Begonia masoniana; assembly: GCA_022432975.1. Lineage (NCBI taxonomy): Eukaryota > Viridiplantae > Streptophyta > Magnoliopsida > Cucurbitales > Begoniaceae > Begonia > Begonia masoniana. The sequence continues at coordinate 49,671,493 of CM039507.1, read as the reverse complement.
ATTTTTTTTCTCAGTTTATTAGGTTGGAGTTGTAGGCTAGCTCATTAAATTTATTAAGTTAGTCGAATTTTCGTTACATCTAGCTTGTTAATTTTATAAAGTATCTAAAATTTTTTAAGCTCGACACTAGTTTGACCCTTAAAATGTACTGCGTAGAAGTGATGTGAACGCAACTTAATTATAAGGGTTAAATACATTTTAACTTTCAAAGTATGATATTTATTTATTTATTTATTTATTTTATTTTATTATTATTTTTTTTTAACAAAACCCTCAAAAGCTTAACTATAACAAGACAAATCTTAAATTATAAAAAACCTAATAACAAAACCCCTAGTGTTTGACTGATATCCTCCCGTTTTATATTTTACACATAGAACATAGGACCGTTCTTCTTAGAACGGTCTCTCGTTCTAAAAGGGGCAAATGTCAAGTGGATTACTTTCTTTACTTTATGAATTAATTTAAAAAATATCAAACGATATTTAATTTACTTGAACTTCTTACCACATGTTCACCACAATATGAGAAGATAATTTTTGTGATTTTATAATACTTATACGATGTATTATACTTTTTTTATAAAATAATTAACTAAAATTACAATATATCATACAAGTGTTATAAAATCACGAAAATTTTCAGATTATATTCCCATGATGTGGTGAACATGTGGTAAAAATTTTAAGTAAATTGAATATCGTTTGATATTTTTTAAAATTAATTTATAAAGGTTTGCCTTCACTTTATAAAAGTTGTTATTCACTTTATAAATTAATTAAAAAAATATCAAACGATACTTAATTTACTTGAAATTTTTACCACATATTCATCACATCATGAGAATATAATTTAAAATATTTTATGATTTCATAACACTGTATGATTTATTTTATAAAATAATTAACTAAAATTACAATATATAGTAAAAGTGTTATAAAATCACGAAAAGTTTTAGATTATATTCTCATGATATGTGGTGAACTTGTGGTAAAAAATGTAAGTAAATTGAATATTGTTTGTTATTTTTTAAAATTAATTTATAAAGGTTCCCTTTCACTTTATAAATTAATTTTACAAAATATCAAACGATATTAAATTTACTTGAAATTTTTACTACATGTTTACCACATTATAAGAACATAATTTGGAAATTTTCGTGTTTTTATAACACTTGTACGATATATTGTAATTTTAGATAATTATTTTATAAAACAATTATAATAAATTATTCAAGCATTATAAAATCACAAAAAATTTCATATTATCTTCCCATAATGGGATGAAAATGTGATAAAAATTTCAAATAAATTTAATATCGTTTGTTATTTTTTAAAATTAATTTATAAAGTGAAGAATGTAATCCACGTGACATTTCTCCCTTTTAGAACGGTGGACCATTCTAAAAAAAGAGTCCCCTGTTCTATATGTAAAATATAGAATGAGGGGATATTCGTTAACTGCCATGAATTTTTGTGTTAGGTTTTTGATAGTTTAAGATTTGTTTTATTAGGGTTAAATACTTTGATGATTAAAAAAAAAAAAAATCATATTTTGAGGGTGAAAATGTATTTATCTCTTTAATTTACTTGAACTTTTTACCACATATTCAGCCCAACATGGGAAGATAATATAAAAATTGTTGTGATTTTATAACACTTGTATGATTTATTATAATTATTTTATAAAATGATTAACTAAAATTACAATATATCGTACAAGTGTTATAAAATCATGAAAATTTCCACATTATATTCTCATAATGTGGTAAACATATGGTAAAAATTTCAAGTAAATTACAATTTTTTTGATATTTTTGAAAATTAATTTATAAAGTGAAGGGGAACTTTTATAAATTAATTTTAAAAAATATCAAATGATATTTAATTTACTTAGAATTTTTACCACATGTTCACCATATAATTAGAATATAATCTAGAAATGTTCATGATTTTATAACATTTGTACAATGTATTGTAATTTTAGATAATTATTTTATAAAATAATTATAATAAATCATACAAGTGTTATAAAATTACAAAAAATTTTAAATTATCTTCCCATGATGTGCTAAATATGTAGTAGAAATTTCTAGTAAATTAAATATCGTTTGGTATTTATTAAAATTAATTTATAAAGTGAAAGAAAATCTTTATAAAGTGAAAGATAACCTTTAGAAATTGATTTTGAAAAATATCAAACGATATTCAATTTCCTTAAAATATTTACCACATGTTCACCAAATCATGAAAATATAATTTGAAAATTTTCGTAATTTTATAACATTTGTAAGATATATTGTAATTTTAGTTAATTATTTTATAAAAAAATATAATAAATCATACAAATTTTATAAAATTACAAATTTTTAATATTATCTTCCCATTATGTGGTGAACATGTGGTAAAAATTGCAAGTAAATTAAATATCGTTTGATATTTTTTAAATTAATATATAAAGTGAAGAAGGTAATTCATGTAACATTTGCCCCTTTTAGAATTGAATGGTCCCTCGTTCTATGGATAAAATATAGAACGGGAGGATATCGATCAACCGTCAGAGATTTTTTCTGTTAAATTTTTTATAGTTTTATGTGAGGGTGAAAATGCATTTAACCCTAATTATAATTTTTGTTTATTATTTTATTTAAAAAATTAAAAAATCCTCGGACAAAAGTTGTCCTTTCAAGATTTTCCAACTATGTTTAGAAACTATACCAGATGAGATTCCCTTGAAGATTCGGCCTCTCTGGTTGTCCAATCGTGATTTCATTTTGATTTTGATCAAAGCGAAATACCAGTCTTCGATTTCCTGAATTCTCAAATCGGTATTCTCTCTCTCTCTCTCGCTGACTTTCTTGTTTGTTAACTAGGGTTTGGTTGCTGCCTTTTGTTTGAATTCGTTGTTCTTAGCTTTACTAATTTTTCTTTGTTATAGTTTCTTTTGTTGAAGAATCTGTCCGGTTAGTTTGTCTTTCCGTTGTTTAACTTTTCGCGATTATGGAGTTTGGTTATTTGTTCCTCAGCTCATATCAAACTTTGATTTTTCACGTGGAATTTGTCTGTGTGGAGACTCAATGATTCTTGCTATTTTTCTTAAGATATGAAGAAGTCCTTAAAAGTGAGCATTAATTTTCTGAACAAAAAGGGATTAGTTAGGTTTGTTCAACTCAGTAAGTCTTTTTATTGTGTGATCGCAGTAAGCTAGATTGAGATTGATGATTAGGTAGCTTGTAGTGAAATCTTTATCTTGTAGTGAAATCTATTATTTGAAATGATATTAGATTCAAATGAAGTTCTTCATGATTAAATCATTGTATTTACATATGTGCTTCATTTTTTTTTTTTTTTGTGTGGCTACTTTCATGGAAGACTTCCGTCCTCTTCAATCTGTGTTCCTCTAGTCTCTTTCTCTGGTCTATCACTCCTTTGGATTGTTTTTGGTATGGTAGTTTCCAAAGAAGGGATGAAAGGGTATGGGTTGACCCTGACAGGATAAGAGGGGGACAGGTTATGGGTGTCTATCTTCTATGTCTTGGAATGGACAGAGGGGGACAAGTTATGGATGAGGTTATGGGTGTCTCTCTTCTATGTCTTGGATAGGGGAGAAGGGGAGAAGGGGAGAAGTTATGGATTTCTCTGTTCTATGTTTTGGTTCTATATCGCTCACTTTTCATCTTGTTTTCTGTTACAGTATTTATTTTACATTCGAAAAATAGAAGTATCATATCGAATATGAAAGGATTCAGATGTTCTTGCTTTTAAAAAAAATTAAACTAGCTCTGCCATTATATATCTGCAACATATTTGTAAATTTAATCTATTCTAGTGCATTGAGATTTCTTGTTTGTGTTTTCTTATTGTTTGATCTTTAGTTGAAAGATCACTAACAATATCAAATGTTCTGCAGCCAAAACGCATTGGGAAGATTTTTGCACTTCAGTTTATTTTATTGTTACAGCTTTGATAACAATTTCTCAACTTTCTAAGCTAGAATAATGTATTGTGAAGCTTCCACGGAAACTGTAGAAATAGATTGCATTTCATGGACAAACCGGATCCAGGAAGGGAATCTCCTGACGAGTTGACTAGAGAATCGCTAATTGCCATATCTTATGCTGAGCCAGACAAGGTGCTTTCTTCAAAACAATCATCTGAAAAGATTAATGGTGAGAATGTGATTGAAGAGGCTGATTGTGACGGAGAAGAGAAGTGTAGATCTGAGTTGATCTCTATTTCCTACCAGCAGTCACCTGAAGTCGAATGCCAACCTCTTGAAGAGGTTAAACGTTAGCCGAGAACCTTACTAATTTCTCATATTCTGGATACAAAAAGTAATGATGAAAATGCTTCGTTATCGGTTCTAATGGGTAAATGTGCCACTCTTTCATGTTCTATTTCGTGTGTATGTAAGATAAGACCTTGGCAGCATTCCATACTTTTCTCTTTTCTGAGATGATGAAGCTTTCTTGTTAAGAACAATGAATGAAGCCTTGTTTTCATTGCTCTGCTTGTACTTGTTTCTCACAGTGGTTGTAAGAACCCGTTTTATAGACTCTTTTCTCTTGACATTGAAAGCAGGAGGGGCAGATTTACATAATTTCCGTACTGAAACTGTTTATATGACTGCATTTTTCATAGTAGGCCTTCATTGAACTTGTATTCATGTGCATTTTCATCAAGATTAGCCACATAGTTATTTATTTATTTTTATTAAAGTTACTATTCTTTGATTGTATTTTGTCAAGTAATGTGAATACGACGGCCAATTTGTGATAACGAGTTTCTTGGCGATGTCGAATTGAAGCATTATATTCAAATGCTTGTCATTTTGAAGCAAAGTTTGAAACTTGTTACTATTTCAGGCCAAGAAATGATCTCTATGGACCTATGTAGATGAACAAGCATGTGAGTGGCCGTGGCTGTGAGCCATTTGAGGTGGGATATCTTATAAATCCAATCCCATTTGATGAAAACTTGGCAGTGATTTATAGAACTGTTATATACCTTGTTGTCTGTGTTGATTTGCATTGTTTTCTTAGTATAAGGTGAACGAAGAGTACATATTATTTCACGAAAGTGCATATTTGTGGCTGTTGTCCATTTTCGAGTCCGGAAATGTTAAAAGGAATTCTATTCAATTAAGCCGTACCCAGAATTTATACAATATTAAAAGGAATGTAGATGGAAGTGATGGGCAAACATGGAATTCTATTCAATTAAGCCGCACCCAAAAATAATAGTTTCCACTATACTTTCTCAAATTACCATTTGGACTCTCTCTCTCTCACTCGTTTTAGAATATTTAGAGGAGTGACTGCTAGAGAAAGAGAGGAGGCAAGGTATTGCAATGGAGGAGGAGACACTTTGGGTAGTGTTTGGCTGCGCCTTGGGAAGTCTGTTCCCTCTGATACTGCTGGCGAAGAATGTAAATTGGTGGTTTTACGAGAGGAAGTTGGGGAAGAAGCAGAGCTCTCTTCCTCCAGGCGATCTGGGCTGGCCTTTCATCGGAAATATGTGGTCTTTCCTCTCAGCTTTCCACTCCGACCGCCCTGATTCTTTCCTCTCCTCCATCATCTCCAAGTTCTCTCTTTCTCTCTCTTGAAAATACTCGAGAACAGTGTCGTACCAGTAGATGTCATGGAACAGGGCTCACTGGGCTAAGGAGTTGGGCAACCAAACGGAAACGCAGCAAGGGAAGGAAGGCCCAGCAGAACAATCCAGAAAAAGGCCAGGTGCAGGAAACGGTCAGGGAGTTTGTTATAAGAGTGAAAGTTGTAAACAGAGGGGAGAGTATCATGAATCTGTTTTCTTTATTATTTCCTTAGTTATTTTCCAATCGTCTTCCTCCACAACAAGTGGTATCAGAGACAATACGATCGGCATGGCGGAAACAAGAGCAAAAACCCAGGAAGAGAATATGAAGAAATTATCAGGGGGTTACCAGGAGCTGCAGAAAATCGTTGCCGAGATCACATCCCAGCTAACTACATCGGATCAACGTTTTCAGGAACTTCAGGCTAAACAAGAACGCATGGACCGTTCATTCCAGAAATATATGAGAGATTCCACAGTACAGCAGGAGGCCTTGCTAACTTTGTTAACTAATATCTCCCAGAATAAATATGAACCTGAACCGAAACAACCGGGGAGGGGAGACTCGCAACTACCCTCCTCTTCAAGCTCTCCGGTAACCACGGCGGAGGCCGGATTTAGACCGCCTGTAACTGGGGAACACAAACAGAAACAACCCGTCCACCAAGATCCACTCCAGCCGATATATTTCCATTCCCCGTTTCCATCTTCCCAGCAGCAAATCCCTTGGAGCCCGTGGCAGAATCCGCCGGCCAGACTGCCACCACTACCCGCCGAGCATCCACAGTACGAGTTTCAACATCCTAGATTCCCGCGATTAGAGCTACCTTTTTTTTCAGGGGACAACCCCCAGGAATGGATAAGAAAAGCGGACAGATATTTTGACCGGCATCGCGCAGCGGATAGGCAGAAGTTAGAAATGGCGGAGCGGTTTCTAAGAGAGAAAGGCGCCGTGTGGTTTCATGGATGGGTGTCAACCCGCCCCGGCGTTACGTGGAGAGAGTTCGCTACAGCTCTATGCAAGAGATTTGCGACTAATCCGGGTGAAGACATCCTCGAGGCCCTCAGCAAGGTTACACAAACAGGAACTGTGGCGGATTATCTGGAAAAGTTTGAAGAGCTTAAAGCCCAGGCACAACCCCGACTGCCAGAGATGCCGGAGACTTTCTGGATTGCCGGGTTCACCAGTGGTCTGAAAGAAGAAATACGAGCAATGGTCAAGATAGCACGATCCTCGACTCTGGAACAGGCCATAGAGGTGGCCGCCTTACAGGAATCTGCGCTGGGGGTACTCCACAAGTATCCCAAACCGCTTCGATCATTCATCCCACCTAGATGGCCAGAGATGCCTAAAACCACTTTGGGGACCACGAACCACAACGATACAACAACGGACTCTGCCAAGCCACATTTCCGTGTCAAGCGAATCCCTCAGGCAGATCTACAACTTAAGCGGCGGATGGGCCTCTGTTTCAAATGTGACGAAAAATACACCGCGGGGCATGTTTGCCGGAACAGGACTTTGAATGTTTTGATTGTTGATTCGGTGGAGGAGGAACAACCCGACTCGCACGGCGACGACAGTGCGGACACTTTCCAGGAGAGCCCACCGCTGTAAATCTCCCTTCACGCCCTTACGGGTCTCACGACAACCACCATTGTACGGATTTCGGGAAATTAGGACTAACCTGAGCTGCATTAAACTAAGTTTTCTTCAAATTTCTTTGAGAAATAAGAGGTTTTTCAGAAGTTTTTTGATTGTTTAATGAGATTGCTTTGATTGTTTGGGGGTGAAGTTTTTTCGGGTGCTTGAAAATTAAAAGCTTAAATTGAATAAGAAGTTTTGCTAGCTAAACTTATCAAAGTAATAATCTTGTTTAAAGAGAGGAAATCGAGAGTGTGAGCCTGAACAATTAAAACAAGTGGCAAGCACTACTGTTTCTTGAGTATGAAGCACACCTCAATGTGTGTCCGGAACTGTCGAGTGATCTATATAGTTGTGGACAATTAACAGGCTCTACGTCGTCCATTTCGGGTCGAGCTTCTAAGCAGTCCGAAGAGGACGAGTTTAGTGACACAGAAGGGATACCACTTATGACAGCCGGAATCATCAAGGTCCCCTTGTTCAATTGTTGGTAAATACATAGTGTATGTAAAATACTCTTCAGTTTGATGAATAAACAAGCAATTGAGATTTACAAAACAATCTTTTCCCTCGTACATTAGCCATTAACCAGCAACACCTTCCAATCCAGTCCACCTGTTTCTTCAACAGTTCGAAGCAAAGGGTGTTTGATAGAATTTGAAGAGGAGAGAGACGGACCAGAAAGATGAGAGCTTTTATCTCCGTGCATGTTATAATGTGAAGAAAACAATGTTTACTTGGAATTTTGCTTCAAAAGGCTGGAGACAGAAGCGCAGTTTGTTGACTGATAATTGCAGTTTTCACAGCATGTCTGCAACAGCTGAATTACTTTGATGCACCTTCACCATCAGAAAACAAGAGCAATTGGGAGTAACGGTTACGAGTTTTTCAACATACTTTGAACTTTCTACCGTGTTATAAGAAGAAGAATAATAAGAACATGCAGACTATTTGTACATTACAAGAGACCAGTTTATGTTCGACTCAATCATCTTTGAATTTCAAACAGCAACAAAGATTTGGTTGAAATAATGAAATCAAAAGAATATATCGGTTTCCTGATTTCCTCCATTTCGAGGGCGATCAAACAGGAAAAACAAGCTTTAATGCCGCAAGCCTCTGTTTTGCGGGGTTCTTTGCTGGGGAGTGGCATGTCTCGCCCTGTAATTCTCTAATATGAAAATGGCGTTGGGGTCTGCGGAAGCTCCGAGCATGTGGAACGGGGGAATCAGGGATGCGATGGCAGCGCCCATCGCCATGAACTGGTCCGGTTAAGTGGGTCGGGCTCTCTCAAAATGGCCTACTTTACAACAAACCCAAAACATAAAACATAACAAAGCGGGTTAATTTGGTCAAATCAGTCAATCAGCATCGAGCTTAGACAGAGCTTAGACAGAAGTAGTCTGGTTCACCGAACTTAACAAGTTAAACGTACCGAGCCTAATGAGGTAGCTTGAAAAAATTTCAACCCAAGTCGGCTCGCAAGCCATAAGTTAAACGAACCGAATCGGATTAACGAGGCTTACCGAATAGAGCGTATATAAATATTTTCAACATATATTAATATAATATAAATTTTTAAAAAATTTTTATTTAAAATTATAATAAATATTAATAATAATATGCCAACGATCTATACTATAGCGAGTTTTCATCCCTTAAACATCTCTAGTTGTCCTACTGCGGAGAGAAAATTAAATTAAATATTATAAAATTAATTTTGATTAATAAATTAAGTTAATTCAAAAAAAGTAGTTAAAGGGGTGAGCAAAAAAACTGAAGAACCGGATCAGAACCGTCAATTTGGACCGGTTCTTCCGATAAAATAAATTAATTTCGGTTTTTATTTATCAGAACCGAAGTTGCGGTTCGGTGTCGGGTCTAATGATACAAAATCGAGAAAACCGAACCGGACCATTGAAAGTTAAAACTTCTGCAGATCTCACGCCCGCACGCAGCTCTTCTCACTTCGCAGTTCTCTCTCGCACTTCGCATTCGCCGCGCCCGCACTCTCTCTTCGCAGTTCTCTCTCAAAGTCGCCACGACGCCGCCCGCACTCTCTCTTCGTCAGCCTGTCAAGGACGAATCGAGTCACTGAGGAGGGTAAGCTCCCTTGTCCGCCTCTTTAAGTTTCTTTTCTCTTTATTTAGATCAGAAAACGCCTTTCGTTTTCCCCCCGTCGATGCCGACTTTCGACTAGAAGGAACTTTGCGATACAGAGGGTTCCCCTTCCTTTTCAATTTGCTAATCGCTGACCTTATCGATTTTTGAATCTATTTTTGAAAATTTGGGAATAAAGAAACGACTTTATGAAATCTATTAGCTATTGTTTCTGTACCCCTTGATTTTGAGACCTATGGATCAATTTTGCTTGGGTTGATTTAACAGCAACCCAAAATTTATTTCTTTTGAGCTTCTCTGCTCTTTCTTCCTGTAATCATCATAATCAAAGGACAGTTTTTCTTCGGCTTCACCGTGAGAGTGCAGAACCTGTATATAATATTAGTTCTGTTTAGTAAGTTTAATTTTTTTTGTTTGATACTTGAATAGTGAGATGAGAACATCCACTGGTTCTGCTCACAGTGGACCAGTGGCATAGTTTTTACTTTTTAGCAGTTAGCAGGAGCAGGGGTGAGCTATGCATTGCTATCCAGGGCCGCATTTGCTCACAGTGGACCACTGAAATTAGGGGTGACTGGTGAGAACTCAGAACCGGTTCTGCTCACAGTGAGAACTCAGAACGGGTCCTGGTTCTGCTTTAGTGCTCTTAGTACTTTTTTTTCCTATAAATTGGACAAAAAAAAAAAAAAAAAAAAACTGGATTTAGAGCATAACTCGATATTATTTAGTAATCAATTGGGTTCACAAGGGTTGAAGTGATTAGTGAAGGGATGAAATTTTTTTTCTAACTTGGGAGGACCAGAATTAGACCAGAACCGAGACCATATTGCTGGTCCTGTTCTGAAAAATTTTTTGGGCTTATTGGTCCAAAAATTTGAAAACCAAATTTTAGTGGTCTGGTCCTAATCTCTCCAAAAAGCAAACCGAACCAGACCACGATCACCTCTAAGTAGTTTATATGTAAACTGATTGAATAGAATAATTATTTATTTATTAAAAAATGATGTTGGAAACAATAGAAATAGTCAGCATTATCATGGCCTGGGTTGTTCCTTATCTCTTCCACTCTTTAGCTTCTTCTGTTTGCTGTTAATTGAACCTCCCGCTCATCTACTAGACAGCTTTCTTTTTCATCGTCTTGTTTCAGAGCACAAATCAGTATAAAACCTTCCAAAAATGGTTAAATTATAGTTCTTTTTTTTTTTTTTCTGTTGTGGCTTCGAGAAAGATGAAGAGGGAGCAAGTGGACGGATGAAGGGTTATGGCGGAAGAGGGGGATTTGGGAAAGCGGCAATACTTTGTTAATAACTTATTTTAATCACTATTTTTATAGTTTATGAGTTTTATGAACGGCAGGTGACTTTAACATTCTTATTGGTTCAGCGTCCCAGATAACCCTTGTTTTTCTGACTGCATTAGGGTTTGCTGAGTTCCTATTTGGAGAAAATGGCATCCGCTGGGCGTATGAGATCGGGAATGCCTCTCCTCAATAAGTTTATCAGGTCACAGTCGCTTTCTAACCAGTGTTCTAATCTACCAAAAGCACTTATCTTCCCTACTTTCAGCGACTGCGAGGTACCTTATCAATCGGTTGCCCAAATTTCATTCACTTTTTGTATTTTTTATTGCTAGGATTCTTAATCGGCTTTCATTGCCTGGCTGAATTTTAGCTTTTGTGGAACTGGAACTGAATGGGTCGATAGTGTCTTTTGAATTATCTTAATTTCTGTCTATCTGGTAAGTGCATGATAGAAAACTACGGCCAACGGACGCTGTTAATCTTAAAATTCTTTCTTATTCCTCGTAGTTCTCTTCGTCATGAAAATCGCTTTATCTGGACATATTTCTTGGAAGAAATCGTTAGGTTTTGTTAAATTAGAGGCAATATGAACAAACTGATATAGAATGACATTTCTTGTTGTTGTTTAATTATTTTTTGACGCGGTAATCTTTACTTCTAGTTTTTCCTAAATCTAGAACTAAGAAGGGTATATGATTTTTGGTTTACATTCTCATCAAATTACTTGCATTTCCTATATCAATGGCGATGGGGTTTGCAAGTCTAATAGAATTTCGTTGAAAAGTTTTAATTTTTCTTAGTTATGATCAATAAAATTAAAAAAATCTCTTACTTTTGTTTTCTTTAGTCTTGTAGAATTTATACATCAATTTCTGGATTAAACCAAATTTTTTTTACTATGTTTTTCAAGGTGCATCTATCTAATTTGATTAATTTCATTTGTTATTGTTATCTGGTTGATAATAGTTCTTTGACTACAGCTTTCAAGGAGCTATGCCACCGCACCTGTGAAAAAGGAAGAAAAGATCAAGGTACATGAGTTTATTAACCTTTACCATTAAGTTAGGTGAAATTAGCGTTTGGCTTGTTTTGTTTCTACGTTAGGCTCTGTCAATCACACAATTAAAGCATTAAGTTATAAGTTGTTGAAGACTTCTTTTCAACCAAATATGTTTATGTTTTCCGTTGGGAAATCAATTTAATCGGGACACTTTGCTTTGTTAAATTATAGATTCCTTTGGCTTTGTTTGGGGGAACTGGAAACTATGCCTCTGCTCTGTATCTTGCTGCTGTAAAAGCTAATGCTTTGGATAAGGTTGAGTCTGAGCTTTTTGACCTCATTGGGGCTGCACAGAAAAGCGTTAAATTTACTCACTTTGCCAAGGATCCGACTGTGCCATCTGCTACTAGAGTCAAAGCTATTAAAGATATTTGTGCACAAGCTAAATTTTCAGAAATTACCACGAACTTTTTGGGTATACTTGTCTTGATATTTGTTTTTTCTCTGAATCTTTTATGACTACTATGGATTTATTTAAGTGTCATTAAGTATACTTCTACCGGTTAAAAAATAGAAAATAAGAAAAAATGGATGTGTGCGTATACTTCTAAACTTTGCTTCTACCATGCAAGTGAAGATTAAAAAATAGGGTTGAGATACTTTTGTAAATTCGATCAAACCTTGAAATGTATTTTTCAATTTTTAAGTCTTTGTACATCAACAAATAAAGATTAAAAGATAGGGTTGAGATATTTTTGTGAAATATATTTTTCAGCTTTTAAGTCTTCTCAATCAAACACAATAGCTTTTTATTTCTCAAGTTTGCTTTCGAATTGCCTTAACAGACTAATTCATGTAATCTTTTATTTAAATCATTTATTTTTGGTATTTTCTTGTAGTCGTGTTGGCTGACAATGGAAGGTTGAGGTTTATGGACAGTATAGCAGATAAATTTGCAGAGTTGACCATGGCACATAGAGGAGAAGTGAAAGCCATTGTGACAACTGTTATTGTATGTATTCCTCAGTACTAATTGTTGGCTTTTCACTACTATATATAGCATTCACTGCTTTAAAATTTTTTATGTTTCGTGACACATCACCTTAACTGTTTTTTCTTGGCATGATTGAGTCCTTTGCATGGTTCCCATAACTAAATAGGGTTTGTTGATCGAGCTTTAGACTTAGTCTTGTTGATTTTGTTATTTATGGCAATAGCCAATTCCTCCTGAAGAGGAGAAAGAATTGAAGGAGACACTGCAAGACATTATTGGTCAAGGAAAGAAGGTCAAGCTTGAGCAGAAGGTACTTATATTAGCTTTGTTTTCCTGCATGAGTTATTTTACAACATAATTATTAACCAAATCTAATCGGCATTTTTCTTTGAATCAAAATCTAATTGACTTAAATATTACAGATTGATCCAAGCATACTTGGGGGTCTTGTTGTGGAGTTTGAACTGAAGGTGTTCGACATGTCTATTAGGACTCGGGCACGTCAGATGGAGAGGTTTTTGCGTGAACCGATAAACATTGGCAATCTCTAAAAGTTGGCATTACCATCTGGAGTCTCTCGTTTTGCTGGATCTGTTTTCCTTAATGATTCCAAAGATTTGTTTATATATCCTCTTGATCTGAAGCAAGTTGTACCCGATTTGACAAATGATGGAAGTCCATCTAGATCCAAATAAGTTTTATTTTTCTTTAAAATCGTTTGGGAAGCTCCGAGAAATAAAAGACATGCTAATTAATCTGCATATTCAGTTTCTTTTCTATTGAACCTCTATTTTGTTTTCTATCACATTGTTTGCATTGATATAGCTGTTATGAACTTGTAAACTTCTTTATTGATGGTAGCCGATAAATTTGCAGAGTTGACCATGGCACATAGAGGAGAAGTGAAAGCCATTGTGACAACTGTTATTGTATGTATTCCTCAGTACTAATTGTTGGCTTTTCACTACTATATATAGCATTCACTGCTTTAAAATTTTTTATGTTTCGTGACACATCACCTTAACTGTTCTTTCTTGGCATGATTGAGTCCTTTGCATGGTTCCCATAACTAAATAGGGTTTGTTGATCGAGCTTTAGACTTAGTCTTATTGATTTTGTTATTTATGGCAATAGCCAATTCCTCCTGAAGAGGAGAAAGAATTGAAGGAGACACTGCAAGACATTATTGGTCAAGGAAAGAAGGTCAAGCTTGAGCAGAAGGTACTTATATTAGCTTTGTTTTCCTGCGTAAGTTATTTTACAACATAATTATTAACCAAATCTAATTGGCATTTTTCTTTGAATCAAAATCTAATTGACTTAAATATGGCAGATTGATCCAAGCATACTTGGGGGTCTTGTTGTGGAGTTTGAACTGAAGGTGTTCGACATGTCTATTAGGACTCGGGCACGCCAGATGGAGAGGTTTTTGCGTGAACCGATAAACATTGGCAACCTCTAAAAGTTGGCATTACCATCTGGAGTCTCTCGTTTTGCTGGATCTGTTTTCCTTAATGATTCCAAAGATTTGCTTATATATCCTCTTGATCTGAGCAAGTTGTACCCGATTTGACAAATGATGGAAGTCCATCTAGATCCAAATAAGTTTTATTTTTCTTTAAAATCGTTTGGGAAGCTCGAGAAATAAAAGACATGCTAATTAATCTGCATATTCAGTTTCTTTTCTATTGAACCTCTATTTTGTTTTCTCACATTGTTTGCATTGATATAGCTGTTATGAACTTGTAAACTTCTTTATTGACAAAAGTTGGCATCAGGTTCACTTGCCCAATATATGGACTAGGCAAGGTTATATGATCAATGTTTATCGACTAAAGATTATTCCCGGAGTCTTGTTCAAGTAAGATTTTTGAAATTGTGACACTCACTCGATTTTTTCAGTATCTCGATGAAACTGGTTGATCTACCTAGCCTGGCCATCCCCTTGGCACATTGACCTTGTTTTGAATAAATTGTCATTACTTAGATGATCATCCATGCCCCATGGTTATATACATGTTATTAAATTTTCTAATTGTTATAATGTTATGGATATCTTTGCCTCCATAGAATTGGAAAATGCTAGAATTGTACTTGATCTTTTACGAGTTTGTGAAAACTGGTTGGACATGACACTTTTCTGAAAGTAGAAAACTTTCTGAGAATTAGAAGAAGTTGACTTACATAATTCATATATCTTGTGACAGATCTACGAGCTTTGTGTGTATTTATGTCTATATCATTTTTAGATGTGGCAAAGGGGTGAGCCCGCTCGATAGCTGGCCGCTTGGTTTGATCTCATCCTAAAGCAACTCAGGTTATAAAATGGTGAGAGAGGAATCTAAATCTTGTGAAGAAAATATCTGACTAAGATGAAGAAGAGGTTTGGTCAGTTAGGCTGATTCTTGCTTTTAAAAAAACCAAACCATCAATTGAACCTAATACTATCAGTTCAGTTTGGTTTTTGTAGGTCTTGGGGGCTCAGCAATTCTCTTAGCCATAACAATAGTTGGTTGTCTTATGCTTAATTTTTGTATTTTTTCAATTCATTTCGTACAATATTATGGTTTTTACGCACAGTCTGATGTAATTATATTTTTTTTGAGTTTTATCTCAGAAGATCACAAATTAAATAAAACATAGAATCTTACTGATCTTCTTCCGGCTTTCTCATGCGATAAGGCTTGTACTGATTTTGGATCGTTTCGACTTCACAAAATGGTTTATGACAATGCAACTCTCGTGTAGATTGAACTTTTATTTCGTCTTTTGTAAGATTCATTGATTTTCATCTTTGCCTTTTGATTCGACATAAGTCTTGATTATTTACATTTACATTCATCATATACTCAAGGCCATCTCCATAATAATTTGTCAACAATCTATGAGAGGGTCATCATCGAAAACGAAAAAAATTGATAAATTGAACTATGTTCTTAATTTATTGTATTTTATGTAGATCACGTCTTAATGCTAAGAAAACAATATACAAAAAATAGGAGTGAAAGTGTTGGAAAGGAAATGAAAAGATATTATTAAATGTTTAGACACTTGAAAAGAGTTGTCAAATTCACGTCACTGAAACGAAGAAGAATAAGTTATAAGTAGAGTTATATTTTTTGGAAACTATCTACTTTAACAATGTACCGTACCCGTAATTTGAAGCATTAAATTCAAATGCTTGTCATTTTGAAGCGAAGTTTGAAACTCGTGTTACTATTTCGTGCCAAGAAATGATCTTTATGGACATATGTAGATGAACAAGCATGTGAGTGGCCGTGGCTGTAAGCCATTTGAGGTGGGATATCTTGGAAGTCCAATCCCATTTGATGAAAACTTGGCAAGTCATTTATAGAACTGTTAAATACCATGTTGTCTGTGTTGATTTGCATTGTTTTCTTCCTATAAGGCGATAGAACTTAGCATAATTAAGCAAAATCCACAAGTGTTTTGTTTGGTAATTTGATCGAAGAGTATATTTTATTTCCCGAAAGTGCATATTTCTGGCTGTTGTCCATTTTCGAGTTCAGAAATGATCCGGAAATTGTCTGCATTAAGATCGACTGCTACTCGGGAATTGAAAAACATCAGGTATCTAACAAGAACTGAAGAGAGAAAGTCATTAGTGATTGGATTAACAACTTGAAATCCAAGCATACATAATAAAAGAACGAGTAATACTGATAGATTAAGACTTAAGTCGAACACTATTTTTGGGTAGTTAATAAAAGCTGTTTTAAACAGAGTTGGTTTTGGAAGAAAATGTTGTGGGAAGCTGTTTTAGAAAACTATTCCGACAAAATGACAGGGTAGTGGGAGGTGGAGGATAGACCCACATGTTCACGAATACAAAAATTCTTCTTGGTCTCATTCGACATCCTATATTTTCTGTCACAAATTTGGTCTGATACGACTCCTCAATATTAGAGTGGATAGAGCCTGCAAGCTTGACATCCGACCGCCTATTTGAGGTGGGTTCAAGTAGGTTTTGAAAGCATATAAAATCTGTAAATACTTTAATCCCATTATAAACGGATGTTCATTCAACCATTCACTTTTATAAGCAAAGAGGAATTTATAGAATCTATACTACCTTTTCTCCATCGCCTTATCTTTGATTCTGAGTCAGATAAGATAGAATACTTCATAATTTATACAATTTAAATGAATATGGAGGCAGAGGAAGTCACGGCAAACGTGGACTTCTCTTCATTAAGGTTTGGAGTCTCTCTCTAGAATCGTCTCTCTCTCACTCGGTTTTTAGAATATTTAAGAGAAGTGACTGCTAGAGAGAGAGAGAGAGAGAGAGAGAGAGAGAGGTGGCAAGTATTGCAATGGAGGGCGAGACACTTTGGTAGTGTTTGGCTGCGCGTTGGGAGTCCTGTTTTCCTCTGATACTGCTGGCGAAGAATGTAATTGGTTGGTTTTACGAGAGGAATTGGGGAGAAGCGAGCTCTCTCCTCCAGGGGATCTGGCTGGCCTTTTCATCGGCAATATGTGTCGTTCCCTCTCAGCTTTCCACTCCGACCCGCCTGATTCTTTCCTCTCCTCCATCATCTCCAGTTCTCTCCATCTTCTCTTCCCCCTCCTAGAATATCTCGAGAACATTGCCGTACAGTAGATATTTTTTAATCTGTTCGGCAATTAAACGAAGTTTTCTCAAAGTTCTTCGAAATAAGAGGGTCTTTCAAAAGTTTTTGATTGTTTAAAGCGATTGCTTTGATTGTTTGCGGTGAAGCCCGATGCTGTCAGGGCTTGAAAATGAAGAACTTAGATTGATCGTACATTTGTGACAAGCTTAGGATTTAGGAATTCTTTTCGCCACGAGGAAAAGGCCTCACGGGTGGCGTGCGTGGGCCCTTCGCTCTTTTTCCCTTGTCGTTTGAAATGTCCCTAGCTACTGCCGTTTCAGTCGTCCCCCTTCTCGTTTAAATTTCCCATTTTCACAAGTTTTGATTTTTAAACGTCTTGGCTCATTGTTGTGGACGCATCATTCTGTTTTCGGCGCGGTGGGATCATGGACTCGGCAATGGTAAACTCCATTTTTCATGTCCGTCTACTCCGGTCCCGTTTTTGCTCTGCAATTGCCAACTTCGCGTTGATAGTTGTTTTTCGAAGCTCTTCATATCGGCCATCAAAAAAAAATAGGAAAAATCTCCGTCAAAACCCCAGACGTAGACCCCGTTGAACTAATGAATTGCAGATCTACAAGCACACAGAATCAAGAGGAAGGAGAAGAAGGGGCAGGAAGCAGAGGAAGAAAGCGGCAGATGAAAATGGTTTTTTCCTTGAATGAATTTCAAAAAGCCTGTCACTTGTCCAAAGTATAGAGAGAAAAGTAATGATCGAATTTTCCGTAATACTCACCACCTCTATCAGACTAACAACTTTACTTTTCTATCTAACTGCCTTCCACCCATTATGATGTAGCGCTCCAAAACGTTCACAGATGAGACTTTTTCATGCAGTAGATACAAAATAACCAACGTGAGTAATCATCAATAAATGTGATGACATCCCTTCACGTTCCAACCGAAGCGAGAGCATCGAATGGACCAATATGGCAGTGGGTATCAATTCTAACAGTCCATCACTTCTTTGCCTTCGAATTTAGATATGTGTGTAGTTTGTTTACCTTTGATACAATCTATACACACATCCCAGTCATTAAAATCTAATTGAGGTAAAATATCACATTTCATTAACCTCATTATCCTTTCTTTAGATATATGACCTAACCTTTGATGCCACAAGAAAGCTGAACTCTCATTAAGTGCACTACGTTTAACACCAACATCATTATCAACATGAAACAGAGATTCTATAAATTTAACATTGAGATTGAATCGATACAAACCATCTATTAAAATACCAGAACCATAATAGTATTTATGTTTGTACAAAGCAAATAAACCGTTCTCAATCTCAAAATTAAAACCATTACAATCCAACTTAGAAACAGAAACTAAATTCCTAGCACATTCAGGAACATAGAGACACTTTTCAAGATCCAATTGACAACCAGTATCGAGGATCAATCTATACGTCCCAATCCCTTCAATGCGAGCCTTCATTCTGTTTCCCATATACAAGAACTTTTCAGTTCCGTTTATGGGTTGGATCGAAAGAAATCCCTGCGTAACATGAGATACATGAGTAGTAGCACCAGAATCTAACCACCAAGTATTATTAGGTACTTCCATTAAATTTGATTCAAAACATACTGAAACAAATAGTGTACCTTTCTTTTCAAACCAGACTTTCCTTTTCGGGCAATCCTTCTTGAAGTGCCCAATCTTGTTACAGAAGTAGCATTTAAGCTCCTTTCGGATATGTCCCTCATTCACATTTAATGGGGCTTTTCCCTTCTTCCGGTTCTTCTTACTTGGTCCTTTCTTGCTACCAGTTCCTTCATGCTGAAATGTCATGTTAATGGAGTGATCTTTTATTTTCTTCAACCTCCCTTCTTCTTGAATTAACATGGCCTTTATTTCCTGAAAGTTCCATTTCTCTTTTATGGTGTTGTAATTCACCTGGAACTGACCAAATTCAAGAGGAAGAGAGTTGATGATGAATTGAACCAAGAATGATTCATTCACATCCATCCCTAATGACTTCAGCTTGGCAGCTAGATTCGCCATACATGTCACATGATCATGAATGGATTGCGACCAGTCAAACTTCTTGGTCGTCAATTCACTCATGAGATTTCCAACAACGGACTTATCAGTAATGTCCGATTGAGAGTATTCCTTAATGCTCAACATGAACTCCTTAGCATTGTCAGTCTTTGGCATCGATGGCTTAACATTTTCAGCTATCGTCAACTTCATCAAGCTCAAACACAGCCGGTTAGACCGCTCCCAAGTCTCCATAATGGACTTGTCAGCTTCCGTACTGGTCTCAGTAATAGCTATCGGCTTATCACAAATTAATGCTACGTCTAAACACATTACACCCAATTGAAATTGGATTTGTTCAGACCAATCAGCATAATTCAAGCCATTGAACTTGATCAAGTTGTTGCCAGAAGATAACACATTCATAAATGCTGCAAAACATACATGCTCATACTTTAATACTTTGAGTAAACAATAATAGATTCAAACAAACAATAATTCATTTCTTAAATCACCTTTGGGCAAAATCTAAGAAACAATTTCAGCTAACAATAATGCTATCAAGATATACTTTAATAAACACATAAACATATTCAAATCAACATGTTCAACATCTTTGGATATATAATCATATCAATCTAATATGCATACATGTTTCTTTCATATTATCAATTATAAACATTGGTCCATCTTTGGATGACTTTATAATGTTATAATCAATAATGTCAAACGTTTTGTTCAATCAATCATTAGCATTCTTTATACAAAACGAATGATATTTACACAATCGAATATTGATCCTTTCAAACTAGGCCACTTTGGTGACTAACAAGTTTCTTTTATATCAAATATTCAATTAAATGTAACTTCCCATAATCACTTGCATGAGAAAACAATTAAATGATATTCAATTAAAATATCAAAACTTGCTCTTTAATTAAATAAAATATCAAAACATTTATTCAATTAAATGATTATCAATTAAATAATAAACAATGTAGCCGTACTACTGCCAACACATGCTCTGTAATTTTATTTAATTAAAATATCAAAACAATACAATAGAAAATGTACCACTTTTGTATATCTCATTCTGCTATTACAAATCTATTCAATTAAAAACGAGCACCTAGGCCAGACGGGCCCTAATTGCTCGGTTGGTACAGAGAACAATGGCAGTTAGGTGTCATGTCAATCAATGCTTCCAACAAGTGATGCTTACGTCGAATGAATTTATAGGCAAAACTTTAATGACCACCAACGACCGGAAACAATAATCGATCGACGACCGGAAACTATAATCGGTCGGATATCATAATCGGTCAAACTTTCATATAATTCAATCAACACAAACGGTGAAATAACACGTTATAGAACCATGCTCTGATACCAAATGAAAGCATATAAAATCTGTAAATACTTTAATCCCATTATAACGATGTTAATTCAACCATTCACTTTTATAAGCAAAGAGGAATTTATAGAATCTATACTAACCTTTCTCCATCGCTTATCTTTGATTTACTTTGATGTTGCGGAATGCTTTTATCTCCTTAATCTTTTCTCCTTGATTTTCTCTTCGATGATTAAGAGAGTGAGTGAGATAGATTGATTAGAGTAAGTGAGTAGAGATTAGTCTTTGATTCTCTAGTTTGGAGGAAGAAGAAGACAACCATTCAAAAGGCAATCTTCCATACTTACCCTTTCACTTATGCCTTTTCATTCATACCCGTTTAATCATACCTCTTCAACTATAATGTATAATACTTTAATAAGGTTAAGGAGAGGGAATTAAAACCCAATTGACATTATTTCTTTTATACTCAACAATCATCACATTGAGCACTTTAATATAAAGTCAATGTACTATAATTTACATGAGCCACAATTGATTATTAAAAAATAATCTAACAGGTTTGGCCTTGGTAATCCGTGGCCCGATCCAGCTGGGTTAATACGACTTGAGTTGTGTTTGAGAGGGCCGGGCTAGGTGGGCGACAGCATACCATGTAGTTGAAAATATAATTCTTGAGTAGAGATTCTGAGTTCCAGATAAGAATTAAGATACGATACTTCAGAATTTATACAATATTAAAAGGAATATGGAGCAGATGGAAGTTATGGGCAAACATGGAATTCTCTTCAATTAAGCCTTGCCATTTTGAGTCTCTCTCTAGATCGTCCTCTCTCTCACTCGTTTTAGAATATTTAGAGAAGTGACTGCTAGAGAGAGAGAGAGAGAGGTGGCAAGGTGTTGCAATGGAGGCGGAGACACTTTGGGTAGTGTTTGGCTGCGCGTTGGGAAGTCTGTTCCCTCTGATACTGCTGGCGAAGAATGTAAATTGGTGGTTTTACGAGAGGAAGTTGGGGAAGAAGCAGAGCTCTCTTCCTCCAGGCGATCTGGGCTGGCCTTTCATCGGCAATATGTGGTCTTTCCTCTCAGCTTTCCACTCCGACCGCCCTGATTCTTTCCTCTCCTCCCTCATCTCCAGGTTCTCTCTTTCTCTCTCTAGAAAATACTCGAGAACAGTGTCGTACCAGTAGATATTTTATAATCTGTTCTGCATTAAACTAAGTTTTCTTCAAATTTCTTTGAGGAATAAGAGGTTTTTCGGAAGTTTTTTGATTGTTTAAAGAGATTGCTTTGATTGTTTGCGGTGAAGCCCGAGGCCGTCAGGTGCTTGAAAATGAAGAACTTAGATTGATCGTACATTTGTGACAAGCTTAGGATTTAAGAATTCTTTTCGCCACGAGGAATGGCCACTCACGGGTGGGCGTGCGTGGGGCCCTTCGCTCTTTTTCCTTGTCGTTTTGACTGTCGAGCTACTGCCGTTTCAGTCGTCCCCTTCCCGTTTAAATTTCCTATTTTCAACAAGTTTTGATTTTTATACGTCTTGGCTCATTGTTTTGGACGCATCATTCTGTTTCGGCGCGGTGGGATCATGGACTCGGCATGGTAACCTCCATTTTCACTGTCGTCTACTCTGTCGTTTTGCTCTGCAATTGGACCAACTCTGCGTTTGATAGTTGTTTTTCGAGCTTCTTCATCTGGCCAATCATAGATCTCCAGTCAACACCGCCCAGACGTAGACCCAACATACTCTTATGATGATAGACTCGTTTCTCAATCATGGGTCACAGCTCAAATATGGAGTTTATCCAATTGATGAGCTTTTTGTTTTTTAACACATACTTTGAGCTGATGACTTGACATTATTTTGCTTCCGATGTAGATATGGACAGTCAGGGATCTACAGGGCGTTCATGTTCGGGAGCCCAAGCGTGATCGTCACCTCGCCGGAAACATGCAAGAGAGTTTTGACGGACGACAACTGTTTTCAGCCGGGGTGGCCCAAGTCCACCATGAAGCTCATCGGAGAGAAATCGTTCATCGGAATATCTGCTCAGGAACATAAGCGACTTCGCCGGTTGACGGCCGCCCCAATCAATGGCTACGAGGCCTTGTCTATGTACACCAAGTATATTGAGAAGAGCGTGACCGCTTCGCTGGAAAAATGGTCGGAAATGGGAGAGATAGAGTTCTTAACTCAGCTAAGGAAGCTTACTTTTCGGGTAATAATGTACATCTTCCTGAGCTCCGAGAGTGAGCCTGTAATGGAGACATTGGAGAGAGAATACACAAGGCTTAACTATGGAGTTAGAGCCATGGCTATTAATCTTCCTGGATTTGCCTACCACAATGCTCTAAAGGTGAGAATTCATGAAAACTTCTTAGCAAAGCGATATAATTATTTGTAAATATAATTGACGGATGTTTCAGGCTCGTAGAAATCTAGTGAGCGCGTTTCAATCGATCGTGACGGAGCGAAGAAAACGAAAGACGGAGGAGAAGACGGAGAAGCATGACATGATGGATGCCCTGCTCGAGGTTGAAGATGAAAATGGCAGAAAGTTGAGTGATGAGGAAATAATTGATGTTCTATTAATGTACTTAAATGCAGGCCATGAATCTTCTGGCCATATCACAATGTGGGCTACCATTTTCTTGCAAGACCATCCTCAATGTTTCAAGAAAGCTAAGGTAAGGTAAAATCAGGCAACAAGTACTTAGTACTCTCAACTCTTGTCTTTTATGTGTAATTATATGTCGTGGGCGAAATAATATTGTGAAGGAAGAGCAGGAGGGGATCATTAAGAGGAGACCTTGTACACAAAAGAACCTCCGTCTAAGAGAAATTCGAGAAATGGAGTATCTTTCAAAGGTGCTTTAGCTATAAGGAAATTTTGAGAAACACATTTGGAAAACACTTAATTCTCGTTCCTTTTTCAGGTGATCGACGAAACTCTCCGTCTGATAACATTCTCGCTCGTCGTTTTCCGGGAGGCAAAAGCCGATGTGAAAATAAATGGTGGGTCAAAAACACATGTTTCATTTTGTCCTGAGATGTAATGGTGGGATTTTTGTGATCAGGTTATACAATCCCCAAGGGTTGGAAAGTTCTGGTTTGGTTCAGAAGTGTTCATTTGGATCCTCAAATCTTCCCAAATCCTGCAGAATTCAATCCTTCAAGATGGGATGTAAGTTGAATGAATGAATGAATGCTTCACAGATTGTTGAGAGCAGCCATGGAATGAAGCTTGTGATAAATTGATTGTTCTGGTTTCAGGATTTTGTTCCAAAAGCTGGATCTTTCCTTCCCTTTGGAGGAGGACTGAGACTATGTCCTGGCAGTGATCTTGCAAAGCTCGAAATCTCCATTTTTCTCCACCATTTTCTCCTCAATTATCAGTGAGTTTTCACTCCACTTTCAATTTGTTTATTTCATGAGTAATGCTACGTTTACTATTTTAAAAAAACTCACTGACGTGTCAAAAAATAATTGGTACAATTAATACAGATAATATTAGATTACCTGTATTTTAATTGCATTAATCATTGTTTGACAACATGAGAGAGAAAACGTAGTATTTCTATTATTTCATCAACCCATGTTTCATAATATATTTCGATTTGATGATTATTTTTTAAATTTTTTTTGTTTTGTTTAGGTTAGTACAGACAAACCCAAAAGGCCAAGTTCAGTACTTGCCTCATACAAGGCCTAGAGATAATTGCTTGGCAAAAATCAAGAAAATTGACAAGATTAGAGATTAGGTTTAATAAAAATTGAGTGTCTCTCTGCAAAGGCTTCTCTGTGCAACACATGTTCTAACATTTTTAGTCCATAAAAAAATAAATTTAAGATGAATAAAAAAGAAATTTGTTATTTGAAAGGGCATGTGTCCAAATTTCCCGACATCTACATGCTTCGATGACTTGATATATTAGCTCTCGGTCGTAGACTGAAATGGGACTATGACATAATCATATTTCGATATGCTCTTCTTAACAACTTTTTTGACAATCCCCAAGATTGAAGATGTACATGTGATCGCAATATATTTTACCCATTACAATATTGTAGATCGAAGCGATGACTTTGATCCATTGAAATGTTTCCCCATCCTCGAACTTTAAGGCAACGACCCTGAAAGATCGTACACTTCTCGAATAAATTCCATCATCTTCGATCCCACAAAGCCAGCTATCGCACGTAAGGCTGTTGTTGTTACATAAAATCTACCGTTAAGGAATATTAGACGGTTCTAAATTACTAGGATCATGGTATTTGGTTAATTAATTTACTATTATAATGTGTATTTGCATGAATAAGAATTGACTTTTTTTATTTATTGTATTTGACAAAAAGGAATTTTTCAAATATCAAAATTAGACGCAAACAATAGGAATAATAATAATAGTAAATACAAAAATCAGGAATGTCAATATTTAAAAACAATATATATTGATATTTAATAATTTGCTTTGCCAGCTCTATCTCTATCTTCTCTACAGAGAGTACAAGAGGCCAAACTTGTTGTATTATTATTTTCTCCATTTATTCAACATAACACATGTAAACTACCCATTTGAACTTTAATTACCCTAAAAATTCCAAAATGGCGGTTTTTTTTTTTAATTCCCGATCTAGACCCATTTTGATTATCACGATAAAAAATGCCGGAATTTATTTGATTGTAATTCAACGCAGAATACGAGTAAGAGTAAGTTATTGTGGCATCAAAAATAATTCCGATTGTCAATGAAACAGTTGTTTTCTCTCGTATAGTTATGATTTTGAATTCGTTTTATACACGATTTTCCTTTTGATCCGTACTACCTAAGAGCAAGAAAAAATGTTGTGGTCAAGGATTAGGGTTTAAATTGTGGGTTGTGTTTGGTAAGTGAGGAAGGATTGAAGATTGATTATTGGTGAGTTGTAGATGCAATGTTGAAATAATTTAAGATTCAATTTAAAAAAAAAAAAAAATTCTAAATTAATAAAAATAATAGACGAGCTTTTCATGTCTTTCTGATCTAACATTATATATTTCCAAAGTCAACCCTCTATAAACTAGTCGGCAACTATTTTCATGTTGTTTGCAATCTAACACCTGGATTTTCACCTATTTATGTATTGCCCCCTCCCTCAACGTGATTTCTTGGAACTCTAAATGGATCTTGAGTTTGTCAATGGGTTGACTGTTTTTTATTCTAAATTCATAATTATAACAGAGTAGCATTAAAATTTACACTATAGTTTTGTAATTCTACGTGTCGGTTATTAAATAAGTGTCAAATGTGTTATTTTTGTCATCCATTTTATTCGATTCTAATGTAAATGTGTTTGAAATACACGTTCAATGAGCAATTTTATGAATAACTGCTATTTGAAACACACGTTCTTAAGCTGAATGAATGTGAGTGACCACTGATTTCTTTTGTGATCCATGAAATCACCCAGAAATATGACTTCTGAAATCTATTGTCGAATCTAGATGATGTTTTAGGTCAGAATAATTTTTCTTTATACAAAATTTCAACCCTCTCTATTATCTAAGGTGACGAGAGACGCAACGAATAACAATAACTAATTGTCTAACTATTCGACCCTAAAGACCATAACCATGTATCTACGATTAACGAGTCAGATTTAATTCTGTTTATCATCAAATGTAAGGTTAAATCATCGGTACTTTACCATAAAATTGTTAAATTACATCATCAAATTATACAATCCCGCACTATACACTAAACGATAAGTTATAATAAAAAACTTCAACGGTGTGACAAGTTAAATGTAGTTTAGTTAAGGTAGATTAGATAATTTAGTTTGACAATGAGTGTTGTATAATTATTTTCAAACCTTATCTCATTGTAGCATGATCATCTTTAAGTTTGTGGAAAATGTTTAAATATACAATTATTGGGGGGAAAATTATAATTATTATAACATTGTATTTGACTTTGATTTTATTTATTTAAATTTCTTCTTCCAACTTCTACGCTCTCTCAGTCTTCCACTTTCGTCTTTATAAATTCAGAGGCATAATGTTTCAGTTGACCCATTTGTGATCTTCTTCCTTTTCGGCTCAACAATGGAGGAGACGGAGCAGAAGCTGGATCCAGCCATGGAGCTTCCTCCATATTTCCGGTGCCCTATTTCAATGGAGCTCATGAAAGATCCTGTCACCATATCCACTGGAGTCACCTACGAAAGAAAGACCATCGAAAAATGGTTCTTCTCCTACAAGAAGAACACGTGCCCTGCCACTATGCAGAACATTCAGAACTTCTCCATCACTCCCAATCATACTCTCAAGAGGCTCATTCTTGCATGGCAGCTCAAAGACTCTTGTTCTTGCTCGTTTGCGCCATCGCCGCTCGGGCCGTCGTCGAAGAAATCTGAAATCGTCGCACTTCTCAACGCCGTTGAGTCGTCGCCGTTCAAGGTGAGCTCGTTGAAGAAGTTGAGATCGATGATCGAGAAAGACGATGAGATCGTTACAGATGTTGTGAGACTAAATGGAGTCGAGATCTTGATCAAAGTAATCGTACAGATTCTGATCGAAAGTTCCGATTTCGAGAGCTTTGAAGCTTGCGAAGAGGCCATGGGAGTGCTTTGCAAACTGCCATTGTCTAAATCCGATGGCACGCTCGAGCAGCTTTCGAAGCGAGAATCGATGAAATCAATGGCGATGATGCTGCAAAGAGGAAGCACTGAGGCGAAACTCTGCGCAATCAAAATCTTCCGAAAAATGGCGGAAGCAGATTACGATTGGAAAATTGTAGTCGAAGATCGAGGCGTAGATTTTTTCAAATCCTTGTTCGAGCTCGTATCAGACGAAATCAACACCAAAGCGAGCTCCCGAGCCCTAGAATTCCTCATCCAAATCTTCCGATCATCAAAGAAAAGCCGATTGAAGGCGATCGAGGCCGGCGCCATCTGCGTCCTAATCGAACTTCTCCCGGATTCAAAGCGATCAAAATGCGAAAAAATCCTACAAATCATAAAACAATTCTGCAAGTGCGCGGAGGGAAGATTGGCGATCGTAGAGCACGGAATGGGCATAGCTTCACTGAGCAATAAGATACTGAATGTATCAAACACGGCAACGAAAGCGGGGGTGAAAATCGCGTGGCTGCTCTGCAAATTTCACCCGACGGAGAGAGTGTTGGAGGAGATGATGGTGTACGGATGCGTGAAGAAATTGGTGACATTGATGCACATGGAAGGTCAGCGCTCTACCAGAGGGAAGGTGATCAACATCTTCAAGCTTCATGCTCATTCATGGATGCGCTTCCCTTGCTTTCCTTCTGAATTCAAGGCTTTCATGCAATTACCCAAATAATTTTCCATATTAATCATCCATATATTATTTTCTTCCCTTATGATCATGGGTCACTCTAGTTTTACTCTTTATTCTATACTCTAATTTTACTACATGACACTAATTAATTGTTGTAATAATTATAGTTAAAATAAGACATTAATTACATCAGTTGATAACCGAACGTAGAATTACAATTTAAACATGCAATTACAGAAAATGTGATACTTGATAATACAATATAATGAATTAAGCGAAGAAGCTTTCGTTCGATCCAATTGCCCGTGTAGTTTTGTTTATGTTTCGTAATATTTTCCTTCATAACTGCACTAATATAAGGCGTTAGATATAGTATACATGTATTATGTACTATACATTATGGCCATCGTTACGTAAATATTATGATTGAGCAAATGAGCCAAGCGTGTAGAGACAAATATATAATTAATTTATTTTGTGACGGTAAAATGGGTGCTACAAATTATTCATTTAAAGGATTAGGGTCCCTATTTCATTAGACTCTTCGAACATTCTCATTGTAATTTCATCGTCCAAGGAGAAATGGACATCAATATAAAAGAAGATTTTTTAGAAACATCGGATTAAACCAGAACATTGTCAAAAACGAATGTACGAATGTTCTTCACTTTCTTAATAATTATGTTAAGAAAATGTCTTGGGATTACATTTAGAGTAACAGTTGTGATTTTAAGTTCTTTCAGTAGCATCGTGGCAAATATGTAAATATACTAGTTCCGGATTTGGATATTCTGATATTTTGGGGATATCAAATAAAAAATATTGGTTGTCAAAAGTCAAAATGACTCATAATATGATAATTTAACTATTAGTGCAATAATAAATTTGAGCCAATAAAATGCTGACACGGGTGACCGATTGATGCTTAATTACTAATTAAAGTATAATTAAGCTAGATTAACGCTAATTAATTGTGATTAATTAAGTTATTTGCTCAAGAATAGTCAATATCAATTAAGTTAAGGTAATTATGTTTTAATTTTGAATAATGCTAGGTGTACTATCTTATTTCACTCTATTAAAAAATTTACTGACGTTTCATATAATTTTTGATGTAATTTAAGTAAAGTAAATACAATAAATTATTTTTTATAATTTATTAAATTAATTACACCAATAAAAATTTACATTTAATTCACCAATAATTTTTTAAGAAAATACACCTATCATTACTCTTTCGAACTTCATAATTTCATAATTATACAAAATGAGGGGCGAGATGATAAATTTAATGGATAACAAAGGGCACAATGATAAATTATCATTAAATGAAATCAATAAAGAAGCCACAAATTTTGGCGGTGACGGAGAAATAGGTGTGGGGTTGGAGGAGGAGGATGAGAGAAAGTCGGAGATCAAACGAATTTGCGAAAATCGTGTCCTCCACGTTGAAAGGAGAATATAGGTATAAAAATTCAAAGACGAAAGTGAGAAATCAATAAATAATTCGTAAATTTTTAGATTTTCTCGACACAAAACATGTGCTTCGAGGTCGCAACGCTACCTAAAGTTTTGAATTAAATTAATTTAATGGAATAATATGGTAGAGAATATCACTTTCACATATCGATTCATAAATGTCTAAGATTATTTAAAAGATAAAAATAATGTTACATTTAATTTCTTAAAATACTTGCTGATATGTCAATTAACGATTTGTGTAATTAATGTAATAAATTAAGTATTATAATTTATTATATTAATTGCATCAATCATTCCTTGACACGTCATTGAGTATTTTAAGAGGATATGATAAAAAGATAAATGTAGTATTATTCAAAAGATAATGACATGTGGGACATTGAATGGTAAACATTGAAATGCACATATTGCATTGTATGATGATGACACATACATCATTTTGTAAATGTTCGAGAAGACGAGTGATTATTAGACATTAGAACCCGATCATATGTTCTTATTAGTTTTGTGAAACATGTGTATTCACGAGAACAGATAAGAGATCAACTAAATATCCTCATTTGGTGGAAAATCTTAAAGATCGTGAGAAACAGTTGACAATAAATCAAGTCGAGGTGTAAGCTCGAGAATTCTAGATGAGTGATGGTATACATGTTTGTACGATGAATCATATATCAAAGAAAATTATGTACAAAAATGAATGTTAATATAGAAATCGATAACAAATAATAAATTATCATCTGCATCGAGCATGACATGTTGCATTATAGCAATAAAGACCATGTACATATAAATCAGGACCAGTGACAAAAAAAGATTGTAAACACGAACATTGTCAAAGTAAACGTTTTCAGTAAACTCGGGTACTTGTGTTCAATTTCTTGATAGCTATAACATGGAAAAGGTGTTAGGATTAAATTAGAGTAACAAAAATTAAAGAACTTAGGCTCACTGAATTAGAAAGTTACAAAGTTTGTTCATAAATTGTCAGTAACTTTTCATTTCATCTTTTTTCTAAGGCCCGGACCTATGATTCCACCGACGAGGCCCGGGCCAGCCAGCCAATTTGTTTAAGCAATTAGGCTGATTTTGTAAAGAGCGTGAGACCCAGCTAGCAATCGTTGAGTTCCACAATAAGTACAATGGAGAAATTTGGTCTACTTTGCTAGTGACAGTACAGTAGCAACGCTAACAAACGTGGAAAGAAGTAACCATGATTAACTGTCTTGCAACCCCTTGCCATCACTGGTGTTGGGACCTTATAAGCACTTGTTGAACAATCATTGGGCATGAATAATCCCAAAAATGTTACATAATTGCAATGTACAAATACTATATAGTATGTATACCTTCATTTTATAACTAGAACAGGATCCCCTTCAATGAGTAGCTTCTCCCTAGTACAGCTTAATTGTATAAGCAAAGCAGGATCTGCCAAATCCAAAGCTTGGGGGGCAATCTTTTAGTGTTCAAAGTTTTGCAATGACTGATGCAGGCAAGTTGGATCTCGGAGGCAGCTTTAGATCCGTCCAATCTCCGTCATCGATCTTCGAAAAATATTGCTCGACCATAGCCTCGGTGACAGACCGTAAATCAGAAGGGTTCCACTATAAGCGGAAAAACAAAGAAAAGACCAAAAAAGAAGATCAATTATTAATCATGAAGAAGAAATGTGCAAATGGGAGTATACATACCTTTGGATTCCTATCTTTATCCAATAATATTGCTCTGCAACCCTGCATTTGATAGTGGTTTTATGACCTTATAAATAAACGTGAAACCAAATAAAAACCCATTAGGGGCTGCAGCGAACCTCGTAGAAATCCTTGCTGACTTCTCCTCGTAGGACATGACAAACCATTCGATACTCACGAACTAGGCATTGACCGACACCTTGTAGCCTGCCCTCTCTGATCTGTTCTTCCAATGGGTGCATTTTTTCAATTATAAACAACTTTGTATAACCAAAGCTATAAAAGAAATAGAAGATGAGGAATGTGATAGGAACCCCATAATATTCAATTAAAAAGCAGAAAATTGCATGAATCAATGCTGGGCTCTCCCCATAATTCTTCCTAAGTTTTCCTTCCATTCTCTTAAACTTCTTAGTGCTATTTATAGAAAACTTCCCTAATTCTTGTAATTAATTTCCAATACCTAAGTAACAAATTATTATAGTATAATGTTAATTTCTTAAATTATCCTTTCTCCTCATTTGATGTCTTCATAATACACTTTATCTCTCCTTCTTCCTTAAGTTAATAACATATGAGGCTTATCAGGATGATTAAGTGCTCCTTCCAAAAAATAAGAAAAATAGATAGTAAAATTTAGCTTTGTCCAGCCAAATATAAATGATAAGAAAAAAGAAAGGAAATTTCCCTAACTCTTTCGATCAAAACACTAAAAAGAGAACATCAACACCAACATTTTCCTAAATCTTAACAAAACTCTGCAATTGACATGTCATATTTTATTTTGTAGAATTAATGAGCACCATTAAACCATGAAATATCACAAAGTCTGTCTTTCTTTCCTTCTCTATCTATTTCCATGAAATCAACTTGATGGGCATAGATGAGTAAGTTTTTTGAGACTTTCTGCAGAAGCCAAAGAAATATTAAAAAGAAACTGTTGAGTTTTAAGAGCTTTAAAGTTAGCAGCTTTTGCCAACATTTGTTTAATGGCAAAATTTGCCAATTCACATGCCAATATTACATATTTTTAACAAAAATGTAACTCAGAAAATGCAAAAGGTAAATATATTTTGCAACTAGCAATCGATATTTATGTTGATTATTTTACTTTCTATTTTACAATGTTTTTTTCTTCACGAACCCATTATGTAAAGTTGAAAATCCTTGGAGCAAACAGTTGTCTATGTAAAAGGAAGAGAATATTGCATGATAATAAAACTATACCGATCTCAAGGAAATTTTAAGACTGGTAGGAGATGCCTTCTTCAAAGAAAGAATTGTCGCTGAGATCCAACTATCAACTTTTTTAGCAGCCTCCATCTCCTATATGAGCAACCATAGGAATTTAACACAACAATGGAAACCACATTTTCAATGATCGAGACACAGAAGAAAACTTTAAAACATTATGGTCTGGAGCTAAAGGCAGCAAGATTCTCTGAAATACTTTTCGAATATTGTTGCATTCCTTTTCATGACATGATTAATAAATCACTTACAAGGGCAGCTAGAATTTCTTCAACTGTTCTTCGAGAGAAGCACTTATTAATAACTTCCATCCTGTGTAGCAAAGTAACTCGGGAGATAAAAAAGCTTTCACAAATACATTACTTTTCAACATAATCAGCTATAAAAAAACGATAAGCATGGGTATAGCACCGGCTATAAAAAATTAATTCTACAAATCACAAACTACCTAATTCACTCTCACTCCCTCCCTATCCCTCTCTCTATCTATTTATCTCTGTGCCCCCCTCCTCTTATTTTTCTCTCACACTAATTGAGCGCCGCCGTCATTTTTCCCTCCATCTTCTTCTTAAATAATACTAGGTTCTTCATATGAATCCAAAACTTATAAAGTTGGGATTCTTGAAGAAGAAGGGAGTGGCAGCACTGGATAAGAAATGGCGAGAGAAAAGAAGACAAGGAGGGCAGCAATGCTGGTGTGGAGGGAGGGAGAGAGAGAGAAAAAAAAAAAAAAAAAAAAAAAAAAAAAAAAAAAAAAAAAAAAAAAAAAAAAAAAAAAAAAAAAAAAAAAAAAAAAAAAAAAAAAAAAAAAAAAAAAAAAAAAAAAAAAAAAAAAAAAAAAAAAAAAAAAAAAAAAAAAAAAAAAAAAAAAAAAAAAAAAAAAAAAAAAAAAAAAAAAAAAAAAAAAAAAAAAAAAAAAAAAAAAAAAAAAAAAAAAAAAAAAAAAAAAAAAAAAAAAAAAAAAAAAAAAAAAAAAAAAAAAAAAAAAAAAAAAAAAAAAAAAAAAAAAAAAAAAAAAAAAAAAAAAAAAAAAAAAAAAAAAAAAAAAAAAAAAAAAAAAAAAAAAAAAAAAAAAAAAAAAAAAAAAAAAAAAAAAAAAAAAAAAAAAAAAAAAAAAAAAAAAAAAAAAAAAAAAAAAAAAAAAAAAAAAAAAAAAAAAAAAAAAAAAAAAAAAAAAAAAAAAAAAAAAAAAAAAAAAAAAAAAAAAAAAAAAAAAAAAGGAGGGAGAGGGAAGAGAGGGAGAGGGAGAGGGGAGAGGGAGAGGGACGGGAGGGAGGGAGGGAGGGAGGAGAGAGAGAGAGAGAGAGAGATGAGAGAGAGAGAGAGAGAGAGAGCGGGGGGGGGGGGGGGGGGGGGGGGGGAGGGAATGAAAAACAAAAAACAAAAAACAACAATATACATCTTCCATCAAAAAGAGAAAATGAACAAAAAAAAAAAACATTTAAGCAAGGTTAAAGCTAAATCTTGTTTACAATTATCCAATCTTCACAATAAATAAATAAATTTCCTCTACCTACATGTCAACATTTTCAAATGATGTTAGCATGGAACTTTGCTAGATTTTGTATCAATCACCAGGTTCCTTAAGAACATCATGTGTTACATTAATTCTATTATCAGTTTTTGGTTGAAACAAAAGAGCATCATCACTCATGAAATGACATAAAAAGTGCATCTACTTTCTTAAAAAAAAATTATAGAACTAACCGGTGATAAGCACTTTGATCTTTCAGAGAGGTTTTCGAGGAGAAATCATCAAGAATTGATGATATGACAGCTTCCTGACTAGAATTGATCTTGCAGAGAGATTCCTCTAATAAAGTCAATCTCTATCCAAAACACAAAAGAGTAAGAATTAAATAACAAAAACATTGGCAAAAAAATTGCAAAAATGACAATGACGCATTGGTATGAAAAGTCTATGTTCAACAACATGATATATGAAACTAAAGAAAGGATAATATCTGAAGACCACCACTCCAGTCCACTGCTCATTAACAGCTAAGACTTGTAACCGGTCGATTCAGACTTTCAAAAATCTGTTTATATTTAATTGCCCGTAATTGTCATAATATAACATAAAAACACAAGACGGCAAGCCGTAAAACTAATATTTTCTACTCAGAATAATAAAAACCAAGGAGTTAGCATACATCTGCAGGGACAAAGTGAGTTGCAAGGCCACACACAAGCATTTCAGCACCATCCAACCTAGCACCTGTAAGACCAACATATTCTCCTGCAAAAATATATTGTTGAAGGATGAATTTTATTGCACAAACTTCCTCCACACCAGCTACTTAAAGCTTCACTGTGGACAAATTTGAATGGAAACAATTCAAAAACAGAAAATTATGGATGTGCCAAGATTAGAGCAGATTCTGAATATACTCCAAACTTCAAGCAGAACAAAAAAATCTATAGTCACTGTTCAAATCAAGTTAACTCAAACCTGTAAAATAGTGTAGAATGAATGTAGGAGGACTTTTATACTTTTGTATCGTGTAATCTATAAATTTCTGTTGCAGATAGAGGGCTCCTCCTTCCCCTGAGGTTGTTGGTAATATTTTTAAGTCAATGAAATTTGTCTTTTCCATGGCATCAGATTCGAGTTGGCCGCAATGGAACTGATCTTTCTAAATTGTTACGTGGAAAACTCTACCAATTTCCAATTTGTAAAATTTATCATCTAACCTATGTTCTGGAACTTTTTTACGAACCCGATTCAATATGGTCTTCAAATAACTAACTCCCACCTCAAAACCCTTTTTGTCCAAACGAAATTCGATCAGCGTCGAGAGTTAGATTCTCCAAATTACCAATCATAGGTTAAATCACTGTAATTTCCTTGCGTGCCCCAATACATGACATACTTTGTCCAGAGAAGGACCCTTCCTGGTCTTCATAAGAACAAGAAAATGCTATAATCATGTCTTGGTTGGTGAACTAAATAAACGTGGAAATTGGCCAGAGTTATATGTATCTTACAACTACGCAGATATAGGAGATGTGAAAATCTACTCAGACTTAGAGAATTGTTCTCAAAGAAAATAATCAGGGAGACACCTTAAGCTGAAACGACTACTAACAATACTACAATACATTGAGAAGCTTACAGCAAGAGATGGACCTATTACGTAATCGAAAATGAGCATATCGAAGTGATATTGCCAATTCATGAGGACACTTGAATAAGAAAGACTATTTGAGTTGTAATAAATTTAAACAAGGAGCTGGATCAGGATGATATTCTAGGGAGATTCTTGGAAAAAAGCCTTCACCATCAACAAAGAAGTATTTGCTGGAGTAAGAAGCAAGAGAGCCTCAGACTGGTCATGCTGGGAAAAAAAAAATTACATTCTTGCCCGTCCATGAAGAATTTGCTCTTCATGTCAGTCACACCAGAATCAGCTCTTTCCGGAGCAACCTTCAAGAAGTTTGACGAGAAACCAAAGATTTAGTGCAAATTTTATAAGGAGCCAAGACACTTTAAGGGTATGCAAGCCTTTAGGCCTAGATTACCCACTTTCACTAACGAAGAAATTGATCATCTTTACAAGATGATTGACCAGGGACAAAATCAAGAGTGACATAATCATATGGTCACGCTTGTCCAGAAAGTTAGCTTTTTAAGTACTTTACTCTGTTCATCTGACATTTGATCTTATTATTCAGTATCAACAATTATTTCTAATTTTCTAAAAGTCTGAATTACTGACGAAAACTTGTCTACTATTGCAGGAAAAGATTCCTTGATTTTTTCGAAGATGTTATTTTAAAAGATTGAATGGGAGGACAGGAACCAAAGGATAAAAACAAGAAAAATCTTTAGAAAGTATAGATTATGATATAAGGCGAATTTGAAGATGAAAAGAAGATAAGAATCAGAAAAGGGAGTCCTCCACCAAAAAACTGTTATCCACCAACGATTCTACAATAAATGCAATTCTTTTTTGAAATGTTGTCGGAGCTATATTGATATAAGATATTTCTTGAAAATATTTTAATAGCTGCTTGCTATATTAGTGATAAAAATAGTATATTCAACAAGGACTATTTAAACCAAGGAAACAACTGGTATTACCAAAGAACCCAGGTAGTCTTGACAAATAGTAAGAGGCACCTACATCAGGAAAGAGTCCTAAAGCAGTTTCAGGCATCGCAAACACCTGCAGAAAGGTTAACTGTTACAAATATTGAAGCAAATAGCAAGTAATGGAAGAGGCAAAACACAGAAACGACATTGAAAGTAAGTATAGAAGACCACTATCAAATGTTCATGAAAAACAGCCTAACAAGATGACACGTTCCAAACCAAGCCATCATAAGCATTAAAACACAGAAACAGATCAGCCAATAACATCAACAGAGACCAACTAATAGAAAAAATAAAGCTAATAATTTGATCGACAACTTTTATGTTTACCCTATTAACAACAAATATTAGCTAAACAAGGGAAAAAATCCCAAAAGCTGTTGAAATAACAAGAACGAGATTTCATGACAGTTGACTCCTTTTATCAGTCATCTACCAAGATATTCTCATATACCCAATATTCCAAATTCAAACCTGAGGTGAGAGATGATTACCGAATTTTCTGTTACAATACGGAATCTACCGTGTATTGAGACACCAGCCCCTCCACCCATGACAATGCCATTAAGAATTGATACCTTCCACAATATTTACACGCTACCAGTCAGAAATCATAATGCGCAGTCCATGAGACGAGTGCAAAATTTAATAATTTCAAGCCTGAATGTTAGAATTTATTGATTCAATCTAGAGTTTAGAAATAAAATTTAACTGGCACAAAAGGTCACCTGTGGCTTGCTGTATGTGGCCATCACATAATTTAAGGTAAACTCTTTGCAAAAGTATTCTGCACCAAGCTTCCAATTACCTGATGGATGAAACAATCAATGCATGAAAAGTTGAAATCTCGCGCTCCCTATTTGTACATCTTTTCCATTCATCAACCTTATTCTGATAAAAAGCATAAACTAACGAATAAATATTAGCATCCTATAAACAAAATTATCCATGCTAGCATTAGTATTCCATCTTTCAAACATATTCTCCATCTTAGACATATTTCACTAAGAAACATGATAAAGAGAAGAACGAATAAAAAGAAGTGGCATAACTTACCACCAATACTCCCCCGGACAACAGCTGAGACATCACCTCCTGCACAAAATGCTCGCCCTTTTCCCTATTAACATATATTAGATACGAAAGTAAACCATAAATTTCAAATTTTTAGAAGCAATATTAAATAAACAGATCTAAAATCTATTTTATTACCTATATGATGTTCATAATAAAAACTTAAGGAAATGAACAATCATCTTGAAGCTAAAGTTCATCTCTGTTTTTTTCCTTTTTATGATAAACGATATTTGTATTGAAAGTGTCAATGCACAAAATGGGAGGATAAAATTTTTTCTCAAAAAAATACTATTAAAAAGATCTTTCAACATCCTTCGGATTAGAAGGACACAAAAATACAATTCAAGGAAAATTTTATTTTCTTTTTTTAATATCTAAGATTCTGCCTTAAACTTCTCTCTGTTGCCAATTAAAAGTGTATAGCATTCATGAGGTGTTAAATGTTCTCTATCTTGTTTCATTTTCATAAAGAAAATTATTTTTAATCCCTGAATCTTCAATGTAATTCATATTGTTGGCATTTTGGAAGTCAAGGAAGAAAAGATGAACAAGAAACTCATTACAGAAATATAATATCTAAGATTCTGCCTTAAACTTCTCTCTGTTGCCAATTAAAAGTGTATAGCATTCATGAGGTGTTAAATGTTCTCTATCTTGTTTCATTTTCATAAAGAAAATTATTTTTAATCCCTGAATCTTCAATGTAATTCATATTGTTGGCATTTTGGAAGTCAAGGAAGAAAAGATGAACAAGAAACTCATTACAGAAATAATAAAGTCCAAGAAAGTTTGAAACATATTGATTTAAATAATGAGATTCCAGTGATGATTTTGAAGTCTAAAGAGCATGAACAAAGTGATTCAGAGACAACGAATTAACAAAGAAAGACAATTTTACCTTAAGAATCAACAACTTTACATAAGGATCTCCCTCATATGTAAGGAAAAGTTCCAACAATCTGGAAACCTAGAACGGAAGAATAACAATAGCAACAACACTTTATACGCTTTCCCAACAGTTTCAATGGAGAAAATGATCTGACCTCATGAGAATCTACTCTAATCTACCTCATTGAAGCACACAGGATGCAGTGTTAAATTGCATATGAGCACACACAATGACAACCAAAGAGAATTTGGAAATATGAAGACTATCAAATAGTATTACTACTAATTGGCATCATAAAAATAGGAACGTGTGTATTGAAATGAAATAAAAAGGTTTCCAAACCAATAAAAGAAGAGCCCACCAAGGTCAGGGACATTCCAATAGTTAAT
Source organism: Begonia masoniana (assembly GCA_022432975.1). Lineage (NCBI taxonomy): Eukaryota > Viridiplantae > Streptophyta > Magnoliopsida > Cucurbitales > Begoniaceae > Begonia > Begonia masoniana. The sequence goes on along the minus strand of CM039507.1, from coordinate 49,632,689 downwards.
TCTAAGTGTATTGATACTCCCACATACAATATAATGCTGGATGAAGTAGATATGTGCCATCACGTTGAATTAATAAGTGAAGAAGTCGAGTGATATATAATGCGAACAATTAAATAATGCGACATATAATAAGAAATATTATAATATGAGAACATATAATAAGAAATATTCAACGAAATAATGCGAACAATTAAAGAATTTCCATGCCTCAGCCTAGGTTTCAGACTTACCATTTGGGATGATAGGGCATTTAATTGCTTTGGTCTGTTTAAAGTCAGTGTTTTCACAGCTAATTTATCTTCTACTAGAACCTGCCAAACAATTAAGTATCAGAAAATCTGTCAAATAGAAAAACAAGCCTTCTTCATTTACTCACAGTTCCTGCAAAAACTAAAATCTAAAAGAAGGAAAGGATTCTTTGAAATCGTAAGGAACTCAGAAAATAACAAATGATTCTGAGCGAAACGGTGAAGAAAATTAACCAATACATCAAAATAATCTCCAAGTTTTGGAAGCAATAAAACGAGAAATTGCTACAATGTCAAGTACATTAGTTCTGATAATACCACCTATTCTTCTTTTTTCTTGAATAACAGTCATCAATTACACGAAATTTAAACACCCATTTCGATTCTATACGCACAAATAAAGAGAGAGGGAAAGAGAGTGTGACCTGATCATCGTTGTCTCCGGTAGAGTTGATGGAAGCCATGATGACCGATGCTGCGGTTGTGGAGCTCTAGCGAGAACACCTAGCGTACAAAAAAGAATTTACAATCTGCACTTCTTATCTTGCCGATCACTTCACAAGCCGAGATACCCCTTTATCCAATGCGTTAGGCGAAGAGAAGAAGAAAGTATCAGCGGACGTTAAAATGCCAGAGTAGAAGAAACGTAAGAGTCGGTCTGTTTCTAGCAAGGGTGGACACCAATGGTTCGGCCCAGTTCTGTTATAGAACCGGGCCGAACTATGACTCACGGTGAACCTGCCTGGAACATTGGGTTCCAGAACCAAACCAGTTTTATGATTACTAGTTACGATAAATCGTCTCTCTACTAGACTGGAATTTTCATCCCAAAAATTGCTTGAAAGAAAATATTTATTATTGGTTTTAATTAATTTTTTTATTGGTTTTACAATTTGGTCCGGTCGAAACTTTTAGTTCTCAAAAATTGGAATCGAGTTTGGTTTCAATGTGAAGAAACCGGACCGACCGGACAACCGACTGTTCGGTTTTATTTTGCCCAACCATGCTAATTATCTCGGACTTCTGGATTTAGAACCTTCAGGTGTTAGTTCATTCTCTGTCGTCCTCCCATACCCATAGATCCGATTTCTATATCACGTTTTGGTTTGCACTGGAGGCGAGGAGAGAAAGAGGTACGAAATGGCCGCGAGACAAATGGAAGAGATTCAGAGGAAGCTGTCGATGCTCAATTACCCTAGAGCTAATGCTCCTGCTCAGTCTCTCCTTTTCGCTGGCATGGAACGCTACGCCCTTCTTGAGTGGCTCTTCTTCCGGTACCCTCTTTCTCTCTCTAAAAATGTCTATATCTACTTGATCACTGTTTGTTTAAGTAGGAAATTTCTGAAAAAAATTTACCTGGTTACTGTGAAAATTTTCAATTCGTACATCTTCTACTTCCATCCGAGTAATTTGTTGAAAAGCTTTTTTTGGGTGTGCAAATAATTGCTATATCTTTCGGGCGACGACTTCATCATCCTCTTCTTCCTTGAATCTGGCTAAACAGGCTATACATTCTTCTTAATACCTTTTCAGACAAGAATAAGTTATTTCAAGTGGTTCGTTGACTCTCACTTACAGGCTCTTGGGCGTCAAATCACCATTCTCACAACAAAATTTACAAGGGGAAGCCATGGACCGTGATGAGGAGACTGCACGTATTCAATGTTAGTTTGGGTTCCTTCTATAAATCATGCAGATATTTAAAAATTAATAGTGTTTTATGTATCTCTTATCAATTATTTGGGAGCCAAAAGTGATTTAGTGATCCATAAAAACTTACTTGATTAATTTTACATTGTCAAGTGACTTTGGTTGTTTTCTGTTTATACTTGCTGAATTACTTCTGCTCAAAATAACAAATTTTCGTTTCTGTATGCGAGCTACTGTGGAATGGAGTATTATGATTAACAGTACAAAGAACTGTTTTTTAATCATTCTGCATTGTACTTGATGGGGGCGACAAGGCTAATTTCTAAACTAATGCAGCAAGATTTTTTTTTTTTTTTTTTTTTTTTTTCAGATTTGGCCGAAATAGCTAAATTTCTTGGCATTACAACCACAATCGACACTGAAGCAATCCAAGTTAGTACCACCTTCTGTTTCCTATGTCTATTATTCTGGCTATTTAATGTTTTTGAAACATCCAATCAAACTTACTCTTGCTAATAATTTTTATCCAATATTCTAAACTACAATGTTGTGATGAAGTTACCTTGAATCTTAGGCTAGTGATCTCCTATACTTTTATTATTTTTCTCTTCTTTGTCAATGCCAATATGATCACTCTTTCTTCTTTTTTACGCAATGTGCATGCTTGCTTCACTAGAATTTCTTAAATCCTCCTTATTATCTGAGTGTTTCTTTATATCTTGTAAAATGCCACTTTTGCCTGTTACAGGGACGAGGAAGCTATGAGGATCGAACTGAAATGCTTCGTCTTATTGTGGATCTTGTTGAGGCAAGCATCTGTGCAGATAATCCAGAATGGAGGTTGCTCTTTAGATTTATATAATTCTTGTTCTAAAAATGTTTTAAACATTTTCTGCGATGCATATGTTATTGCAGCATTGATGGGCAGGTGGCGAAAGACATACAGTTGATAGACTCTATTGCTGAGAAGCAGGCTCAAATATTTTCTGAGGAGTGCAAATTGTTCCCAGCAGATGTGCAGATTCAGTCCATATATCCATTGTAATTATAATTTGGTTCCACGTTTAGCTATATATTTCTTCATTTAACTTTCAATTCTGCGTATTTACAGACAAGTTATTTCTCATCTGATCTCATTTTCTAAATCATAAATCAAATATAACACTTCTTTTAATCAGAGTACACTTACAGGCCAGATGTTTCTGAGCTGGAGTCAAAACTTTCGGAGCAGTCAAAGATCCTTTTAAATCTCCAGCAGAAGGTTGATGATTTGGCGTCAAAGGTTTGGCTGTTCCTATTCACAATAAGTCTTATGAATGACACTTTCAGCCTGTGCTGAATTTATTAAGTTGTTTTTCTTTGTAGCTGCTTTCAGTTATTTTGGATGCATCTATTTCTTGTTCTATCCCTGTTTATACATTTGATCGTCTTCTTGATTCATTCTCATGTCGATATGCTGGATTAGTACGCATACAACCCCGATGAAGAGTATACTGAGGTTGAGTCCCAACTGCGAGCACATTTGGAATCTTTTCTAGAAACAGCAAGGACTTTTAACATGATATACACAAAGGTCTGCCTTCAATTTTCTTCTGTCGTATATGACCTCTAATTTCTGATGCTAATTATTACTGTTGTACCTGATGCATATTTAAATTCTTTTTTCAACAATACCACTAGTCTACATAACGATTTTGTTCCATATCATACGACTGTTTTCTTACAGGAAATTCGCCCTTGGACCCACATGATGGAGGTTCCCCAGCTTCATGGATTTGGTCCAGCTGCCAACCGCTTATTGGAAGCCTACAAGATGCTTTTGAAGGTGTATAAAATTATTTTTCTTGTCCTCTTGATTTGATGTTATTCCTTTTGGATAGTTTGACATCAGCTTAGCAAAAATGTGCTTTTACCATCGCATGAATCTTGTATCAAATCTTTTGAACTTGATAAGAAATTAGTAGTGTAGCTGCTTTAAATTACTCCATTTTGGGGTTTGAATAACAACTTGATCTCTCTTGCTCTATATTTTGGCAGTTCCTTGGAAACTTGAGAAATCTTAGAGAATCTCATGCAGCCCTTGCTGTTGGATCGTCGGAAACAATTGACGGACAATCCTCTTCAGTGACAAGAATAATCTCTGAGTGCGAATCTGCATTAACATTCTTAAATCGTGACCTGGGCATACTCTCTGCTTCCATTGCTCGAGAGAGGGCACGACAGGGACAGGAGGTAACTTTATAATTGAAATGTTCAAAAGGGATAGGGCTTTTTTTCAGGCTGTGAACCACTTATTTTTCTAGTTTATGGAAAGGATGTCGGCATTTTGCTTTTTACCTTGGTGTGTATAATTTTAAAAATTTGGAAAATAGAGTGAAATCGATTATCTTGGTCGACCATAACACCGATGACATAATTCTACTACACACTTTTTCGACAACATCAGCTGCAATCTCACTTCTGGGCTGGCTATGATCTTGATGCAAAGACTTCCCTTCAAGCAAACTAATTGCACTTTTGACACTCCCTCCTTATCATATTTTAAATTGGTCATATGTTAGCATTAGACATTTTTTTCTCGAAAATCTCCCTTCTTCGACGTGGAGGTCTGGGTCGGTAGTTGGAATTTTTTTTTTTTGCATCCTGGAGGTGGGTCGCCGGCCGACTTTTTAACCTATTCTGGCAAAATTTGGTAGAATATATTAAAAAAGTGGGTCGACCTTTAGGCCCACAGGTCTGCCGGCCGTCGGTCGACAACCCTACCAAGGCCTGGTCTCTGCTGATGAGGTTGACGGGGAAGCGTTCTCCCAATATTTGTGGGTGAACGAGTGGATTTGTGCACATTTTGACTAATACACCAAGTCCTAGAGGTCATACGAACTAAACACATTAAAATCATTTCATTTTCTTGGCTGTTGTATTGAAAAAACATGAAGCGACCATAGAGAGAACTGAGTGTTTGCTATTTTTCATGAATGTTAATATAATGAATTCAATAAAAGTTTTGCTCTTGCCATTTTAGTTATTTGAAAAGGAGATTATATAGTTATTGTCATTTTTAGTTTTTTTTAATTGAGATGGTTTGAGTTAAGAGTGACTATAATAATCGCGATTAGAATAATTAAATGTGATTAAATTGATAATAAATTATGGGTTTGACAGATACGAACAAGTTTAGTTACTACATTGAATAGTCATTCTATAAGATGACTTTAAGAAAGGGATTTACCAACCATTTGAGGGTATATTTCCAAACCAAAACTAAGTATAGTGCTAATTAAACCATTTTAAGGTCATAAAGTAGACATCTTAAGCTAAGTTGGCTTCATAAATAAGACAATTGGAGATGACGATGAAAAGTCATGTATGTGTAATGTCAACATAATGCATGGAGAAATATTCGAATTAGAACTTTTGATTTTGAATGATTAATAGTAGACGCTTGAGTCGGAATTGATGAGCATAAAACATGTCATGAACTTTGTTTGACACGATATAAAATTTTCTAGAATGAAATCTATCGACCAATAAGTTAGCGACACGTGTCACTTTAAGTGACTAATGATGAGATTAATGTGTAATTGGAGTTGATTAATCATAATTAATTATGTTAATCAAGGTGATTAGATTAAAAATCATCAAAATTAATTAGCTTATCCGAGTTAATCTGTTCAAGCTTCTAGAAGGGTGCGAACAATCGCACTCCTTTGGCTGAAGAACGAGAGAAGAAAAAGAACAAAGAGAGGAAGGAAAGAAGATAAGAAAAAGAGGAAGAAAATGAAAGAATCGATTATCAAAGAGTAATTGTTCTACAGTTAAAGAGGATAGGAATGAAATCTTGAAAGTGAAAGGGAGAAGAAGAATTTGAGCACGCATTATTGAGAATATCGTCAGTATGATGTATAAGTGTGAGATTTTACAAATATTAAATTATAATTATGCATATAACATTCACAAAATATATCAATACAGTACTTAATAACGATTACCATTCAAATAATATAGAACATACACGCATTGACTACCTTATTACAACATAAGTTGTGGGCGACAAATGCATTTCATACACATTTGCATATCATTAGGTATAAAATGAGAAGTTTATTTGATATTTTTTAAATTAATTATACATTGACTTTCTAGGTTGTGACAGAATAGATCAAAATTGTAACGGCCCTCGGGGCGCTCTCTCAGAGCACACGTCACCCTCCGGTTTTAACCTCGACCACGTGGCACTCTCTCATAGAGCCCACGTCACCCCACGTGGCCAGGTGACACCGTTCTTCACGATCTTCTCCTCTCTAGAAAGGGAGTTTTTGTTTCCCCTAGCATTCGAACCCAGGACCTCCATGCTATAATTCATGGGCTACAAATGCTAGTACCACTTGAGCTAGTGATGTAACGCCTGAAATTTTCGTATTATGAATTTCAAATTTCCGTACCTAATATTTTTGGAATTCAAAAATTTAATGCATGATTTTTCTTATTATATTTGAGAACGGAAAAATAATATTTGAAAATTAAAGTAAAATTGTGAAAGTAAATGGAGATTCAATGAGTAATTGAATTAATATGGCAAAACAAATGGAGAAGCCAATAGGAGGGCATAATTGGAATATAAATTGGGTTGGTGAGAGAAGCCAATAGGATCATGATTTGTGGCTAATCTTCTTGGAGAAGCTTCTCCTTTATTATTTTAAAAATCAAAAGATGGCATAACTTGGGATTTCTTCCCCCCTTCTACGCATTCTCTCCCTCTCCCATTTTCTTCCTCACCCCAACGCATTCTCTCCGGTCGTGAATCCTCTTGGAGAAGCTTCTCCTTTATTATTTTAAAAATCAAAAGATGGCATAACTTGAGATTTCTTCCTCCCTTCTACGCATTCTCTCCCTCTCCCATTTTTGTCCCCTCCATTTTTGGAAGATCTAAGATAAGGTTAAGTTATATGGAATAGATTTTTGAGTTGGGGCTATGAAATGGTGAAGAAATTTATGAGTTTTTATGGTTGTTTAGGGTTCCAAGAAAATCCCTATCCCTTGATTGTCCATAAAATTCCATCAATTCACTTGGATTTTGAAGGTCGGATAACTCCTCTTTGATTGTTTGATGATTTTAAGGTTTGGATGCATTAAATTGAATGAATTATTGGTTGTAAACTTTAGGGATTTTGTGATTGTAGGTTATGAATGCATGAAATTGGATTTTTAATGCTCAAATCTCTCTCTATATTGTTGGATAAAAATGTGAAAATGTGTGGTTTGGACTTATTGATGGAATTGTGGGATTTTGATGGACAAATTGTTAGTTTATTATTGCATAATTGATGATTTGTTGAAATGTGAAAAAACTAGAATTTGAGGGGCAGTTTCGGTTTTCGGCCATTAATTAATATGGATTTTTTATAAATGAATTCCACCATGTTAAACTAGACATATTAAGGATTCTATAGAATGTTGAATCATCGAATTCGGATAAGTATACAATTTGTTATGAATTTTCAAAGTTTAGGCAAAAAATTATTAAAACAAATTCTGGGCACGTTACTATTTTGATGCTTTTTGACCCCCTTCCCGATCTTATCTTGCAAAACTATTTTTGTGAGTTAAATTAGACACTTTAAGGAATCAGTGGCCTTTAAAATCAAGGCATTCCAATAAGTATACACCGAATTACGGATTTTTGAAGTTATTGTGCAAAAACTGAGAAAAACTGGATAGGCTGTTTTGCTATTTTTACCTAACTCAGTGGTTTGTTTTTGCTAAATGGATTTCACCATGTTAAAATAGACCCTTTAAGTGAATTGTAGGCTTTGGAATTTATGAATTTATTTAATAATTGAAGGAGATATAGATATTTGAAGTTAGGCCAAAATGTAGAGTGAAATCCGAGAATGTGAATGGTTTGATTCTATGATTGGTTTTGTAATGTTTAAGTCATTTGGATCTTTAAGCTATTTGAATTGGATATTGATGAGTTTGTTGTTGTTTTGGACTTGATGGGTAATGCATAAAAGCGGGGAAGTTATGCAGAATTTTTTAGAAAATTTGTCTTTAAGAGTTGTGATATGATGCTAAGTATGTTAAATGTGCATATTTAGGTGTTAGCAACAAGGAAGTTAAGGTGATCAAAAGCTTGCTAAGGACACGAGGTAAGTGGGTATTAGGTGTTCGACCCTTATGACCCTACATCACAAGGGTACTAGGATGTTTGTGTTTGATGAACTTCTTGATGTGATGTAGTTTGCTTGAGACATTTATGCTATGGGTAGAGGAGGTTATGTGATATGGTTGTTAAGTTTCCCCCTTAAAGTAAATTATGCGTCTTATCTTACTATTGTTATGAAGGTTATGTTCATGTTAAGTCCTTATGTGCACAAGTCATGTAGCATGCATAATGTTTTGGCAAAATTATGGAAAATATTTTAAGTGCATGTTTTCGCTATGTAACTAAGTAAAGAATATGTAATGTATGTAATGTATGTATGTAATGTTAAGTTGTGGGTCGTGGTTGAGTATGACTTATGCATATCCACTTCAGTGGCCCTATTATGTTATGTTATGTGCATAGTTTGAACTTTGTGATATAGATGACGAGTTTGAAGGTGAGGATATCAAACCTCAAGACGATGTTTAGGCTTGGTTGGTGGATGGTGCTCATAGTGGGTGTTTTGTGCATGGTGAGGCGATTTGACCCATGGGTGATGTCTAAGTAAATTTTTTGGTAAATGATTTTGAAATTTGAAGTTGAAGTAGTACATAATCTCATATTTTAATGAACATTTGGAGTGCTCAGGGATTTATGTGTTTTAGAAAAATGTAACACCCGGTTCTATCGAACCAGCTCTTTTATTATTAATGGTATGATTAGTCAATAATTCAAGTAGGGTTATTAAAAGACTAGACAAGGGCACTAGAGTAAATTTACAATTTTCAAAAGTGGATAACGTATTTAAGGAAAGAGGGTTGGGTTTAATGCACTGTAGCCGCCACCAATTTCATACCATTTTCTCTTCGGGTTTTCAGCTCAAGCAGCCGAGCTCTCTAGGCGATTTTCCTCGCCCGATTCTCCTTCAACTTAGGTAAGTTTTCCTCATTTCTCTTAAGTTTAAGCAGTTAGATAGCTGAGGGAGTGCAATGTGGGGATTTCGTGTATGCTGTGAATGAGTGTAGATTCGGGTTGGGGTGAAAATTTGGGAAAATGCTTAGTGAATAGAGCTCCTAACGGTCCACTTAAGTTTCAGAATGCTTTAGAATGGGGATTAGTAAAAATTGGCTTAATGTTCTGTTTATGGTTCTAGGTGAGCATTTCCGAAGCAACTCCTAACCGAGCATTTCCAGGAGAGCCAGGTAAGTAAAGTTTGCTTGTGCCTTCGGGCCTACATCACAAAACGTTAGGATTGTGTTTACTGGGATGTGTCTGTGTGTTATGCATCATGTTTTAAAAGTATACGAAAATGAATTTGAATGCATGTTGGCATGGTAAGGATTGAACATATTGAAACAGTTATGTGAATTAGTTTTACTATTAAGGGAGCTAATCCAACCCTTAATGAGACAGTGGATATTTATACTTTGGGAGAGTTGATCCAACTCCCAATTTCACAGGGGGATCTGAACAGTGAATCAGCCTTACTGTTAAGGGAGCTAATTCAACCCTTAATGAGACAGTGGATATTTATACTTTGAGAGAGTTGATCCAACTCCCAACTTCACAGGGGGATCTGAACAGAACGATGAATATGCAACTGAGATGAGAAAGTAGAAACTGCATGTTTAGGAAGTTTTATGTTTCAGCATTTCCATTTCATCATTGCTTTACTTGCTTAGCATTAGGCTGATAGATGAGTTTTGTGATGTAGGTGAAGAAGTGATAGCAGGTGTGCTTTCTGAGTCTACTGAGGACTAGACTGGTTGGAGGAGTGCATCCTTGTAACAGACTGGCAGCTGATGGGGCGGTTTAACTGGTGTCTGTGATTGTGAAGGTTTAGTGAACATTGATTTCAAATTGAGTATGTTAAACTTTCTAATGAAAGAAGTTGCTTGGATGTTTTCAAAAATATTTTGAGACCCTTCTGATGTTAGTATTCCGTTAGTTTTAATACTGGATTTTTACTGGATTTGAGATATGCAACGATTTGAATCATTTCTGAATGTTTCAGTGAAGTGAGTAAACTCTTTTATGTGATTAGAGTTGTGATTGTAAGCCATGGAGTGGATAAAATGTGATTCTGTTCTCTATCGGTAGATGAAGTCTACCGGCAGAGATTGTGTTTTGTTGTCTATCGGAAGATGTCTTCAGTGGAAGCCATCGGAAGATATAGGTTGGAACTTGTCGTTTAGTCGATCGAATGAGGAGATCATCCGGCTGACGTCACCGGTGGATGTAGAGTAAAGTCGATCGGATGAGGAAATCATCCGGCTGACGTCACCGGTAGATGTAGAGTAAAGTCGATCGAATGAGGAAATCATCCGGCTGACGTCACCGGTAGATGAAAGATGTATTTTGTCGTTTTGTGACCGGATGATGTAGCCAAAACTTTGTGGTTTTGTGACCGGATGATGTAGCCGAAACTTTGAACACTGTTGCATAGTTTTTGCTCAACTCTATTTTTGCTCGAAGATTTTTCCGCTGCAAGTATTCATGTTTTATCAAACGTTAAAATTTTAATTCCGAAGGAAGTTTTAAATTTCGGTCCAAGGTTTCTTAGTAATATCCGGGTTCATGAGTAACAAACCGGGTTCAGAAAACTCGGGGCGTTACAAAAAATGTGTTGAATAGATGAATTTTTTTCAAATGTTTTAAAATTTTGCTGTGTATTTTCTATTTGATGTTGGGGATTATGAGATGGAAGATTTTATGTTTTTTTAAAATTTTGATTTCTAAACATGTTTCAACCCAATATTTTATGATACTTTCAAACTTTTGTGACCGGATGATGTAGCCAAAACTTTGTGGTTTTGTGACCGGATGATGTAGCCAAAACTTTGTGGTTTTGTGACCGGATGATGTAGCCAAAACTTTGTGGTTTTGTGACCGGATGATGTAGCCAAAACTTTGTGGTTTTGTGACCGGATGATGTAGCCAAAACTTTGTGGTTTTGTGACCGGATGATGTAGCCAAAACTTTGTGGTTTTGTGACCGGATGATGTAGCCAAAACTTTGTGGTTTTGTGACCGGATGATGTAGCCAAAACTTTGTGGTTTTGTGACCGGATGATGTAGCCAAAACTTTGTGGTTTTGTGACCGGATGATGTAGCCAAAACTTTGTGGTTTTGTGACCGGATGATGTAGCCAAAACTTTGTGGTTTTGTGACCGGATGATGTAGCCAAAACTTTGTGGTTTTGTGACCGGATGATGTAGCCAAAACTTTGTGGTTTTGTGACCGGATGATGTAGCCAAAACTTTGTGGTTTTGTGACCTAGCGAAACTTTGTCGTTTGTTATTAGGAAAAGCTTTCTATTTTCTAAGCCAGTTCCTTCCGGTTGACTTCGTTCTTCGGACGATGTGTTTGACTTTCTTAAATTTTAAGTAATTTACGCTTAAACCTTTATCCCTTCCGGCTGAATTATTTTCTTAATATTTTATTCAATCATTCAAACACTGTTGCATAGTTTTGCTCAACTCTATTTTTGCTCGAAGATTTTTCCGCTGCAAGTATTCATGTTTTATCAAACGTTAAAATTTTAATTCCGAAGGAAGTTTTAAAATTGCGAATTTCGGTCAAGGTTTCTTAGTAATATCCGGGTTCATGAGTAACAAACCGGGTTCAGAAAACTCGGGGCGTTACAAAAAATGTGTTGAATAGATGAATTTTTTTCAAATGTTTTAAAATTTTGCTGTGTATTTTCTATTTGATGTTGGGGATTATGAGATGGAAGATTTTATGTTTTTTTAAAATTTTGATTTCTAAACATGTTTCAACCCAATATTTTATGATACTTTTCAAACTTATTTTACGAAGGTTTTCTACTTATTTCAAAAAGTTTAAATGTTCCAATATATATATATATATATATATATATATATATATATATATATATATATATATATTCAGGTCGTTACAAAAATAATATGCCTTAACACCAAACAGAGATGAAATTTAGAAGTACTCCTCTACCCTCGTCATCTTTTAAAGTGAATAAATTGGATAGGAATTGCTTTTCTTCATGAAATATTGTTTGGTTTGGTGGTTTCACTACAATGAATCCATTCCACCTGAGTTAGCTCATCCACTATTATAAGGAAATCAATTTTTCTACATAGAATCCAATCTATTTAGTCTATGTTGCAGCAACTTCAAGCAAAAGTTCAAAATATAAGCAGATTTTTAAGAGATTTCATTCAAAAAAGTGGGAGAAACATCTTCTAATTCAACACAAAAGGATCATAGTCGAGCTAAAAAAGTTACTGTGACAGTCCGTCATGTGAAGACAAGAAAGGTCCAGTGTGAAGGTTCAACCCATACCAGTAAGGGTGCACAATCCAACATCGTTTAACGGAGTAAAAATGCATGATTTATAAGTAGAATCCATCTTCTTACCTAGTACAACGCGTATTGGGTTAACTCTAAGAACAAATTTGTGCGGGTCTTGTCCAAAGCAGATAATATTGTTATGAGATCAATGGGTAACGCTACAGTTACATACTAAAATGAGTTCCACATTCTATGACAAATGCAGTTAAAAATTAGAGCTAGAAGAAAACTGAAAACCATTGTAATAAAAAACAGTCGAGTAAATGATAAGGTCTTGCGCTAGAGAGGCCATCTTCTTCCCAAATGGGTATTAATTTATTCATCAAAAGTGTTAGATAAGCTATCGATCATCCAAATTGCTGCAACATTTCTGTCTTTCTCACCAACTATGTCTTTTTTTATACGTTTCTAAAACACTGTAAATGAAAAAACTTTGGTATAATCCAACAATGTCTGTCACGTTGTGAAAGATTGTTTAATTAATCTATTAATTGAATAAGCTAAAAGTGCCAAAATGTAAATCAGAGTGGAAGGAAGAACATAATCACAGAGGAAGATATGATCAAATAGGAAGTGATGATCACAGTTTTCTATTCCGAGAAAGAAAGATGAAGTCTTCTGTTTCAAAGCATTTTCCTCCGTTTTCAATTGTTTCTACAAAGAATTATTAAGTCATAAAGTTAACAAAAAAGGTTTTGAAATTAATTAGATCAACAACTTCAAAGGCATGCACTTCTAGAAATCAGAAGAAAAAGATCCAACAAGATTCAGGAAAAAGACAGTATTTTCAGGAAGATGGAGAGATCGAGGCAGTAATTACAACAATTAAACAAACGTGATTTGATTTTTCAAACCTTTGATCTTGATCGGATTCGAAATATTCAACTGAAGTCAAATTAGTAAGAGGGTCTTCCAGCTGAATTTCCGCTCCAGCCGTCAACCGACGGAAGCTGATTCTGGTTCGGAAGATTAAAGAACGGAAAACCAGAAGGGTTCGGAAAAGGGTTATTTCCTCCGGAACCAGCTCCGGAGTCTTCGGCTGAAGGCTGCTGGATGGGCTCCTCTTCGTCCAATGGTAATCTCTCGTAAGCCACGTTTGTGAACGACGAAGCGATAACGATGACCGGACCTGCGGCAATCAGAGCACCGACCACATTACCTCCTACTACCTGACCTTGTCCGCCGGCCAAGAATATCGTCAAACTGGTGGCGCCCGGAGGAGCCGGTGGAGGCAAAAACGAACCGGTTAAAGACAGTATCTCGAACTGGCCTTGTAGCGTGACGACAGCTCCGGGCGACGAGGGTTGACGTAAGCTGACGTTAGTCACTGTTCCACTTCCGCTCAATACACAGATCCCTCTCTGACGCTTCCGAGCATAAGTCGCCACCGATTCAAACATGTCAGAGCCGGAGGTGACCTCTAGTATATGAGCTCGCAAAGTGTTTGCGCTCTCTCTGGTTATGATCACCGGAGGTTTCGGCTTGTTTTTGGATCCCGGAGGTCTGCCTCTAGGCCGGCGAGTTACTATGTCCCCGGGTCCAGCGTTGGCGGCAATTAGGTCAACGCCCTGGTGGGTATTTTCTTCCTCGTCGTCCTCTGCAGCGCAGTGGTTGGGATTGGAGACATCTTCGCCTGTGGCAGGTCGTCGGAGATGAAGGTCCGGGCGCTGCTGGAGTTGATAAATAAAGCGAGAAGCTGAGCTTAAATCTAAACCAGCCATACACAGAGAAAGAAACTAAATCTAGGAAGCAACAGATGAACAGAGAAAAATAATGTATAATAATAAAAGGAGAATTTTTTAAAGCTTTTCTTGGTTTAATATTTTATCGGTTTTAATGGAGGAATTAGAGCCCCATGTTCAAGCCCTAGAACCAGTATTAAAACTTCAGAACAGAAGAGCAGGGAAGGAGAGATAGAGAAAGAGAGAGAGAGAGAGAGAGAGAGAGAGAGAGAGATGCAAATGAAAAATAATCCCTACCATAAAGTATTATAATAGGAAAGAACCTGTCTATTCTTTATCTTGTTTTAGGGTTTATTTTAATTTTCTAAATTCCATAAAGTTAATATTTTTTAATATAAAATATTATATAAAAATATTTATTTAGTATAATTAAAGTAATAATAAATTAAACATAACATTACTTTTGTATAAATCGAATTTCTTCCAAATTTAAAATTAAATTTATTAATACAATGTGTACTAATTTCATAATTAATTGATATATATATATATATATATATATCAAATTAATTTCATAATTACTTGCTCATCATTTAGTTATTATTTGAAAAAAAAATTTAGAAATCAGTGGAAAAAAATAATAAAACAAAGTAGACACATTATAAGGCATTAATACTTTTCTCTCTGTAATTAACAATTTAGATTTGTAGTAAAAAATTTTCTTAATTTATTTATTTTAATTTTGATTATTTTTAATCTAGAGAGGATTAATATATTAAAGCCGAAAGCAAATCATTGTAGCTGGCAAGATTGGAAAGCAAATCAACAAAGTTCAGAAGAACTTGGGGATAAATTACTGAGTTTTATATTATTTTATAAATTGGTAATAAAGTAATTAGAATATTATATGTTATATGAAAATGAAACAAAGGTAGAATGGTACTTCAAAAGGGTACATGGTTCAATGGTGCTCAATTTAATAAATTTTATTACTTGGGAGAATAATGCACCTTTTGTCTAAAATATAATTTAGATATATGTGCAACGTTTAAAAAATATGATCCTTTAATCTGATGCACTAACATATGTAGGTTTATAAACATTTTTATCCATTAAATATTAAACATTATGGTCCCTCGAACTTAGAGGTTCTAAGGAAATATTACCTTAAACGTTCCCGAATTAAAAGATGTCGACGTATAGGTACTTACGGTTAGGGGTTTCACTTTTTATTTTATCCCGTGAATGAATTTGGAGACAATTTGCGATTTTGGTGGGGAGGGACGAGAGAAGAGCTAAACTCGACAAAAAAATAGACGAGTCTCTTGCGAAATCTACCTTTGAATTTCTCCTAAAAATCTCTTATTTGATTCCTCCTAGCCAAAATTAAAACCTAAAAGGCAATATCTTACATGATAACACCCTTTAATTCATGGATCTATTTGCATAGAAAAAATGAAAGACCTACTTGTGCGGAATCTCTAAGTTTGAAGGTAAATATTCACTGTACTTTAAATATCTTAATTTTTTTAACCTCAAACTTTTAACTGTTAGCAAAAAAATCCTGGCACAAAATCTGGTGGAATTACCTCGTTGAACCCTAAACCCTAAACTTTGAAAATATCGACACTCTATATTTAAATATTTTTTAGAAACAAAAGAACCGGATGAAACAATCCATTATTTTCTATTCCGAAAAGATGGCTACTAGATAATGACTTATTTCATTTATTTAATAAATAGATTTAGCCAAAGATATTTAAATGTAATTAACTATCCAATATATATAAAACATTATTTAAAAAATAGGACTACTAGAGAGAGAGTGTGTGTGTGGGTTTGTTTTGGAGTTTGCACGTTTATCATCCCCAATTTGAATTAAATATTTCTTAATAAAATTATATAATATAGTGTTGAATTTTTATTTAAAAAACTATAAAAATTCATGGTCAAGAATGGCTGATTGTAATTTTTCTTTATTTTATTTTATAAGAAAGCAATATTGATTAAAAGTGAGGTTTGTTAGTACAACAACAAAGGCCCTAGCCATAATTCTTAGGATAATCACTATTAGGTCAAATGTTTAGTATAATTAAGATTTACATTAACTCATATTTCTTATGAAAAATTGATTAAGATTGGGGTTTGGACACCTAATAAAATGTGGATTTTAACGTGTAGAAATCAACTGTTTTGACTTTAATTTTATGAAAGGTCAAATGAATATGTGACTTCGTTCACTGCTCAAACGATGCGACAATTGTTGATCTTTCTATCATTCGATAGAGTATAAGAGAAAAAAAATGAGGGTCTCTATCCTTTTTACCAATAATAGGTATTGGTATTTATCCAAATTTTGTTATCAAGAAATCGTTTACTATAATTGACAAAATTAGACTCTGACAACAGATTTAGAAACTCAGTTATTAGACGATTTTATAGATTGAGGAATGATTTTTTATTGAATTTATCTTACGGATTATCTCATAATGATGTTTAGTTTTCGAGAATATAGAAGTAAAGAATAAAGGTTTGAGATCTCATGCATAATTCTTAGGATAATTAATATAATCACATGATTAGGAATCTCTAACAAAGTTCTATGCTTCTTTTCTTTGAGAATTAAATTCTCCTAAAACGATTCTTCCCTAAACCTAATATTTAATAGTGTATTAATTTAATATATATATATAAATTTTTAATTGATAACCTAGTCAAGGAAATCTATTGAAACAATGAAAGAATAAATCTATTTATTTCACTAATTGTAATTTAATATAATTATTTTTTTTTTCAAGCAATAATTCAACCCTCAAACAACATGTTAATAATTAATTAAGCCAACACTAATTCTTTGTTAATAATAATTATCTAAAGTTTGATATCGTTTATAGATTAGATCTTAAATTATGTTTTTGACAAATCAAATTTTCACCTTTCACAATTTCACTTATTAGCAATTTGAACATTATTATTAAATATTCGTTAACTACATAACGCGTGTGTCATGTTTCATATTTAACCAAATGTTTTAATCTGATCACTAACTCTTCTCGTGATTTCTAATCTGATTTCAAACTCTATCGATTTTTTCTATGACAATTTCGAACTCTGTCAATAGATTGATGAAGAGGTTCGAGTTAAAATACTTGATCGTGACATAAACGTACTAAATTTAACGGATAAATTGACGATAAATTCAAATTGCTAACAGTTAAAGATGAATTTTTGATTTGTAAAAAAAATATGATGTTTAATTTGTGAATGACACAAGATGTTAGATCTAAATTTACCAAAATAATTCAAAGGCATATTAATTACAGACTACTTTGTGACCTAAAATTAATCTTGATAGCATTGATGTTGAAGATTAACAACGAAATGCATCTGTCAAATGCGTTCTAAGAAGCAATGGGAGAAGGTTAAGTTTGGTCAAACTTGGACGAATTAATCAATTAATTAATTTCCTAATTGGATGATTAATTAAACAAAAGAATACAAAGTTTCAGGTAATTGGAGTACACGTCACCAATTAAAATATAATTTAAATTTGAGTAAGCTTGACCAACTTGTCATTTGTGATTAAACTAATGACTAGATTCTCTTTGATTATGTCAAGAAACAAAAAGCCAGCATTATCGACCAATGAAATCGCGTCAATTCGGACTCGAGAAAAGTAGTTAATTACATTTAAACTCGTTCTCAAGTCCGCAATCCCACCACAAATTTGCGGTTTATATTACATTTGAGTATTTCTATTTTTACTTTGTAATCTTACACTCTGACATGTCAATATAATTAATATAATAAATTACAAATAATTCAAATAAGTTATTAATTACATCAATCAATTTTAATCACGTCAGAGTATAAGATTAAATAGTAGAATAAGAAAGTAATTATGATATTATTCATTTTGTTTTGTTCGGTAATGTCATTTATATAATTATATAAATAAAGGATGACTTTATTTGTGTTCTAGCTAATTGATCTAATCTCAAGATTAAAGCAAGGATTACTTTGATAATAAACAAATAGTATAATGAGTGTTATGATAATTAGTCATCAAATGTCAATCTAAATCTTTTAAAATAATTAAGTGTTGTGAGTTGACAATCTTAATCATCTACAATATAAACTTTTCTATGATTTCATAGCTATTTTTGAATGATAATCACCGAATTATTATCATTAAATTGACTTTGAAAATTTTGTGAGAAAATTTTTTATGAAAATGATTTAAAAAGTTATATTTTAACGTTAGCAGATTATATCAGTGATAATTATCAAATTTTCGTATACATCAAGACAATTTTATGTAGGGCAATGATGACTCGAAGACTTTAAGCTATATTAGAAGAAATAAATGTACCAGTAAGAACAAAACAATTATGTTTGATTAACACTATGTTATGCGATTGAGTGAGTTGAATCTAAAAAACAAGAGAGAGGAAACTCAAGTCACATTGTAAAGTTTAGAGATATGAGCTTAGGGCCTCTCGGAGAAGACTGCTGCAGTTTCCTTTACGCTTTGCCTACTCGTATTAGATAGTAAATTTAGTATTATCCACTTAGATAAAAAAAAATTAGGATTAGGGTCATGAGCAAGATGCTTGGACCATGCCCATATGAGGAAGAGAGGAGGATTAGGCCATGGCCTAAGTACTTGGTTTTCTCTAAAATTTCAAAAAGCTTGCCTTGGCTAATCTAGATTCTTCCCTCTATGTTTTTGTAGTATTGGGTTGGATGTCTAGTAAGCCCATTAAAGTACAACCCTTTTTTATGTATATGAGAATTGCCTCAAGCTCATACATGATTTGGATGAGTTGATAAACTACAAATAATTAAATTAATTTCTACCCAAGAATTTAATTTTTTTTTTTTTACATAGTTGATAATTTTGTTAGATTTAAATCAGTAAAATTTATTTTTATAATTCAAAAATTTAATCGTTGTGTTTTTATCATTGAAATAGACTGAATGCGAAAATCCATGAAATCACCTCAAAAATCGAATTATTAAAATCTATTGTCAGGTTCAATTTTGAAACTTTTCATTCAATTTTAGAGCAGACAATTTTGATCTTTTAAGTCAGAACTACTTTCTCCAAAGAAGATCCCCACACTCTATATTTTCTAAGTTGCCAAACTTTGAGAACCGAAAATGACTAAACGTTTGATTTAGTGACTATAACCCTGTATTTATAAAATTAATTGGAGATTCAATTTAGCCCATCATCAAACTAAATCTCAATAGTTGATATCTACAAAAGAAAGTTTCACACTATATTAGATGTCTAAATTCAATGACCTTAAACTGTATTTCATCACTTTAATACACTAAACTTTATGATAGTAGATATACAATTATTATTAATTATATTTGATACAATTATTAAATTATTTTCAATAAATTTGTCATAGTGACGTCTTATAGCATCCCACATTAAAATAATTGCATCGTCAAAAGGTTCATGCACACAAAAACTAAAATATTCATGTATAACATAAAATAAATTTAAGTACATGTCACAGAACTATATATTACAAAAAGTTCAAATGAATAAATCAACTTCATATAAGAATTGACGTGACACACTTGCATAGAACATTTGGGCTTTACATGAAGCACGCGAATCTACCTTAGAAAAAGATAAATCATGAACACATAAAATATCGATAAACTCGACAAATGTTCTCGTCATATACATTCATCCAAAATCGCACAATAATGATCGTCACCAACGTATACCAACTTGATGGTGTTGTTTTTAGACTATAAAAATATTTAAAGTCTAAGCAATTGGATTTGAACATGATTCATGTTACATCTATCATTTGATTTGTTCTCTCAAAATAAATAATATAAAAATGTTTTTTTTTTTTTTCCATTTTTTTATTCTTCTTCTTAGGACTTCACAATATCATGTCAATCTCAAAGGAGTTGAATTGTTTTATTAATTAATAATATTTCATTAGTTGCTTTGAGAGACTCTTAAAATTAATTATCTAAAATAAATGACAATATATGTCAGTAATTCGTTTATTACAATGCTTGCATAGTTTGAATCGTTATGTTATTTTACTAATTAATAATATTTTATTAGTTGCTTCGATTCGATTGAGATTGAAAATTAAAATAATAGTTTGAGCATATATTAATCAATAAGTGTGGCCTCAATATTTTTTTAAAATTAAAGGGTACAAACAAATTATGTGGTTTTAAAAAATACCAATAAAAATATTAAAAAATTTGTATGATTGTGTAAAATAAAATTTCATCATCTAAAAATATAATTTGCAGTAAAGTATTTTATATAATAAGCAAACGCGACGTCGTGACGAGTTTTAAATTTTAGATATGGTCGCTTCTTTGCTACATTGATACATCCCATAATTTAATTGTAGATTTTAAAAAAGCTTTAGAGTTTCATTAAAAGAGAACAAGTATTTATGGATAGCTAAGCTAAGCTTCTCGTACCAACATTGTCATAATAAACTACCCATTGTTTCAATAAAGAGATCTTCATTTTGCAACATGTGAGCATAGCCAACAATAATATTGAGACGCAGTTGAAGCAACTTAACGATGATTTACACGAGTGGATGAACGACCAACTTCCAACCGTAGCACAGTCCTTAAAAATGAGATCGATAGAAGCATGCTTGCTCGGGAGATGGTTAATAGGGTGGCTATTTGTTTAGTCTCGCACAAGTTGGCAATCAGAGCCGTGATATATTCAAATTGAGATAATAGTAGTAGGGGTAGGCAGAAGCTGGACTAAATCACAGTTGAAACTAGAACTAACGGTTTAGTCCAGTTTTCACCTTAATTTACTATATTAATTGTGTCAATCATTATTTGATGTGTCATCTGTTAACACATGTGAGAGGGGTAGAAATAGTACTCAAAAACTAACTCAATGGGAGAGAGAATCTCTCTCACATATATACAAATCACCGACCCATCTAATAGATTATGTAAGACAAACACAATTATCAATACCTACCATCGCGCATAACGTGCTTGAACCGAGTCCAATTTTCACCATCGTCTCCGGTACCAAGCACTGATATTATGTTAATACATGTGAGAGGGTATAACTCATCCCAAAAACTAACACATAAGAATAAAAAATCTACTAAGCATGTATACAAATCACAGGACAAAAACAGTTATCAATAGAATCGCGAGGGTAAACAAGTATAAAGCAAATATAATGCAAACGTAGCAAGTGGCCATGCAATGATGCAAATATAATGCAACGCCAGCGCCAATAGATTCCCCGCCTTGCGTCTCTGCGAGATTCCAGTATTTCTGCCTCGTCCTCAAAAAATTTCAGGCTGCGCCATTTTCGTCAATTCCAACCGGAAAGATGACTCTGCTGTCAGCTCAGCTCTCTGAGCTCACCGAAGCGAACATGGTGTATCACAATCAACAGCATGAAGCTATCAATTTGGAGGAGAAGATCTTCAAGAGTAGTCCTTATTACAGGGGACTCACTGACTCTTCCCTCGCCATCAATCGTCCTTCCAGCCCTGGCCGAGAAAGCTTCGTCACTGTCGGCTCTGCTGCTACCTTTCAATCTTTCTCCTCTTTGGTCTCCAAGGTTAAGGACTTCAATCCCTGTTTCGGTTGTTCCAAGGGCCGCGAATCGAACCACGAAGAGCTGCCTATCAAGGAGTTCTTTGCTGAGAAGCAAGGGAACCCTACTGAGTTAATCTCAGCTTCTTCCTCGACGAAACAATCCTCTTCGTCGGAGAAAAAGGCAGAGCCGAAACCTCCTCGGATGGAGATAACCGGAGGAATAAAAGTTGAATTTGATCGCCGGGAGAGGCGAAGTAGGGCGAAATCATCTGCAGTTTCGGCGAGAGTACTCACACCCAAAGAAATTCCAACTGCACTGGAGAAGGGAATTGAAAATGCAGAGGCGATCAGTCAGACGGATTTCAGCTGGGCGAAGAAGCATCAGCCAAAGGTTCTTGACGAATTCATCTGCAATCAAGACAAAGTTCATCAACTGAAGGAAATGGTAATCACCATCAAAAAGCTGCGTTTCAATTCGAATTAAACAATAAAAAATAAACTCAAATTCTTTGCGCCATTCTGTCATGGCAGATGAAAGAGGAAGGGTGCGGCCATTTCATTTTCGAAGGTCCTCCGGGCGTCGGGAAGAAAACAATGATCTGGGCTGTGCTTCGAGAGGTCAATGGAAAAGAAGAATTAGAGGCAAGTGATGTTAAGAAAAACATAAATTATTAAATTCTTTGTTGGTAATTTTTCCAGTGACATTAAACATTTCCTTAGAATCA
The DNA here is from genome assembly GCA_022432975.1 of Begonia masoniana. Lineage (NCBI taxonomy): Eukaryota > Viridiplantae > Streptophyta > Magnoliopsida > Cucurbitales > Begoniaceae > Begonia > Begonia masoniana. Next base: position 49,610,321 of record CM039507.1, on the reverse strand, counting down.
TTATTTTTTGCCAATTTGCTATGTTTCTTTTGTCTCCTTTCACAGATTAGGGAGAAACGCAAGGTGATCAAGCTTAAGGTAAAGTTTCTTGTCAATCCGCCATTAATCATCCTATATTTACTCAATAGTCGCTCTGTAATTCTTTATCCCATCAACTGCAACGAAGAAGAAGACCAACTCTATGATTTAAGTATCTCCATATAGACAAGGAATAGGACCCCAATAGTGGCTCTGTAATTCTTTATCCCATCACAGGCATGAGTTGAGGGTGATTAACTTGAAAAACACCTGCAGAGTGAATTGGTTGGTAGCATTCAAGTACCCGTAAAGGAATCTAGACATCACGTGGAAATCAATCTGTCCGAACTGAGAGGGTACGAGAAACAAGTTATTGTCGAGCTTATTAAGGAACCACACAGCAAGAAGTACAAGAAAGAATTTCCCCTTGGCCCAGGTGACTGCCGAGGTACATCGTCCATTTTTATCAAACAAAAACATCAAGAGGGACCTGCTGATGATCATTTACGTAACTGATGTTTTCTCCCATTTGTAGGAATTATACTATGTGCAGCAGACATGCTCTCAACAGATGCTCTCCTTTATATAAAATGGGTGATTGAGAATTATGAAGGGTGTAATAAGATCTTCTTCTGCTGTTCTGATGTCTCCAAGCTTGAGCCTGTTCGATCTCTCTGCACTCTCATTCAGCTTTTTCCAGCTTCAAAAGAGGAGGTGAGAATGAAATATTTACAACTCTTTGCCCTTTAAGATGCCCAAAAGGATAGAATATTTGATGGGGAAGATTGAATTCACTAGTACAGAACAAATATTTTTTTCAACTAGTTTTTTTTTTTTTTTTCTCCCATTTTGGGGTCCAACAATTTTTTTTCATTTTTCGGTGTCTTTTTCTTTTTTTAATTCGGTAAAGAGTGTTTTAGACGCTAACATTTGAAGTCATTTACATATTAGATCTTAAACTATTTTTTGGATAAATTGAACATCTACCTTCAACAATTTAGGCTTTATCGTCTATTTGTTTGTTAAATTCAACACATATATACAATGTATTTCATTTAATAAGGCGTTTTACCCGATTTCTAACATCTCGCTGATTTGTAACCAAATTTTGAACCCTATGAATCTCTTATCAAGCAATTTCAAACTCTGTTAATCATGCGATAAGAGATTGATAGAGTTTAAAATCTAGTTAGAAATTAGTGGTATAAGAATTAGTTAAAACACCATATTAAATGAAAAATACTGTGTACGCGTGCTAGATTTAACAGCTAAATTGACGACGATGTTCAAATTGCTGATAGCTGAAAACTGAGGTTCAATTTGCTCAAAAAACATAATTTAAGGTAAATGACCCCAAACTCTATGGTCTATTGCATTTTACACTTTCATTTAGTACGCAGATGTATACGGTTATTTGATGTTTACTTTCATTCTATCAAATTTTTAAACAAACTAGCTCTCACGGAATAACACTTCGAGTAAAACATTATTCTTTTTTGTATGTAGACTGTTAAAGTATTGGACTACATAGCCAGAAAGGAGGGCATTATATTACCAATTCAATTGGCTTATAAGATAGTCGACTACTCAAACAACAATCTCCGCCAAGCAATTCGATCATTTGAGGCCACATTTAGAAAAAGGTTCAGCATTTAATTTTTGCTTATTTCTATTAATATTAGTTCAGATTTTGTGGTTTATTCTTTTTAGATTTAAGACGGCTTATTTTCTTATTAATATTGTAATATTTCCTATTACATATTAATGAGTAAGTGAGTTATAAGAAAAGAATAAGTGAGAGGAAAACATATAATTGAGAGTATCAGATAAAAAAAGTAAGTTGAAGAGAAAGAGAGATTAGACAGTGAATGTTCTGTAGAGTTTTTTCTCTTAGGAGGGGCGGCGTCGTTTGTATTTGGGGTAATGCTGCTAGCGATGTTGCAGCATTACGAAAAAATTTCACTTTCTTGATTCTTGAATAAAACTCGTTGCTGGAGTTTTGTGTCGTGGACGTATGGCGATTTGATCCGAACCACGTATATCTTGCGTCTTGATTTCTTCTTTCACTATTCTATTTTGTTCTTGATTATTTCTCGTGGTGTGATTGATTTAAATAAATCACAACAATTTCCATAGATAAAGCTGGTCTTCTGTTCATATATGTGAGTAATCAATCCATCATGTCCACCACTGATTTAACTGCAGCTATCCTTTTGAAGAAGATCAAGAAATTCTATCTGGGTGGGAGGATGACATTGCAAACATTGCTAAAATGATCATTGAAGAGCAAAGCCCAAGACAGTAAGTTTAGTGCAATGTTTGTTCTTGGAGACACAGAATGTCTTGGACTTTGCAGAAAAAAACAACCCCATTTTCCCCTATTTTCTTAACAGGCTCTATGTGATTCGAGGTAAACTTCAAAAGCTCATTGCAAATAATATCTCTGCTGATCATATTTTCAAGGTACGACTTTTATTAATTATCCTTGCTTATATTACTACTGTAATGAAATCACAAAATTAATCTAATCGATTTAGCATGATAACTAGTCATTGGTGGAAGAACTGAAGAAGAATTCAAACTCAGAGTTTCAGAGTCGAATCGAAGTTCTTTACTCGGACTATAATGTAAGAACAGCAACTTGCTGACTGATTTTCTTTAAAAGTCTCCTCCATTAACACAGTCATCTTTTCCAGAAAAATGACGAAATAAAGGCCATGGCCATGGCACAAGATCCAAGCGAAGAAAATAAGAAAAGGTTTTGTGACCCAATGAGAAATAATGCTCAGCAATATTTGAAGATTGAAGGTTATATAATTTATTTCATTTTCAAGCATTTAATTTACTACTTGTTTTCTCTTCTTTTTTAACGTAGAGATACTAACAAAGGACATGCTGGTTTGCTTGTGCAGAGTTCATAGCAAAGTTCATGAGTTATTACAAGTTGGAAACAAACAAGAAGAACAACCCAGTATGATAGAAAATGTGAGAGAACTCTTCTTAACCCTTCCCTGCTCGAGAGTAATTATAGCGTGATGTTTTTGTTAATGGAAGTTTTCTTGGTGATAATATATGCCAATATTTCGTTGGGAAATAAGATGAACTAACTTGAGTGATGAAAATATTTGATTAGTCATTGTTGATATATAAGTGTAAGTTAAACTTCTGTTGATAAATGATAGCTTTTTAGTGTGTTCAAGGATATCTCCAAGTTATTATGTAGCTCGAAATTAATATCTTTCGAGCCGAGAGCGTGAAATTTAAAGCTCTATCGAGCAAAGGCCTCTCGATAAGTGTGTTTCGGGAGATCGAAAAAATTTCTTGAGAAACATATGCATAGTTATTATTTGTTCTTTTTAATTGCTTTTTTTAAAGCAGGGAGAAGCCCTGAACTTCTTAGTCATTGTGTCTTGATTTGTAGTCTACAATTAAATTTGCTCTTTCTTGTTTAAAAACAATGACCCTTTTCCTCAGAAGCTCCCTAGAACTGAAAATACCAGGATGAAGGATAACAACAAGCCTCTTCCTTAAACAACTCCCATTAAAATAAAGCTAGCAAGATGATTGATCCACCAGCCCACTCTGAAAAGAGCACGAGGCTGGCCGAGATTCACCTAGCGTGCCGAGAAACGTCTTGCGCTTGATCGAAGGCCAAGCCGGAGTGGTCCTTCCCGGACGAGTGTGGCAAGGATATTTAGCTCATCATATACTGCATGGATGCAATATATGCTTCCACAAAAAGCCTCTCTCTTTATGCCCTCTTCAGTCTTTCTATATTTCTATAATTGATGATCAATCAATACTGAAAATTACACATGATACAAAATAAATTTTCAACGAGAGTACACATAAATTTGAAACTTTCTGATCAACTAGAAAGGAATGAAAATTAACATGTTGAGTCTAAGAGTAGGCTCGGCGAATTACATTCCTAGTTTTATTATTTTCGAAAGTTTATTCTTATGAGGTTAAACTCTACTCTCTCTCTCTCTCATTGTCATACGGCCAATCAACCGCGTATAAATTGAGACAAACTATGAGACAGTCCTTTCATAGTAAGATATTAGAATAACAAAGCCAGTACAAAATAAACAAATCAATCAAATTTAATCAGAAAATTTTCCAGCTATGACATCCAGACTGTTAAGAAAAGCTCCTATCTCTGTACATGTCACGTAGGTAGAGAGAGAGAGAGAGAGAGAGAGAGAGAGAGAGAGAGAGAGAGAGAGAGACATGAACCACTGTAAAATCGAACTTAAACAGCAAGCTGCTGTTTTTGATGCGAGGCAGTGTCGTCTTCATTAAAACACAAGTGGGTTTTGAGAGAAACAGCTAAGCTGAGTGCAGAATCTGCAGAATTGAGAGGAGGTTGAAGAAGAAGCATCTCTCTGTGAAGACAAGAACAGTAGGAAGAGAAGGTTGAAGGAGTTACGTTTAAATTGAAACCCAAAGCAAACAAGAAATCTACTTCCATAAAATTCATCTCCCTTGTGCTGATTCCTCCCACTTTTGCATAGTAAGCGTTGTTGTAGTACCTGAACATTTCCAAAACTTTAGTTTTCTGTTTTTTTTTTTGCACAAATTATAATAAAAAAAATTAATGTTTGGCTGAAAACTTCTGTATTTTGGCTGGAAACTACTGTCTTTTGGCCTTTATGAAGCTAGACTTGGCTTTGGCAAACAAGGGTTTCACATGGCTGGACTTAGCTGTATTTGAGCAACTCTACTTTTTCTAGTGAAAAAAGTTGATAAAATAAAAATTCTATTAAAAAAAGTATCAAGTGATTGGAATTTTTATTACACTCCAAGGAAAAAAAAATCTGGCATCTGGGATTGTTTATTTAACAAAAAAATAGAAAAATATTTTGAAAATTAAACCCTAGACTAAAAAAACACACAAAAAACTAGGCACTCTGGAAAAAAAAAAAAAAAAAAATCAGAGACAAAGTAGAAATTCACTATACGAAAATCGGTATAATGAGTCAACTTAACTCTGATACCAATTTTAGTAACTCGAATGCAAAATTCAAAAAGAAAAATGTGAAAAATTAGACTCTAAAATTTTAAGTGTAAAACCCTCTCGAGAAAAAAATCACGAGCAAATGAGAAATTTATTTTATAAAAATCGAGAAGATGAATATTGCAATTCATACATCATTTAGAACATTAAACACGATCATAAAAATTAAAATTTTCAATCCAAGCTCAAATGGCCCAGCCCAAATAGAATTCGGTCAGTCTAAAAAAAAAAAAAAAAGAAATTTCTTTTGGGAACGTTGAAATCAAGAAAATTCCGAAAGAAAAGGGTCAAATTTCATCAATTCAAGAAAACTTTCAAGAATTTGGATCAAAAAACCAAACCCAAAAGAACAAAAGCCATAAAATTATGTCACTTGATGCGAAACAGACAGAAGACAATATTAAACTTACATATCATCCATGAATTTGGCAGAAACAAGAACACTAGTGATGAGCAAGCGATGAACATTGAAGGAATTGATAGGTAGAGAAGGCTGCCTCTGAACAAATCGATCCAGATAAACATAAGCAACGACGAAGCAGGAGGGGCTGCAATTAGCATACTTGAAAATTCTCTCCAGATAGCTTTCAATCGATATTGCAGGCCGAGTTAAGCCATGGAAGACTGAAACTTTCTGGGATTTGAGGCCTGCATTGACATCGTTAGACTCTGCAACTTTCTGGAGAAGAGAAGAGAGAAAAGTGATGAGCTTGGGCATTGCATCTGGATTCTCTAGCTCAGCCATTAATGGCGTTTGCAGCTTCAGTTGCTGCATAAGTTGGCAAAAAAGAAAGAGAGATCCACTCGAGTGGTTTCAATATTTGAGTGTGTTTATAGAAGACAGGTAAGGTAGTTGTCAATGGGTGGCACTTTTGGTTGGATTGAGTCGCTTATAAGACACATTCAGGGACCATTTTATATTCAAAACTTTGTAAAACAACGTATAAAATCGTACATTTTTTGGATAATAAATAAAGGATACATTTTTTTAATGTCTTCCCAATTGGTAGTGTTGATTTAAATGTGTCCAAATTTGTGACATATGAACCGGTAACGTTTACAGCTTGTTACCAGCATAGTCCAGAGAGAATATTATGAACAACATGAGCTGGAATCCACCCACCAATGCGTATACCATTGGACATGCTACAAAATTCCTATCAAAGTGCTTGCATGCGTTGATTGAGGTGAAAACACAGACTTTTATCCGACCCAAGGTTGACCGGTCTGTTTAAGCCGATCTGGTTCGATCTGATATGGAATTTGAGTTTGGTTCCTTCCGACTTCGTACTAGATATGAATGGCCGGCCAACAAGCCTCATCCACTGTGGCGGTCTGAAGATCGAGCACTGTGTCAGCCCTCAAGTAGACCATTGTACAACCGGAGACGCAACCCAAATAATTTTAGTGTTAACTAAATTAATTTATATGCTTAATAAATTATAATTGAGATCGCGATTCAAGATATTGGGTCAGGCTCACATTGTTGGGATCGTGATTCGGTTTCTCCGGTGCAAATCCAAGCCGGAGTCCGACAAACCACATGTAAAACCACTAGAATTTCATCAATCACATGTGGTATCCATGTTAGTCAGTCTCCCGCAATCCCTGCTGTGATTTGGCCTTGAATCAGTGGATCTGCTGCAACTTGATTGATTGTATTTCAATAATTTGGATGTGCAAACAACAGAATTGGAGTATTAGATTTTAGAAGATCTGGGTTAGAAACCGGCAAAAGAAAATGTCTTCATTGTAAATTAAATGGATATTTCCAAATCACTAATAGGAATACAAAACTCATTGGCTTAAAACTAGATTTATATTTCCACTCTCTGAAACATGATTACTTCCTCTAACCAAAATTAGACAACATAGAAATTCACAACTCGTGATCATCCCGAGACACTACTACTCCGGATAAGTTTTGCACATAAGAGATTGTTTGGATGTTACTATTGCCAAAGATAATCACGATTTTTTTAGTTGTCGTCGCCAAAATTCAATTGGTCTAATCGTTCTATTTACAGTGAGAGTAGATAAACCACAAACGACCTTTTTTTGGTAAGAAACTTCGTATTAAAAGCAAAAGTTACTATAAATCGAGAGAAGAGAACTTCATCTGAACAAGAAACAGTTAGTAAGAAACAACATCTATTCGGTCGGAAAGAATCAAATTAAAAAAAGATAAATTTTAAAATACTTAGAACTATAATGCCACTTAACAATAGAAAAAATAAACATTATCTCATAAATCATTATTTAGATAATTATCTATCATTTCATCTCGATAAAGTCAATAATAACTATAAACTACCTTGAAGCTCGTTAAAAAGCATTTCAGAATCATCATCCTCATTCTCGTGGATGTGTGCTTTATTTTTTGCTCTTAGCACTCCATTATTGCTGGTTTCATGAGATGACAAACCAATAAGTGATGCATATGTCTCATCTTGAAGATATCCTGATTGGCTCAACAATCCCTCCAAAACCTCCTTGCTACCCACATCACCATCTTCCTCACAGAGCTGAAAGAATGATAGCACATTTACAGGCCTCGGCTTCCAACCCCATGATCCCTCAGAAAAAGCTTCTTTCCAGCATGATAAAGCCTCGGAAATACTCTTATCTCTAATGCGTCCTTCAACTAGAGTCTCCCATGATTTTGCATTTGGTTTTCCTCCATTTTTAACCATGTGATCAAATATACCTTTTGCTTTGTCAAAACTACCTTGTCTAACATACCATCCAATAAGGAGATTCGAAATTCTAGGATCGAACGAGGAATTGACCGACAACCATTCCTCGTAAACTTTTTTGGCACCGTCAATATCGCCCAACTTGAGAAAAGAAGAGACCGCAGAACGGTATCCTAAATTTGGAATAGTTGGGAAAACAGATTTGTAAAGATTCCAAACCCGATAAGTTTCTTCTTTGTTACCAACACTGCCATAGAGACTTACGAGATAATGATAAGGTATCCTATATCGACCGGTGATTCTGCTCTCGACCCTCCTCAAGCAGTCTTCGGCTTTTTCTTTTTTTCCCATCTTAATGTACATCGTCGCCAATGTACTGTACGTGGTCCAGTTTGCAATAATGGTTTTATCCTCTTTCATTTGCACAAAAACTTGCTCCATCTTTTCTTCAAATCCTTGCAACCCACAAGATGATAACCAGATATTATAAGAATATATATCAAATTGTATTTTTTTCTCCATCATTTCTGACACCAAAAGATCAACTTTATCATATTCTTTAAGGTGCATGTAGAGAGTCATCATCACATTAAATGGAAGTGCATATATGGCATAACCTTTAGCTCTCATTTTTTCAAATAAATGTTCAGCTTTGTCCCTCACTTTATACCGGACGTAGGCATTTAAAAGAGCCCCATATGTTCTCCTATCCTTTAAATTATCTGGTAGCACGAGGAAGTAATCTTCAGCACTTGAAATGCCACGAACTTTTGCGATCAGATCTAACTGAATTGCAGCATCACTAGCTGATAATCTAAACCTCTCTCCTCTATTATTCATCCAGTCGTATACCTGAGACCGGAGGAGATGTCAAAATTGGAACAACGTGAGAATTGGTAAACAAGATTAAAGTAAGGTAAAGTGCTATTTAGCCCTTGAACTTAATAGTCAGGAACAAGTGATACCATAAACTTTTTTTGAACAAAATTGCCCTTATACTCTGGGTTGTAAGCAAAATTGTTCATGCCTTGATAAAATTCATCAAATGTATCACGTTCTTCACTCGTATGGTCAGTTTAACCTATCTTAATTCACTCAATTTCTCGGGCACATCCAATATCACAACCGTCCTTGAAGACTAGAAGATAGTTCAAATGAAGTTTGTGTTCGAAATCAAGTACAAAATTGAATGTGGTGTGAAATCGGAGGAGTCAAGGTAACTAGAGTAAGTTAAAATGACCACTACAATTAAAAAAACAAAAGCGCAAGGCATTTGACAAATTTAAATGCATGAACTATTTCGCTAACGACACAAAGCACAAGCACAATTTTGCTAAAAAAAATAGTTTTAAGTTGCATTTACTCAACAGACTCATTTCAAGACATTAGTAATGAAATTTCATTTGGCTTCCAAACCAGACAAAACTCGTTAGAATACTCAGAACTCAATGCATGTCTCAGCTGTAAGATTTATCAACTCAAAACTTAAAAAGCGGTACTGAGCAAAATCGAAAGCTCTTAAGCTTATAGGACTTGGAAACTCAATTCTTTCGCACACCAAATATATATTTACTCACCAAATCGATCAGTAGACTAAATAAGCATTTAAGCACTAAGCTCAACTTCTGGTTACTTAATGTACTGATACATCACAGATACCTAACTATGGAAATAGATATCAAACATGACAAAGCAAGAGTAATAAAGTAAAGAGTAGCTTCCAATTCCCATACCTCAAGAGCTCGCTGATAACGCTTGTACTTCCTCAACTCCCTGACCACCCTACAAAGCTCCCATTTCGTAAGATTTTTACCCTCGTTTTCCCACTGGTTCAACACACTGGCAGAACCCATATCAGGCTTCTCCATCAGTGATATCCTCCTGTATACGGAATTCCATTTCACCATGGGTCTTCGCTCGTAGTCCTCAGTCCCATAGCTGTGTATTTGAGAAATATTGCAGGTTATAACCGCTGGTAGCCTCCGAAAAGATACAGATTTGCCGAGAGTAGGACTGTAAAATTTGCAAGGAATCGTACGAGAATATGAGATTGATGATGAAAAAGAAACGCTCTGGTTGTGGAGAGGATTTGTTAGGAGCATTTTGTTTTCTTGGGCTGGCAGAGGGTTTTGGAAAATAGAGCGCTCTTCACCAGAAGAAGCTCTGGGTTTTGGCTTCGGAGCATACGATGGTGGCGCTGTGGGGATAAGCTTGAATAAAAAAGACATGTCGGTTTTTCTCAAACAATTGTCACGACAAGTAGTTCAGGAGCACCATTAGAGAAGAGGAACAAATATATTAATTAAGGTAAAGTGCAATTTGGCTCTTACAACTAGGTGAAATAGACAATTTACACCGTAAACTTGAATAATAGTCAATAACAACCTTAATGTATTGATAATGGGCAATATGGCCCCTACCGTCATATTTTCCATCAAAAAGTGACAATTTTTCACTTGTTCATTTTTTTTTTCATGAATGCCCCTCAACTCAACTGGACCAACCGGACAAGATCGTTCGTTTAATTCATTCTGATTTTTTTTTTTTAAATCATATTTCTTGGAAAAGACAAAACAGAAGAATATAATTAAAAATAAAATAAAAAACCAAAGTGTGTAAGTAGCCGAACTGGTCATGCTGGCTCACATTCATTCCAAATGTATCACGTTCTCACTCGTATGCGTCAGTTTAAACTATCTTAATTCACTCAATTTCTCGGGCACATCCAATATCACAACCGTCCTTGAAGACTAGAAATAGTTCAAATGAAGTTTGTGTTCGAAATCAAGTACAAAATTGAATGTGGTGTGAAATCGGAGGAGGCAGGTACCTAGAGTAAGTTAAAATGACCACTACAATTAAAAAAAACAAAGCGCAAGGCATTTGACAAATTTAAATGCCATGAACTATTCGCTAACGCACCAAAAGCACCAAAGCACAATTTTGCTAAAAAAATAGTTTTAAGTTGCATTTACTCAACAGACTCATTTCAAGACCTTAGTAATGAAAAAACCAAATTCATTTGGCTTCCCAAACAGCCACAAAACTCGTTAGAAATACTCAGAAACTCAATGCATGTTCTCAGGCGTAAGATGATATATACTCAAACGTAAAAAAGCCGTCTTGTGGTGGTACGAGCAAAATCGAAAGCTCTTAAGTCTATAGGGACTTGGAAACTCAATTCTTTCGCCACCAAGATATATTTACTCACAAATCGATCAGTAGACTAAATAAGATTTAAGCACTAAGCTCAACTTCTGGTTACTTAATGTACTGATACTCACAGAGACCTAACTATGGAAATAGATATCAAACATGACAAAGCAAGAGTAATAAAGTAAAGAGTAGCTTCCAATCCCATACCTCAAGAGCTCGCTGATAACGCTTGTACTTCCTCAACTCCCTGACCACCCTACAAAGCTCCCATTTCGTAAGATTTTTACCCTCGTTTCCCACTGGTTCAACACACTGGCAGAACCCATATCAGGCTTCTCCATCAGTGATATCCTCCTGTATACGGAATTCCATTTCACCATGGGTCTTCGCTCGTAGTCCTCAGTCCATAGCGTGTATTTGAGAAATATTGCAGGGTATTAAACGCTGTAGCCTCCGAAAAGATACAGATTTGCCGAGAGTAGGACTGTAAAATTTGCAAGGACTCGTAACGAGAATATGAGATTGAGGATGAAACAGAACGCTCTGGTTGTAGGAAAAGTCAGGAGTATGGTTAGGAGCCTTTGTTTTCTTGGGCTGGCAGAGGGTTTTGGAAAATAGAGCGCTCTTCACCAGCAGAAGCTCTGGGTTTTGGCTTCGGAGCATACGATGGTGGCGCTGTGGGGATAAGCTTGAATAAAAAAGACATGTCGGTTTTTCTCAAACAATTGTCACGACAAGTAGTTCAGGAGCACCATTAGAGAAGAGGAACAAATATATTAATTAAGGTAAAGTGCAATTTGACTCTTACAACTAGGTGAAATAGACAATTTACACCGTAAACTTGAATAATAGTCAACTAACAACCTTAATGTATTGCTAATGGGCATATGGCCCCTACCGTCATATTTTCCATCAAAAAGTGACAATTTTTCACTTGTTCATTTTTTTTTTCTGAAATGCCCCTCACTGGACCGAACCGGACAAGATCGGTTCGGTTAATTCCATTCTGATTTTTTTTTTTTAAATCATATTTCTTGGAAAAGAGAAAACAGAAGAATATAATTAAAAATAAAATAAAAAACCAAAGTGTGTAATAGCGAATGGTCCGGTCGGGTCCAGTGCGGGACATTTGGAAAAAAAAAAAAAAAAAAAAAAAAAAAAAAAAAAAAAAAAAAAAAAAAAAAAAAAAAAAAAAAAAAAAAAAAAAAAAAAAAAAAAAAAAAAAAAAAAAAAAAAAAAAAAAAAAAAAAAAAAAAAAAAAAAAAAAAAAAAAAAAAAAAAAAAAAAAAAAAAAAAAAAAAAAAAAAAAAAAAAAAAAAAAAAAAAAAAAAAAAAAAAAAAAAAAAAAAAAAAAAAAAAAAAAAAAAAAAAAAAAAAAAAAAAAAAAAAAAAAAAAAAAAAAAAAAAAAAAAAAAAAAAAAAAAAAAAAAAAAAAAAAAAAAAAAAAAAAAAAAAAAAAAAAAAAAAAAAAAAAAAAAAAAAAAAAAAAAAAAAAAAAAAAAAAAAAAAAAAAAAAAAAAAAAAAAAAAAAAAAAAAAAAAAAAAAAAAAAAAAAAAAAAAAAAAAAAAAAAAAAAAAAAAAAAAAAAAAAAAAAAAAAAAAAAAAAAAAAAAAAAAAAAAAAAAAAAAAAAAAAAAAAAAAAAAAAAAAAAAAAAAAAAAAAAAAAAAAAAAAAAAAAAAAAAAAAAAAAAAAAAAAAAAAAAAAAAAAAAAAAAAAAAAAAAAAAAAAAAAAAAAAAAAAAAAAAAAAAAAAAAAAAAAAAAAAAAAAAAAAAAAAAAAAAAAAAAAAAAAAAAAAAAAAAAAAAAAAAAAAAAAAAAAAAAAAAAAAAAAAAAAAAAAAAAAAAAAAAAAAAAAAAAAAAAAAAAAAAAAAAAAAAAAAAAAAAAAAAAAAAAAAAAAAAAAAAAAAAAAAAAAAAAAAAAAAAAAAAAAAAAAAAAAAAAAAAAAAAAAAAAAAAAAAAAAAAAAAAAAAAAAAAAAAAAAAAAAAAAAAAAAAAAAAAAAAAAAAAAAAAAAAAAAAAAAAAAAAAAAAAAAAAAAAAAAAAAAAAAAAAAAAAAAAAAAAAAAAAAAAAAAAAAAAAAAAAAAAAAAAAAAAAAAAAAAAAAAAAAAAAAAAAAAAAAAAAAAAAAAAAAAAAAAAAAAAAAAAAAAAAAAAAAAAAAAAAAAAAAAAAAAAAAAAAAAAAAAAAAAAAAAAAAAAAAAAAAAAAAAAAAAAAAAAAAAAAAAAAAAAAAAAAAAAAAAAAAAAAAAAAAAAAAAAAAAAAAAAAAAAAAAAAAAAAAAAAAAAAAAAAAAAAAAAAAAAAAAAAAAAAAAAAAAAAAAAAAAAAAAAAAAAAAAAAAAAAAAAAAAAAAAAAAAAAAAAAAAAAAAAAAAAAAAAAAAAAAAAAAAAAAAAAAAAAAAAAAAAAAAAAAAAAAAAAAAAAAAAAAAAAAAAAAAAAAAAAAAAAAAAAAAAAAAAAAAAAAAAAAAAAAAAAAAAAAAAAAAAAAAAAAAAAAAAAAAAAAAAAAAAAAAAAAAAAAAAAAAAAAAAAAAAAAAAAAAAAAAAAAAAAAAAAAAAAAAAAAAAAAAAAAAAAAAAAAAAAAAAAAAAAAAAAAAAAAAAAAAAAAAAAAAAAAAAAAAAAAAAAAAAAAAAAAAAAAAAAAAAAAAAAAAAAAAAAAAAAAAAAAAAAAAAAAAAAAAAAAAAAAAAAAAAAAAAAAAAAAAAAAAAAAAAAAAAAAAAAAAAAAAAAAAAAAAAAAAAAAAAAAAAAAAAAAAAAAAAAAAAAAAAAAAAAAAAAAAAAAAAAAAAAAAAAAAAAAAAAAAAAAAAAAAAAAAAAAAAAAAAAAAAAAAAAAAAAAAAAAAAAAAAAAAAAAAAAAAAAAAAAAAAAAAAAAAAAAAAAAAAAAAAAAAAAAAAAAAAAAAAAAAAAAAAAAAAAAAAAAAAAAAAAAAAAAAAAAAAAAAAAAAAAAAAAAAAAAAAAAAAAAAAAAAAAAAAAAAAAAAAAAAAAAAAAAAAAAAAAAAAAAAAAAAAAAAAAAAAAAAAAAAAAAAAAAAAAAAAAAAAAAAAAAAAAAAAAAAAAAAAAAAAAAAAAAAAAAAAAAAAAAAAAAAAAAAAAAAAAAAAAAAAAAAAAAAAAAAAAAAAAAAAAAAAAAAAAAAAAAAAAAAAAAAAAAAAAAAAAAAAAAAAAAAAAAAAAAAAAAAAAAAAAAAAAAAAAAAAAAAAAAAAAAAAAAAAAAAAAAAAAAAAAAAAAAAAAAAAAAAAAAAAAAAAAAAAAAAAAAAAAAAAAAAAAAAAAAAAAAAAAAAAAAAAAAAAAAAAAAAAAAAAAAAAAAAAAAAAAAAAAAAAAAAAAAAAAAAAAAAAAAAAAAAAAAAAAAAAAAAAAAAAAAAAAAAAAAAAAAAAAAAAAAAAAAAAAAAAAAAAAAAAAAAAAAAAAAAAAAAAAAAAAAAAAAAAAAAAAAAAAAAAAAAAAAAAAAAAAAAAAAAAAAAAAAAAAAAAAAAAAAAAAAAAAAAAAAAAAAAAAAAAAAAAAAAAAAAAAAAAAAAAAAAAAAAAAAAAAAAAAAAAAAAAAAAAAAAAAAAAAAAAAAAAAAAAAAAAAAAAAAAAAAAAAAAAAAAAAAAAAAAAAAAAAAAAAAAAAAAAAAAAAAAAAAAAAAAAAAAAAAAAAAAAAAAAAAAAAAAAAAAAAAAAAAAAAAAAAAAAAAAAAAAAAAAAAAAAAAAAAAAAAAAAAAAAAAAAAAAAAAAAAAAAAAAAAAAAAAAAAAAAAAAAAAAAAAAAAAAAAAAAAAAAAAAAAAAAAAAAAAAAAAAAAAAAAAAAAAAAAAAAAAAAAAAAAAAAAAAAAAAAAAAAAAAAAAAAAAAAAAAAAAAAAAAAAAAAAAAAAAAAAAAAAAAAAAAAAAAAAAAAAAAAAAAAAAAAAAAAAAAAAAAAAAAAAAAAAAAAAAAAAAAAAAAAAAAAAAAAAAAAAAAAAAAAAAAAAAAAAAAAAAAAAAAAAAAAAAAAAAAAAAAAAAAAAAAAAAAAAAAAAAAAAAAAAAAAAAAAAAAAAAAAAAAAAAAAAAAAAAAAAAAAAAAAAAAAAAAAAAAAAAAAAAAAAAAAAAAAAAAAAAAAAAAAAAAAAAAAAAAAAAAAAAAAAAAAAAAAAAAATGTCTCTTCCTTCAGGGTGTTATTTGATGAAATTGTATATTTCATATGGATAAAAATTAACAACAGAAACAAAACAACCAAAACTTCTGATTGTATTACTACAACGAGAGAATAAAAAACTAATGAAAAAAACAAAGCATTTCTAGAAAACAAAAAGAATAGTAACTATCAACGAGATAAGGAAATGTAGGCCTGCAAATAAGTCTTACGTTCTTTATCTGAATATTAAATATCTGTAAATGGATAATGAAACTGAGTCTGTCTGTATTTAGGTTTGTTCCAGAGAGGACAGCCCATTGGCTTGAAAAATTGAAAGAACATTTTGAGGCTGCACCATTTGCTGCTGTCGGTGAGGTTGGCAATTTGTCTGCACATACTTTGACATTGAAGAAACATTACTAAGTTTATAGATTCAACATGAGTATTCTTCTAATAGCGATTAAGTTGTGGGTATGAGGAGACTACATCATGAAATTTGTTGATTTGGAATGTGTTTCATATTCTTGACTTCGATTTCAGAATTAAAAAGATGATAAAATGGTTAATAATTTATTATTTTTAAAATTTTCTAGTCATTTCATGCAGCCTAGCTGAATTTTCTCCACAATTTATCCTCCATTAAGTAAGGGTTCGCGGGTCTCCTCTTCTAAGAACATAATGTTGGATCTCTCTTTTTTGAGTTTTATGATTCATGTGGGCATTCCTAATTATCTCATGGTTGTCTCTTTGAGCGAGGAGTCTATTTTGATCTATCCTCCTCATTTATAGTTTATTCACTTTTTCAGATTGGTTTGGACAAAGGGTCACGAGGAAGACAGATAAGTTTCACCGATCAAGTAAGTAAAATTATTCTATTATATGTTGTGTTACACTATTGATTTTGAAAGCCTAGAGATTTTTTAATGAACTTGTACGCGTTTTTCTTGATAATTACCTCAGTTAAAACTGAATGATCAGTGCTTTGTTTAAACAAAAAAATAATTTAAGATCTAATCTATAAATGATTTAAATTGCAATTTATCTTTAAAAACATCTAATTAACTACTTTTAAGAGAGCTAGTAAGTAATTCAATAAACAAGATTAATCTGCTTAAGTATACACGCCTTTGTTTATCATATATCATAAGGAGTTATGTTGGATCTTTTCGAATAAAGACCGTAGTTGCTATTGAAGTACTGAATATTGTATAATTATATAATGTAAAGAACAAGTTTAGTATTGTACATACTCCATGTTTAATTTGGTAGTAATTGTGATTAGTTAATATCTTGGTTGTAGGTTGAAGTATTTCAGCAACAACTTGAACTTGCAAAAACTTTAAAAAGACCAGCATCCATTCACTGTGTCCGTGCATATGGCGACCTCCTACACATAATTAAGTAGGATCTCTCTCTCTCTCTCTCTCTCTCTCTCTCTCTCTCTCTCTCTCTCTCTCTCTCTCTCTCTCTCTCTCTCTCTCTCTCTCTCTCTCTCTCTCTCTCTCTCTCAAAATATGATACTTTGAATCCACATTTCACCCACAAAAAGACGTGTCTTTACTGGAAGGCTCTCTCTATCATGCTTTTAATTTTATATCTTTCATCCTCATGATTATTAAGACAGCAAGTAACTGGAACTTTATCCCCTGATATTCTTTCTAAGTATATTTAAAAGCTCCTATCCATGCATTTGATTTTTTTCAAAGGAGAAAATACCATTGCTTGAAGATGCTATTTTCTGCATATAGTATATGAAAGTACTATGAAAAAATAAATGCATTTCTCTATCCTATGCTTGTCGTCTGTGCTGCTCCAGTTCCTGAAATTTTGGTAGAACCTGTAGCCAGTAGAGTAGCCAATAACTCACTGTTTTCGCCCCCTTGTATTTGATCGTCTGCGAGATTGATATAGCCGAGAATTTTAATTGTTTATTTTCCACGATTTGTTTTTTTATATGCTTGCTGCTGTTTTATAAATGCATGGATCCTTGTAATCGTGGATAATATTGCTCAGAAATTTGGGGCCTTTCCCTTCTGGCTTCATTCTCCATTCTTATCTAGGATCAGCTCAAATGGTCTCCGAATTCGCCAAGCTTGGTGCTTTCTTTTCTTTCTCTGGATTTCTCATGTCCATGGAAGCAAAGAAAGCAAAGAAAATGCTAAAAATGGTCAGCTTATATTCTCTTCATACAGATCATTATCATTTATGGGTTTTTCTTCTCCATTTACTCGGATCTTTTATGTTCATCCAATTTATTTGTACATCATTTTCTTCTGAACAAAGGGAATGGTATATAACGTTCCTAATTTGTGACTGCATATGCCACATAGGTTCCTTCTGACAGGATTCTACTGGAGACAGATGCACCAGATGCACTGCCCAGCTCAAATTTAGACTCCCTCTTTTTGGTTGAAGAAGATCCTTCTGATTCTGTCCACTTGAGAGACGCAAAGAGGGGAGAGGATAGATCAACATTGCCAAAAAACACAATTAATCATCCTGCAAATATCCACAATGTATACTTCTTGCAAATCTGTCTTCCTTTCTCACATTTTTGTCTTTGCTTAATTTTGCTAATTTGAGGACATTAGAAGCAACTTCCATCTTTCCATTCTAGTATTAAGAGGAGATCTTCCATAGGGTATCAAAATTCAATTACCATAGCTTTAGCCATAGAACTTTTGTGTTAGCATTTAAGTCTTCACAAATGGAACTTACCCATGTTTCCCTTTTTTGTTTAAAAGCCATAGAACAATTATCTGGTCTAGCATACTTTATAATTTGAAGACATTTTCTATAATTTAGTCTTGTTATTTGAGCTGCAGGTACTCATATATGTGGCTTCCTTGTTGGAGATGAGTAAAGAAGAACTAGCTGAAGTAACATATCAAAATGCTACTCGTTTATTCTCTTATGATAGTTCCCAAGTTCCCCAGGAATAGCAATGAATGGAACCTCCATACAATATGCACTGGTACTGTCCTACTCTTGTGTTTATTACAGAGCCACACTTTCCAGCTATGAAACTTCTTCAAATGCACTTTGTATAGGTTCTATAGTTTCTTAGTAGATTTCAAAACCTATACTGTTGAATTATAACGAATGAGTATCCTTCTCGGGTCTTGCTTGTATCGCAATGAATCCATCGTTGTCGTGGGTTATATTGCGTCGATCTGGTAGTGAGCTCCAACGGAATGTCCTCGTCAATGGGTTGCCATTCCTCCCACTTTTCAGCTGCACCTATTCGTGAAGTTGTGTCACATATTATCGTGACAAAATGTCATACATTCACACTATATTTTGACCATTTTTTCATATAGCATATGATATTTGGAAATTATCACCGAGTACTTAACTCATTTTACCACATATCTATGTGGTTTCTCTTTCGGCTATTTTCAACCTAACCTACCAATTTGACCTGCAATATTTGATTTGTTATGTAGAACCATAACACGGGCCACAAATGCAGACCGACTACCAGTCTGCCGAAGCATGTAAAACAATGACTTTGATGGTGGCTCTTTTGCCAACATCCATTTCTATGGTAAATGAGCTGAATCAAACACTTTGTGTTGGAAAAAATAATGGACGGTATGAAAAATGACAACAGTTGCACATCAAAAAACATAATGGAGTTTGATGAGGAGGCATATATCCAACTCATGATCAGCCGATTGTACCTTGGCCAAATAGAATGCTCCGGATTGATAGCTCAGGAAGAAACCAGAAACTGTGGTGGAAGGGATGGAGCAGTATGGCTTAACAATCACCATCGGGCTCCTCTTGTCATCCTCGAGCATTAACATTTTTGTAGGCAAAACTCCGATTTGGGAACCAGTGAAGAATCATTTGAAGTGCCAAATGACTGAATATCATTAACCAGCTGAAAGTGTCACTGCACACAGCAAAATATGTCTTTGAAAGTTCATTCTAAGTGTAGAACCCTCTGTGGGAAATGTAAATGACGTTTATAGGACCAAGAACAAACTATTAGAGTTTGTAGAATTGCCTGTATTCCTTTAATGGGAAATATGGCTCTTCGAAGATGCCAAGCTAACGACACTAGCATTCGTTCTCAAGCTTTGCAGTAGCACCCATTTTAGCAGCAGCTCTAATATAGCTTCTGTCTTGATTTTTGAGTTGTTTTGACAAAATTCATTTCCTCCCTCAATTGGCGAACTTTGTTCTACGAAAATGCCCGGAGAACGGAAATCCAGTTACCATCTATCTCCACAACTGCAGCTTCCATTTTTGAACAAGTGAAAACGATTCGCATCTCTCACTAGTATCTCTCTCTGCACAATTTTCGATATATACTTCGTCACAACATGACAATCCCCACAAACTCGAAGGTTCTTCATCACGCGTAAAGGAGTCCCCGGCTTTGTGTTTAAAATTCCAAATGCTATGGCAAGCCTCTCACTATGCCCACAAAGCATATATCTTTTATCATCTTCCTCAATATCATGCAAAACAAATTGCACGTCTGCAATATAACCTTCCTTGGCCATTAAACTAGCTAGTAACTCCAATAAATCTTTTACTTCTATTAGCTGTTCAAAGGACTTCTCTCCGGTCCCAAAAACATAAACTCTTTTATTGATCTCTATCCAGCTACATCCAGGCTCTTTTCTTAGCCCTTTAACTTTAATGAATTTTCTAACCATTTTCACTTCATCCCACTTGCCTAAAGTTGCATATACATTTGATACTAAAATATAGCAACCTGTGTTAGCTGAATTCGACTCAAGGATCTGCTTTGACACTCGTTCTGCAATATTTGTGTCACCCTTTGATCGACAAGCACTAAGCAAAGCTCCCCATAAACTTATGTCTGGCTTTAGCGGCATCGAATGGATAAACTCTTCTGCCTGATATAGCAACCCAGATCGAGAAAGTAGATCCACAATGCAAGCATAGTGCTCAATCCGAGGCTCGATCTTATACTTGTTCTTCATTCTATCGAATAAGGCCAGACCCTCTTTGACCAAACTGGAATGACTACAAGCATAGAGGACAGCTACAAAGGCCACATGATCAGGAATGATGTTAGTTTCTTCCATCTCTGAGAAAGTGTTCAATGCTTTCGAGCCTTCACCGTACATCCCATACGCAGAGATCAATGCAGTCCATGTGACTACGTCTTTTCGTTCGATTAGCTCAAATACTTTAATGGAGTTCTTTAAACTACCACATTTTGAGTACATCTCGATGAGGGCATTTCCGATTGGAACATGTGATTCGAATCCTAACCTGTAAATGCAGCCATGGGTTTCTCCTCCTTGTTGTTTTGAAGCCTGCAATGAACATAAAGACAAAATTCCTAATATGGTTGCCTCATCTGGCATTAATCCCTCTGTCCTCATTTGATTAATTTCTCTAAACCCCATCTGACAATCCTGAAAATCCGCACTAGCTGCAATAATTGTGTTCCAAGTGATAATATCACGGTTTTTCATGCTGGAAAACATGTTAGTCGACTCTTCAATCCTGCCACATTTAGCATACATATCCAAAAGTGCATTACCAGTAGCTAAATCTGAGTCAAACCCCAATTTTATTACATGGCAATGGATACTTTCACCTTGTGCTATGCTAGCTAAATGAGAAGACATTGAAAGGAGCATCAGATAAGTGACTGAATCAGGCTTGTTCTCCATCTTCATCATCTTAAAATGATTTATTCCATCATCAATTAAGTCATTTTGAATGTAAGCATTAATCAATGTGTTCCACGTCACAGAATCTTTGCATTTCATAGAATCAAACACTTCTTTTGAGGCCAGCCAATCTCCACACTTGGCATACATGTCAATGAGGATGTTAAAGGCTATGGTGTCGACCTCAAACCCATTTCTAATCAAGTAATCATGAACATATTTGCCTAATTTCAAGTCCCCTAAGTGACCACAAACCCGAAGAATAGATGTGATTGTCAATAAATCTGGAGAAAACTCATTAATCATCTCCAAGAAAAGCTTGACTGCCGCTTCAAACAGTCCTATTTGCGTGTATCCACAAACAATAGTATTAAAGGTAACATGGTCTCTCTCTACCATCTCACTAAAAATTCTTTCAGCGTCTCTCAGTCGATCAAACTTGAAATACATGGAAAGAAGTCCATTGCCTACCACAACATCTTTAAAAATCCAGATTTTGCCAACCAACCCGTGAATTTTTTGCCCATCATAAATGGCTAATAAGCCTCCACATGCCTGCAAAACACTTGATATAGTCAAAAGATCAGGCACAATCCCAATAGTCCTGGATCGTGAATACATTTCCAGAGTTTCTTCCCAGTATCCATTTGAACTATATCCTGAAATCAGACTGTTCCACGACACTATATCTCTGTCAGTCATTGATTCAAACAGCCTTCGAGCTTTATCCAATTCTCCGAATCTAGCGAACATATCTATCAAGGCATTACCAATATACAAATCTGAAATATAACCTGATTCCAAAACATGTTGGTAAACAACCTCACCCATCTTCAAATCCAACAATCTGGCGCATGCGTTAATAACCGAGGGAAAAGTGTACGAATCTGGTATAATCTTACTCCCACGCATTTCAGAGTAAAACTCCAGCGCCTCAGAGAACAACCCAATATTCTTAAGCGCTCGAATAACGGAATTCCATTGATAAACATCGTTAGATCGAGAAGCTCGTCGGAAAACAGCGATGGAAGAAACAGGATCTTTGAACTGAGCATATTTGGCTATGAGTTTGCCGGAGAAGAACCCAGAAGGAGCTAGACCCAAAGTGATGAGAAGGGCGTGAATTTTTCGAAGCTCTTGGAATTCTATGGTACAAGAGAGAGCTCTGCAGAGTAAAGGATGAAGAAGTTGTTGCGTTAACTTGCATGAATTGACAAACTCACTCGTTTTCATCAGAGAAACAACAAGGAAAACTATAAGCCGGCGTATTGACATGTCTTTGAGTAAAATTATTTATTAATTAATTATTTATAATTTATTATTATTCAATTAATAAATGAATAATAAGTGTTACACCATATAATAAAAATCAAAGTATTAATAAAGATCTACTCTTATATTTTTGTGTAATAAATTAATTTTATATCACTTTTATCTTATTCGAAATTAATGCCACACAATTTGCTTGTTATAAGATTGAATATAATACGATTTGACATAATTACTTGATTATGATCACGAGAAAAAACTATATCTCTAGCTTTCAATGTGCTTATATTGGCTTTTGGAAGGTGGAAATCAGATAAATACTCAGTAGTTTTCATTGCCTGGAGTTTCGACCTGTTCTAGAAAGGAGTTCTCACAAAGTGTAATGATCTATCTCCTTCACCGGCTTTTCCCCGCGCAAACGCACTGTTATCCAAGTCCAGATCCAGTATACGGGTCAATCGTCACTCATGATCTTCTCTTCCTTGAAAGGGAATAGATCAAGTGGTACCAGTGATTGAAAACTCTTGATCATAACCTGGATGTCAGGGTTCAAATCACTGGGGAAGTAAAAACTCTCTTTCCAAGGAAGAGAAGATCATGAGTGACGACTGACCCGTATACTGGATCGGACTCGGATAACGGTGCGTCCGCGGGAGAAAAAGGCCGATGAAAGAGGTAGGTCGTTACATAAAAAGGCGCATTTGGAAGCAACCACAAATACGAAATCTAGTCGAATCGATCCAAATATAAATATGGTAAGAAAAATGATATGGCATTGGTTCAGGGTTCACTATATATTTGCATGATATTATGGAAGCATGTGAATTTATATTAGTCGAATCAAAGATTCCCGACATATAACATAAAAGATTAAATCAACAAAACCATATATTTATGATATAAAACTGTATTGTTTTTTGTTTGTTTGTTGGAACATTAATCCCAACCCAATGTAGACAATGACATGCATGATTTATCATCGAGTGGTGCAGTCACTTGGCTTGAAAAAAAGAGTCTTTGCATCAACATCAAACCCTACCTGGAAGTTCGACTGCGCCCAATTTCCATAAATCAAGACGTTTTCGTCACGGGCTGGACCAAAAGCCATGCACGCAATACCCGCAAAATCTTTCATGAACATATCAGAGAGTTTCAAACGTAAATCAGCTCCGGCTAAATGCATCGTCAGAGGTACATGGGGAAGATGAACACTAGACGGATAGCAAAGCTTCTCAAGCGGTTCTCCGAACGGGGGATCGAGCTCTGATGCGTTTATGCTCTTTCTAACTTCATCTTCCAAAGTCCGGTAAGTCTCAACCGGAAGAAGAGTCGGCACAGTGCCTGAATCAATAACCATGTTTCCAACTCTCGACGAGTTACCGAGTTCAACTCTCGTCGCTCCGACGCTGATCGCTTCGAGGGTGAAGCGATACAACTTGTCGGAGTCGTTCAAAATCAACGGCGTGGAAACAACATTACTGCCTGTACTCAAAGCCGCATCGCCAAAACTCAGTCTCCCGGGAACATTATACGACGGAACGAAGCAATAAGAAAACCTGGAACCGGTCAAATAACGCATCTGTGTAGCCAATGGAAGTGAAAAAACCATATCCCATACCAAGAATACCCGAAACATTTCCGTCGAAAAATACTTGATTATCGTATCCACACCCAAACACGACGTTCACGAGCGTTAAAAGCCCCCCATCTGCAGAAGGCACTTTTAAATCGTCTTGACCGAGGACTCCAAAGGTGTGAGTCGATTCATCTCCGTACCAAACCGAGTATCGACAAGTTTGCTCGAAACAAGTGTTCTGGAAAGAGTTGCACGAATGAGACTCACAAGCCACGTTGTTATAGGTAGGCGAAGCAGAAGGATCAAAGGCTGGAGTGTCCAATGCCATGCAGTTGGTGCAGCCAATGCATTGAGTCCAAATAAGGTTACTGCTGGTATCAACAATCAAATGGGTTTCGACGACCTGCGAGCCGAATCCGACTTTCACGAGATACTCCCCGGAATAATCATATCCTATCAGTCCGGAAATATCGGATTCTAATGTAGTGTAAGGATTCGTTTCATCTCGATTAATTAATGACGATAAATATTTGACTCTGCGGAAAGAACGGAGCAGAGAATTGGTCATGCGTTGAGATGGAGTTTCGGAGGCATTGTAGAGGGGAGACTTGGGCGAATCCCGGTGGATGAGTTCAAGGCTGAACCCGCCGGACTTTGTGGCTTCTCCTAATCCAGGAGGAGAACTAGCATGAATGGCAAAAGCTAAGGCGAATGCTAAAATGGTAGTCAAGAATTGGGAAGAAGACACAGTAAGAACCGCCATAGCCAGGATTATCTGAGGTCTAAGACATGCAGAGACTTTCGTTTACTTATAAAAGATGCATGGAGCAAACGCTAGTCAGATTATCTAGAATAGGGGAGCACAATCAGATATGGTAAGTAATCTTGATTTGGAAAACTTAGTCAAATATTGGATTTGTTACTTTAATTCTACGCTCTTACTTGAGGAAACATGGGAGTTTGTAGAAGCATTCAACTTAGAACCTAAACAACATTGTACAGTCAACAAATTAGACACTGCTGTTAAAATCAGACGTGACTCAGTTTTTCTCTTATTAGAATCAAAGCAAACTGAAACTGATATTATAATATTGATGTATTTTCTAGTTTTAGTTTTAAGAATTAAGAAAAAAAACAAATGAAACCACTCCAAATCGAGCATAAACCAACTAAAATTGATCCAAACCCGAGTCCTCAAATCAAACTGAGTCCAAACTAAAGAAATGAAAACCGAAACAGAAGTGGAAGAAAACCAAAAAAAATCAATTTGTCCATTTTGTCATTTACCATAAGTTTTACGTGAACAGTAACTGGACGGACGGTGTTTTTTGCATCCGTCCGGTCACTGTTCACGTGAACAGTGACCGTTTACGCTCTTCCTTCTCCGTTTTATAAATTAATTTTTAAAAAATACTAAACGATATTGGATTTACTTAAAATTTTTATCACATATTCCCCACGTTATGAGAAGATAATCTAAAAATTTTCGTGATTTTCTAACACTTGTATGATTTATTGTAATTTTAGAGAATTATTTTATAAAACATACGTAAACAAATTATAATAAATCATATAAGTATTGTAAAATCACGAAAATTTTCATATTACCTTCTCATAACATGGTGAATATGTGATAAAACTTTTAAGTAAATCCAATATCGTTTAATATTTTTTAAAAATTAATTTATAAAACGGAGAACGATCGAACGTAAACGGTCACTGTTCACGTGAACAGTGACCGGCCGGACGGTGTTTTTTTGAGTCCTTCCGGCGTGGTCATATTTGTCACATTTTTTATTCTTAATGGTTTGCATTGTTAAAAAAATTACCTTGTAGTTTTGAAACGAAGAATACGCATACTTTGTGCCCCTAATTGGTAATTTCCCCTCTTTCTATTAGGGGTGGACACTTACCGGTTTTGTCCCTCCTGCCCTGGAACCGGACCGAACTATGGTCCAAATTTTCAATTTTTGGAACCGATAAAAAACAAACCAATTTCACCAAAAAAAAAAAAAAAATTGTTGATTTTGGGTCATTTTTCAGGGTTTAGAGTCGGTTTGAGCCCAAATTTTTCAAGCCGGTGCGGTTATCCTGTTTTTGGTTGAATTTTAACGGGTTTCAGGTTGAATGTTCCACCCACGGTTCCAGAGTAGAGCAAAGGCCACAACAAAATGCATGAAGGCTATTTGTTTTCTTTATCAACAAAGTAGTTGATGCGGAAGCATAGCTAGAATCTGAAGATGGACAAGCAGTTATAGTGTACTCAGCTCCCGACTCTCAGAATGTTCGCACTGATAGTGGTATGTCTATCATGAATCCCCATGAAAACCCCAGTAGACGTGAAAAAAGATGGTTCTAAATAAAAATCTTTGTTCTTGTATTAGGGTCCACCTCGAAGACGTTCAATTATTTCCCTTCCATGATGATTTAAATTTCTATTGTAGTGATCGATAATACGAATATCATTAAAGCTTTACATGTTGAACCTTAAAAGTTAAGAATTTGAGATTATATCTTTGGTACGTGGGATGTGGTTAGCTTAACAAGGAAGACCTTTTCTTTGTGGTTCTACAAGTTACTATTGACACTATATTGAAGATTTGTTTTATTCTTCGTTTTGTACGATAATGTTGTTGGTTTCATTAGGGTGGCGGGACGTTAAGAAGTTTCATAATAACAAACTTCTCGATTAATCATCAACATTTAGATTATGTCAATTATAACGCGTATAGTATATGTGTTGCACGTACCGACACTTATATTGTAAAGTCCGCCAAATTTTAGTAGTTGTAAAAATTTGAATAAATTTTTCGCGAATTTTAAGTGTAAATAACGAGATCAATTTTGCTAATTTACGGTAAGAATTGAATCGAGAAACCGAACGTTAAATGTAATTATTATTCGTCTATCTGGTATTCTTACTATTATTTGTACTCTCATATTTGTTGCTTCGAGGAGGTCCTGAATTTGTGCTAAATCTTCCGCATTTAGCCTTAGGTTAGACGGTGGACCTCCCTGAGGTTGATCGTTTAACATGGCGTTTCTGTTAGGCCCCTCTCGTGTTGTGACATGTATTTATTAAATAAAACTTAACTTTTTTTTTTAGTTTGTTGGAACATTAAATCCCATCCCAATTTAGACAATGACATGCATGAATTGAGCAGCAAAACAGGAAGCACAGATTGTCACGGTCCAGTGCAGTCGCTTGGCTTGAAAGAAAGAGTCTTCGCATCAACATCAAACCCTACCTGGAAGTTAGACTGCGCCCAATTTCCATAAAAGAAGATGTTTTGGTTAGGGGTTGGACCAATAGTTAAGCACGCAATACCCGCAGAATCTTTCATGAACATATCGGAGAGTTTCAGATGTAAATCAGCTCCGGCTAAATGCATCGTCAGAGGTGTATCGGGAAGAGAGACCCTAAACGGATAGCAAAGCTGCTCAAACGTTTCTCCGAACGGGGGTTCAATCTCGGTTCCGTTTATGATCTTTCTAACTTCATCTGCCAAACTACGGTAAGTCGGAATCGGAAGAAGAGTCGGCACAGTGCTTGAATCAACAACCATATTTCCAACTGTCGCATATTTACCGAGTCCAACTCTGGTCGTTCCGATGCTGATCGCTTCGAGGGTGAAGCGATACAAGCTGTCCCGCTCGTCCAAAATCAACGGCGTGGTAACGACATCAGGGCCTGGAATTATACTCGAATCGCCAAAACTCAATCTTCCAGGAACATCATAAGACGGAACGAAGCAATAAGAAAACTTGGGACCTGTTCTATATCTCACCCCCCTAGCAAAGGAAGGGAAACCATTTCCCATACCAAAAACACCCGAAACTTTGCCGGAGAAAAACATTTCATTATCGTGTCCACACCCAAACACGGCGTTCGTGAACGTTGCAAGCGCCCCATCGGATGTAGTCATCGTTAAATACTCTGTAACAAGGACTCCCATGGTGTAAGTTGATCCGTCTCCGTAATAAAGCGTGTATCGACAAGTTCCGTCGGTACAATTGTGCTGGAAAAAGTTGCAGGAATGACTAAAACAAGCCACGGTGTCATAGGTAGATGAAGCAGAAGGATCAAAGGCAGGAGTGTCCGATGCCATGCAGTTGGTGCAGCCCTTGCATTGAGTCCAAACAAGGCTACTGCTGGTATCAACAATCAAATGAGTTTGGACGGCTGGCGTTCCGAATCCAAC
This sequence comes from Begonia masoniana, assembly GCA_022432975.1. Taxonomy (NCBI): domain Eukaryota; kingdom Viridiplantae; phylum Streptophyta; class Magnoliopsida; order Cucurbitales; family Begoniaceae; genus Begonia; species Begonia masoniana. The sequence continues at coordinate 49,582,608 of CM039507.1, read as the reverse complement.
TTTCAAGAGGAACTCGCCGGAATGATAATATCCTATCTCTCCGGGAATATCATATTCAAATGAGTTATCAGGATTCGGTCCAAAACGTTTGGCTCTGCGGAGAGAACGGAGCAGAGAATTGGTCATGCGTTGAGATGGAGTTTCGGAGGCATTGTAGAGGGGCGACTTGGGCGAATCCCGGTGGATGAGTTCAAGGCTGAACCCGCCGGAATTTGTAGCTTCTGCTAAACCAGGATGAGAACTAGTATGAAAGGCAAAAGCTAAGGCGAATGCTAAAATGGTAGTCAAGAATTGGGAAGAAGACACGGTAAGAACCGCCATAGCCAGGATTATCTGAGGTCTAAGACATGCAGAGACTTTCGTTTACTTATAAAAGATGCATGGAGCAAACGCTAGTTAGATTATCTTGAATAGGGGAGCACAATCAGATATGGTAAGAAATCTTGATTTGGAAAACTCAGTCAAATATTGGATTTGTTACTCTCATTTTACACTTTATTTCTACACATTAATCATGTGATTGGATCATAAACTTTGAAAATTTGTTCAACTTAAAATTAAATTTTTTTTTTTTAAATCTCAAATTTTGCACGGTGAATAGATTTTATTGTATATATTTTTTAATTTAATTTTAAGAATTACGAAAGATCAAATGGAACTCGCCAAATCCGAGCTTAAATCAACTAAAATATACTCAAACTCAATTTCTCGAATCAAACTAAGTCCAAACTGAAAAAATTAAAATCAAATCAGAAGTGAAACAAAACCAAAAATATTAGTTTGAAGTCCATTTTGTTTACAATGTCGAGTTCAAGATTTACATGTTAAAAAAAAAAAAAAAAAGTTTAAGTTGTTTATCAAAATTCAAAATTTAATTTGAACTTTACCATTCAAATAAAACATTAACACATTTAGATTTTACATCTTTTCCCCGACTACCGCAGACTATTTTTTGTTGTTCTCCTGCTGGCAATGTCTTTTCCTGGTTACAACAAACCTTCACTTTTGTCTTTGACGTCTACATGGATTATGTTTTTTTAGGGTTGGACACGATCGGTTTGGTCCCCTTCTGTCTTAGAACCGGACCGAAGCATGATCAAAAATTCTCAATGATTGGAGAACCAAATCAATTTCATGACAAAAAAAAAAAATTATATTTTCAGTTTATTTTGAGTCATTTTTCAAGTTTTGAGTCTGATTTGAACCTGATTATCAAGTATGAACGGTTTTCATGTTTTTAGTTGAATTTTAATCTATTTTAGGTTGAATTTTCAATTCACAGTTTGGTTTAATTCTTCACGGTTTTTGATCCTCCAAAACCATGAATCGAACTATACCGCATTTCGATAGAGAAACATTGATTTCTCATCTTTTATTATCCTAAACTTCCTCCCTTGCTAAAAGTTTTTTTTACGTTTATATCACGTTATTTTTTATATTATCCAATTTCCAACAAAAAACAATTTTGTCAATTTTAGATAGAAACAAGTTGAAAAACTTTACGAATGATGTGATCTTGGCGGCAATACTGAACTTTAGAAGTTGATTTTTTAAACAACTTGGTGTTTATCTCTGAAAATCGTCGAGCAATAAACGTGACAACAACGTAATTTATTTGGTAACCATAACAACTTAATTATTAACGTACTAATTATCTAACTAAAAAAAAAATACAAAGACTTGCTCGTTTTTCAACCTTAAATTTAAGAGACGATAGACATTTTGAGACCGACCAGAAAATATCTACAATTTCTCAAAGAAGAAGAAAAATTAACGGTGAGGATGGAGAGATAGTGCAGTTGAACTTTGTTTGTTTGTTTGGGAAGAGAGAGAGCCGAACACGCCCTTGTCACGGCCTATCTTACTCCGAGGAGAGCAAGAAGACGAACCAAAACGAGCTTTGCTGAAGCTCAAAACCTCCTCCCTTGTCCTAATCCCAACCTCATCTACAGATTTTGCCATTTTCGAGGCCAAAGTTCACGCCCTTCGGTACTCCCCTCTCTCTCTCTAAAGTTCTTATTTGATATTTACGAACATCGTTTCTTTGGCAGATGTCCTGAATTTTTACGTACCCAGAAGAGCGATTTTCATCTTTTTTGGTTGTTGGATGTCGTTTCCTGCTGTATAGTTGATAAATTGATTTTTTTTTTTTATACTCGTAGTTCTGATTATTCTTCGTCTAGATTGGCAGGGAGTTTTGTTCGAAAAGGGGGTCTCCGCTGGGTAGTCGAAATGTTCATTAAAATTAGTGTTTATTTTGGGGGAAGCGAAAGGATGACATGGTTTTGTCTGTTCATCTGAAAAAGCCGAAGCAATTTCTCCTTCTCTATCTGATTTTTTTCTCTCTTTTTTTTTTTTTGTTTTTGACTTTGAAGGTGAATAGACTTTATCAAGACAATGAGTTCGTTGGAAGTGGCCAGAGCAGAACTTGGTTTAGTAGTTCTGTATCTGAACAAGGCTGAGGCTCGAGACAAAATATGCAGAACTATACAATATGGCTCCAGATTCTTGAGTGATGGAAAGCCTGGTACGGCGCAAGATGTTGAAAAATCAACCAGCTTGGCCCGAAAAGTCTTCAGGCTTTTCAAGGTTTTGCTTGACTTGTGCTATGAAGTCTTTCCCTGTTTGTTCCTTTTTTTTTTCCATCATTATTATTGAATCACTCTCTAATGCAGTAAGAACACCTTGTATGGGAAAGATATAGAAAAACACGACAAAACAATTCAAACTTTCTTGAATCTTGATAGATTGCACGAAATACCATCGATTAGAAGTTTAGATTTTTGCAGGGAACCTATCGGTCCCGCTGCTCCAAAATTAAATTTAAGACGATGACGCCTAATTCTTCTTTTATGTTTATTTGCAGTTTGTTAATGATTTACATGCTCTTATTAGCCCAACTCCTCGTGGAACTCCTCTTCCTCTGGTTTTACTTGGAAAGGTATCTGTTAAACTACCCTTTTGTAGTTGCTTTCCTCAGCTATACTCTTTGAATTCTTATCTAACTCAATGCTCTTTTGCAGTCCAAAAATGCATTACTATCGACTTTTCTCTTCCTCGATCAGATTGTCTGGCTCAGTAGATCCGGTATTTATAAGGTAAGGGTCGGCATCTCCAAAGATGGATTTTGAGATTATTAGCATGAGTTCAATTTTGATTCCGTGTTTTACAGAACAAAGAACGTGCCGAGCTGCTTGGTAGGATATCACTGTTTTGTTGGTTGGGTTCCTCAATTTGCTCTGTGTTGGGCGAGGTCCGTTGATATCTATTCTATGTTGTTGGCTTGACTGACGTGACAAATATTGATTAGACCATTAACGTACTACATTATTATTTGTCACGTTAGAAAATAAGATTAAAGAGTTGGAATAGAAAGTAAACATAACATTATTCTTGGTAAAATTCAATTTTTTAAGTTCAAGTATTTTCTTCTTGTTCAGATTGGGGAGCTCGGAAGGCTTTCTGCATCAATGAAGAAGCTGGAGAAAAATCTAAAGAACGTGAATAAATATAAAGTATGTTTGCATGATTCTTCCCATGTTGTGTTGATGTTTACAATTTCTTGACACATTTTTGCAAAATAAGGATGAAAAATACATGGAAAAGCTGAGAGCATCAAATGAGAGGTCTCTGGCCCTGATCAAAGCAGCCATGGACATAGTTGTTAGCAGTTGGTCTACTTCAGTTGGCGCCGAAGAAAGTGACTCCTCGCGTCTCCGGAGCTTTTGGATTCGTTAGCTCTCTCATATCTTGCTATCAGGTATTGAACCCATTTAATCTCGTCTTTGAACCCAATTAAAGTTCTCTTTTTTTACTAAGAAGCTCTGCTGATTTTGTGTTGCAGCTGCTTCCATCACCAGCTAAGCCCAAAGCTACCTGATAAATAAGAAGCCTCCTCTTCAAAGTGGCCGTAAATTCCTTCTAAAATTACCATAAGAAAAAAAAAATCCTTCTGTATAATGTTAGATCAAAACTCGATGGGTGATCTTACTTATCCTCTCTAATTACTCTTCAATGTTCCTCTTATTCACCCACCCATTTATGAATAAGATTAATGTTACGTTTACGTAATGACACTGAAATCGTCATGTTAGGATATGAACTTAAACGTCATGTTAGTATTATACTTTAAATATTGAATTGAAAATCGAAAACGAAAATAAGAAGAAGCAATTGTTGTCAACGGGAACCAAAGCATCATCGTTTGCCAAGAACGGGGAGAGACATTAGTAAACTCGAGAGTTGCACTCATTGAAGTCCTCAGTTATTTCAATACAGTCGGAGCTCAAACATCTAGAAAATGGACTTACCATTTTTGAGCCTACCAAAAGAAATTCCATTAGGACATGGAATAGAAGCCACACCCATACAAGTACATCTTTATATCTAAGCTAAATACTTATTTCCAAGGAAGAAGACAAACTCGTAGAAGACAGTATATATGATAAATGTGAGTTAAAAGATGGAGATGGTAAAATTAGAAGGTAAACTCATCACCAGATTCGTCTTCCAGCTTCATCCTAATCATATTCGTCGACCTCAAAGACGTTTCCTCTCAACATGTTCACTATCTGTTGCAATGCTCTAACTCGCCTTTCCAAGTACGATGGCATGGTTGCACGTTGCTCATCTTCCGGGGGAAGTAAGTTTGCCAAGAGATTCCTTTTCAACACAATCGTCCCACATGGTTCCACAATCTCGAGGTCTAGTGCGGGTGCCAATGACCTTCCCATGACTTGAACATGGGACACACTGTAGTCACCAAAAATTTTAAATATACTCATAAGACTTTGATCACTCCCATAATATTATAATGAATAAAATGCAAGTTAGACTCTTAACTTTTAGCCTCATTTACAAATTAGTTTAAACTATTTTTTGATAAATGAAATTTTTATCTTCAGCTAATCAACAATTTGGACATCTGTCGTCAATTTCTTCGTTACATCTAATATGTGTAAACCATATTTTTCATTTCATGACATGTTTTAACTAATTTCTAATTCAATTTCAAACTCTATCGAACTTCTCTTTTGATTTTTAACTTTGTTGATGTTATGATAGAATTTGAAATCAAATTAGAAATTATCGAAAATACTAGATATTAAGATAAAACACCTCATTAACTGAAATATGGTCTACGAGCGGTAGATTTAACGAATAAATTAACGAAAATGTCTAAATTGTTGATAGCTGAAAGGTGGAAGTTTCGTTAATAAAAAAAAATTTAATATACAATTTGTAAATGACCTCAAACGTTATAATCTAAATTGCACTCTACTCTATTATATTAAATTTCCATAACACGACACATTTTCAAAATTTTCAAACGCAAGAACCTCAAAGAGATAATTTCAATACATGGAACAGACCATTTTCGAACTGCATAAAAGAATCACCCAACAAGGTAAAATTATGATTAAAGTGGAGTAAAGGAAGTAGGAAGCTGACCATATGTAATATAAACCATCCATTTCTTGTCTCTGAACCCTTCCTAGAAGTTCAATCTGCACCATTCCACCCATGCAAAGAATAGGTTCTGGAAACTTGAACTTCTGCAAATTATTGTCCTATTGACAATAAAAGATTTTAACATTTAGCTATATAAAGTATGAGAATAAACCATATCAATCTTTAAATTGCTCGAAAGAGGAAGTTTAAGTTTGCCTTTGTTAGAATCTCCAAAAAGTAACATATATACATTCTTCCTCAACAACCATTTAAAGATCATAGTAATTAATCACATCTCAATGAACTTAAGAAGCTGCTGAGATCGAGATCTTCTATGGAAGCAACTAATTAAATAATTCAAATTTGACAGAAGACAACCTGGACATAAAAAAGAATTGAAAGCTAAAACCCAGAAAAAGAGAAAAGACTACCTGTGCCATTGGAAACACCTGTGAAGTGTAAGTCCATACAAACTTGTCATTTACAGAATAATCATGGCTTGGGTCACAAAACAAATCACTTTCAGCAGTGAAATCTTCTGGCTCTTTTGGGTGACCCATACGAAACCGAACTGATTTGGCTGAATATATTGGTAAACCCAACTGAAAAAACGCTGGACATCAAAACACATTTTGTCATCTATGAAACAGTTTTAATGGGAAAAAATACCCATTCAAATGAAACATGTTTTGCCAAAACTTCAAAAGCAATACCTTGGAAAGGCCGAATGTTAATTTCGGTAATAACACAAAAATTAGAAACCAACTTGTATATCAATGTCTCTGGCTTGTTGCTTTTACTTTGTCCTTTACTAGACCAGTAGGAAGCCATTCTAGACACAATATCTCTCGGCTCCAGCGTATTTTGAATACTTTCTTCTGGATAATTATCAGTACTTGAAGCCCAGACCGCATCTGCAATGCAATTTCTGTCTGAAAATGAAGTACTCGCACGAGCCAGAAAAGCATAAACTCTATTTTCCATCTCCATCGTTTGCCACTCATTCAAACTACTAACTGAAACTTCCATAGACTCTTTTGCTTCATCACATTTGCCTACTTCAACGACACGGCCGATTTTGGATAATTGAGGAAATAATCTCAAGCAATGCTGCTTAGATAACCCATTTGCTATCACTGCAGAGAAATTGAAATTTGAAACTAATTGAATTGCTGCGAACTAATATCCTCTTCCCCAACTTACAAAAATAAGGCTTAAAAATACTTCTTCCATTTGTATTAAAACATTTTGAGGAAGTGTCTTCAATAATTAATCCTCTACACTAGAATTTGATCCAGAAACTAAAGAACTGAAAAAGTTAAAACATGATAAGTAGGCAAAAAAAAAACTAATCAATCCTCTTCTTACCCCATTGCCTCCAGCCACGTGAGACAGCAATAGCACGAACAATATCAGATATATCATCCAAACCCATGAAAATCATTCTCAACATGTCGGGTTCAAGCCAATCCACGAAATCGCCTCGAGACTCCATAAGTAGCAACTAACTCTTACAGTTAGAAAATTCCAAGCCTTTCCAATCCTTCAAACCTGAATTGAAGTCAGTCAAAAACAGCTCATTTCAAATGTGAAGCGAATATGAGAAAATACAAAACTTGCATAACATATAAAGCCTTAAAAAGCGAAAAAAAGAAAAATAGAAGACCATTCAAAAACATACGAATACGCCAAAATTTTTACAAGAAAGGGATCAAATTTACCATGAACTTGAACATTAACCTGCAACAACTGGTTCCAACTTAAGAATAAAAATGTAATTATCAAAAACAATAAATTGATGGAAAACCCTATAACAAAACCCTGGCAGCTAACCGATCATAAAGAAATAATACCCATATTCTCTACGCGTCTCGCAAGAAAAAACAAAATTAACGACGTTTCTGAATCCAGAGAAATGAAAAACGTCAAATTTAGGATGAAAACATATCAATCCAAACAAAATACCATAATGTCACGGACTGAGAAAACCACTCTAATTAGTACTCGAGTGAACCATTAATCGATCGATATAGACAGGTCGAGTAAGAGTATTAACGCACCTTCATCAAGAAGCAAGATTTTGTGTTTTAGACGCCCCAAATCCTTCAACGCGAGAGAGAGAGAGAGAGAGAGAGAGGGCAAATTGCGATTTGCTGCTAAGGATGGGTCTTTCGATTTTCGAAGATTATTTTGGAAATAATAAGGCTGTCTCAAAAGATAAGAGTGGAATATATATATTTATATTGGAAAAATAAAAAAGGTAGTTAGAGAAATTACAATTTAATTTAAAATTATTCAAGCTTATCCAAAAACACGTTTAGAAATTAAGATTTTCTTTCTTCTTTTTACCTTCTGTTTATGTATAGTCCATATCACATTGTTGTCTATTTATGCTTTTTAATTCTAAGAAATCTAAAAAAAAAAATTATGAGAATCATATTTGTATCTACTGTTATTTTATCAATCTTCGTGTTCCCAATAATTAATTCACATTGACCTCGTTTTATGAGTATCATTGAATCGATAACTAGGGGTGGGCAGAACCGGCCTAGAACCGTAAAACCGGACCGATAGTCCAGGCCGGTTCTTGGTCGGTTCTGCCTGCCCCGGTTCCATGGATTGGGGAACCGAGAATCGCGGTCCGGTCCTCAGTTTCTCGTACCGGAACCGGGAATTCCCTTGGAAGAACCGACCAATGGGTCGGCTCGATGGGTTATCCAACCCATGGGTCGGATAATTTAAAAAAATTTAAAAAAAAAAAAAACTAAAACCAGCCCTCGCCCCTCAGTAACTCAATTCGCCCCTCAGTAACTCAATTCACTCCTCAGCAGTGAGCTGAACGCACCGACGACCCGACTAGCGACCTCACGTCTCACGCAGCTCCGACCGTCGCTCGTCGATCGTTGACCAGTGACCACATCCAGCGACTTTAGCAGTTCCAATCTGGTGACCTGACCAGTGACCATCTCTCTCGATTCTGAATTCTCAACTGAACAAGTCCGATTTGAAATGTCGAAATTCATCCAGCGGGCAGCGACTCTCCTAGTTCTTGACTCTCTCACACCATCACACAAGTAAGTCAGTCTATTTTGTCTTTACTTATCTTCCTGCCCCTAGCCGGATAAGTGAATTTTGTTGCAACAATCGTCTGAAATTGGTGTTATATAATGTTTTATGCCTAATCAATTATATAATATATATGGAGAACAGTAGGGTACTTTGACGAATTTTTCCTAGCCGGTTCTTGCTTGTATGATTATGGCCCTGTTGGATTTTGTTTCAGTTCTGGCCTATGAGTTTGCATTTTTCCTGGTTCTTGTAACATCTGACTTTTGTTATGTTTCTCATTTGCATTTTATATATTATACTATTTTGGTTGTTGAATGATGATAGCTGAAAATACTTTTTTGCTCTATGGATTATGGAAAGATGGATAGTCCTAGTGAAAATTCGCAGGTGGAATCGAAAAAAATTAAGTCTCATATATGGATTCACTATAGTAGGGTACCCAACAGTGATTCAGCTAAATGTAATTATTGTCGACAACTTTATGTTGCACACTCGATGAAAAATGGGACGTCAAGTTTAATAAAACATATTAAGATATGTAAAAAGTTTCCCCAAAATTTGGACAGTAAGCAGTCACCTTTAATCTTTAGACATATTGAGAGCAAGATTGCTAGTGTACCCACATTTACAATGATGGCTGCTCGAGAATTTCTTGCGAAGATGATTATCTTGGATGAATTACCATTGAAAATGGTTGAAAGAGTCGGTTTTAGGACATTTTGTATGTGTCTAAATCCCAAATTTATTATGTCATCTCGAAGAACAGTTGCACGATATATTCGCAAGATATTTCATAGTGAAAAAACCAAGTTGAAGGAGTATTTTTTTTCAACATCACAAAGAGTATGTCTAACCACTGACACATGGTCATCTTCAAAATTTGAATTACATGGTGCTGCCGTGTCATTATATAGATGAAGAGTATAAAGTGCAAAAGAAGATACTGAATTTTTGTTTGATTCTGAACCATAAGGGTGAATCTATTGGTAAGAAAGTTGAGAAATGTCTTCTTAATTGGGAGATTGAAAAAGTTACAACAGTAACCGTTGACAATGCGTCTTCCGACGATGTTGCTATTTCTTATTTGATGAAGACAATTAGAAATTGGAAGGGGTTGATTTTAAATGGTGATTATATGCACATGAGGTGTTTTGCACATGTTCTGAATTTAATCGTTTCTGATGGTTTGAAAGAACATATTGAGTCTATAGCAAGGGTACGAAAAGTAGTCAAGTACGTAAGGTCTTCTCCGACACGATTGCAACAGTTCAAAGCTTGTGTTGATGCAGTTAAGATTACATGTACAAATACTTTGTCGCTCGACGTTCCTACTCGTTGGAACTCTACGTACTTGATGTTGGCAAGCGCTGAGAAGTATGAAATGACGTTTGATAAATTAGCAGAAAATGATGTTCTTTCTTGCATGAAATGAAAGAGGACAGTTTACCCACAACTGAATATTAGTTATGCATTCGAGAATACATTAAATTCTTAGAGACATTTCATACCATGACAGTAAATGTTTATGCTTCTCTGCATATTACAGCGAATTTGTACGTTGGTGAAGTATGTAATTTGAAGATTGCAATTGACACATTTGCTAACGGTGACAATATGACGCTAAGAAGAATGACCACCGATATGCAAAAGAAGTTTGATAAATATTTGAGATCTTTTGAGAAAATAAGTATACTTGTATATGTTGCTGTTATTCTTGATCCTAGTTGCAAAATGAGATTTTTACAGCATTGTTTGGCAATTTTATTTGACAGTGAAAGGGCTACGCAATACTCAAAGCAAGTAGAATATGTAATTGAGAAGTTATATACCGAATATAAAGGTGATACAACAAATGAAGAGCAGATTTCAAGTAGCAACACTAGTCGACAAAGGTCTACAAAGTCAATAAGTTATTTGATTCAAACTCGTTCAACTGCAGAGTACTCAATGTTTTATGAGATTGAAAATTCTTTTGAGAGAAATAATGAAATTAATATGTCAGAGATTGAGCAATACTTGTGTGAGAAATTATAGCATTTTTCAGACAGTTCTAAGATATTATTTTTGTTGGAAGAAGAACTCTGAGAAGTATCAAGTTTTGAATGCAATTGCAAAAGATATATTGATCATTCCAATTCCTATGACGGCGTCAGAATCTGCTTTTAGTTGTGGTGGTGGTGTTCTAGATGCCTTTCGCAGTTCTCTATCCCCTCAAAATGTTGAAGCTCTTATATACTATCAGAGTTTGCTCAAAACATTCAATCATTTTAAAAATTTTCAAATCAATGATGAAAATTTGGAAGATAGTATCACAACTATAGATGAAGGTTTGAACATTTTAAGATTTATTTGTTTTACACGTTTATCTCTAATGATTAACTAATGTCTTCAATATTTTTATTTTGCAGATTCTATTACAGGTGAAAATTTTTAAGAAGAAGACACATCGATGACTTGATATGGACTTACTATTTAGTTTCTCATTTTCAATTTCACTTCTGGCTAGTTGGATTTACTGATTTACTTAGTATGTTAGATACTTAGATTTAATTTTGGATGTTGAATTTAATTTCGTTAATTTCACTTTACTGCTGGATAATTGGATTTAGTTTAAATCCTAGATAGTTTGATTAATTTTGAATGTTGAATTTAGTTTCGTTAATTTCATTTTACTGCTGGATAGTTGGATTTAGTTTGAATTCTATATAGTTTGATTAATTTTGGATATAGAATTTAATTTCGTTAATTTCATTTTACTGCTGGATAATTGGATTTAGTTTGATTAATTTTAGATGTTGAATTTAGTTTCGTTAATTTTATTTTAATGTTTGATAGTTGAATTTAGTTTGAATTCTAGATAGTTTGATTAATTTTTTTATGTTGAATTTAATTTGTATTTTAGATAATTGGATTATTTTTGGATGTTGAATTTAGTTTCTTACATTTCCTTTTAATGTTGGATAGTTAAATTTAGTTTGTTTTTTAGATAGTTGGATTATTTTTAGATGTTAAATTTAGTTTATTACATAGTTAGATTTAGTTCGATAGATTTAATGTCAATAATAGATAGTAGAAATAATATATGTGTATTTTATTTTTTTCGGTTTGTTTTATTTTTAAATTAAAAAAAAAATTAAAATGCATGGGAGGGAACCAAAATCGGACCGAATTTTCAGTCTGGTCCAGTTCGGTATCGGTTCCGTAGGGACCAATTTTGGTTTTGCGAAATAAATTCCCAAAACAACCGGTTCGGTCCGGTTCAGAGCCAGAACCGTTCAGAACTGGACCATGCCCAGCCCTATCGATAACAATAGTCCTGTTTGAAGAGGCTTGTATATTGAACGTCTCGAAATAATACCAGATGAAATTGTTTTAATTAAAAATATTTTAATTTTTATGAATTATAAAATTTAATTTTTTTTTGGTTAAATAAGACTTGTTTTTTAAGGAAAAAGTTCTCATAGTAAGGTTTTTAGATTTTAGTAAAGTATATACTAGGGGTGGGCACGGGCCGGTTTGGTCCGGTCCCGAGCCCGAACAGAACCGGTCCGAACAGGTTCGAGATTTTTTTTCCCGAAACCTGGACCGATCCGGTGCGGGACCGGGACCGAACCTGGACCGCACCCGAAATCCCGGTCCGGTCCCGGTTCCGCTCGCAACCTCTTTTTTTTTTTTTAACAGAAAAATTTATTACTGCATCATGTGTAATCGTAATTAATTTATTCATTATTTTTATTTTCATTGTCCAAATGTGACATTTCTTAGAAGTAGGTATTTCTTATTTCATGAACGGTAATAATATTTAAATAAAGAAAATAATTATGATCCACTGGATATTGAGCATTCCCATAGGGTACACTCTTCCCTTCTCTTCCTCGCTCTAAAACGCCGCCAACAATGTCGTCGACCAGTTGAGCTCTCTCTTCTACTTCTTCTTATTCTTCAATGTCTCAGTCTCCGAACCACTCCGCCGTCGCTAGCTTGTTCTGCCAGGAGGACGCATGCGACGTGGTCTCCGACACCCGGATCTCCAATTCTTTCGCTACTCCTCATTATGCTCACCGAAACTTTGACGTTAAAGCTTCGCCATTCGACTTCGCACTTCGCCGTTCTCTCGCGACTTCCAGCAGAGTAGAGAGAGGCAGAGAGCGAGCTAGGTCAGGGAGTCGAGACTAGACTGGGAGACTCGGGACACGGGGATAGGGATTCTATTTCTGTCTGGCCTCTGGGAGAGCTTTTAGGTGCTTCGGTCCGGTCCCGGTTCTTCGGGATTTCAGGCGCTGGACCGAGGACTGGACCGAAGCTCCTCGGTCCAAGGTTGCCTTGAACTTGGACCGGACCTTGGTCCAAGGTTTATGGACCGTACCCGGATCGAACCCGCCGGTCCGGTATGGTTCTCGGTCTACGGTCCGATCCTGCCCACCCCTAATATATACTAGGATAAAAAAGATGACCGTCGATATTTAATTGAAGAATAATATTACATTTATCTTCTATTTTTATACTTTCAATTTTACCTCATAAACCTTAATCAATATTCGTTACGACATAAAACAAATTTATAATGTAAAATTAGAATGTAAACATATAAATAATTATTGTTTATTGAATGGTCAATAGTGGTGTCTAACACATTTTCTCAACATAACTATTTTTTTTTTTAATGATAAAGTGCAAAATAGCCGGAAATTTTTTGGCTAGCTAAAAAACTACCATTGTCATTGTGTAATTTGTTAAATCCATATCGTAACGTGACACATATAAAAAAAACAATCACATGTACATTTCGTTAAATTTGACGACAACAATACAGAGAATGACTATTTAAAAACTAAATTGAAACTATGATTTTTGTGAAACATTTTTAGACTATAATGAATAAAGAAAAATTGATTCTAAAACTATAGGGACCTAAAACCATATTATCATCCTAAAGCATAAATAAAGTAACTTCAAATAATAATCAAGTCATATCTTTGTCGAGAGGATTTCTAAGGCAATCTTTGACTAATATAATTTGTTTCAAGGATCAAAATAAAATTTGTTCTGTCGGCGAATATAGCAGACATATGATTTAATTACGTGATTAAGATAACAGATTATTTAATTACGTGATTAAGATAACCATTCGGCTGAAGTACTGAGTGAGAGAGAGTGAAAGACAGTGTTTATGTTCATTTCTGCGGTGGAAATGGAACCATTGAAGAACTGCTATTTGGAGCACATCAGATGCCGAATTTCTCCTCTGTTTCTATAATTAGCTTTCCATTTCGAGCTCAAATTACAGAACCCTGAAGTTGGATACAGAATCTGGTGAATTCCTTGTCAAATTCTGATTTCTCGTGTCGAAAATAAGAAGACCCAGAAGATTTTTTGCAGAATCTGTTGTCGTTGTTGCGAGGATTTTCGTATATACATCGAGATCATTGTGGGTTTGGTTCTTGATGTTCAATTGAAATCGGATCCCCATCGCCATTGATAATGGGTCACCTTAGCTTACCCGCTTCCAAGCGAAACTTGAGGCAATGGCGGGTTTTGGACATTGTGTCGGCAGTATTCTTCGGGCTGGTCTTTCTCTTCTTCCTCATGGTATTCACGCGGCTCGGCGATTCGCTTGCCGCTTCTGGTCGCCAAGCTCTGCTTATGTCTACTTCTGATCCTCAACAGCGCCATCGCCTCATCGCACTTGTGGAGGTTGGACAGCAGCAGAACATCGAGGCTTGCCCTGCAGAGGCAGTCGACCACATGCCCTGCGAAGATCCGAGGCGGAATAGTCAATTGAGCCGAGAAATGAATTACTATCGGGAGCGGCATTGTCCATTGCCCGAGGATACGCCTCTCTGCCTTATCTCGCCCCCTGAAGATTACAAAATTCCAGTCCAGTGGCCTGAGAGCTTGCACAAGGTATGCTCGTTAGTTAATATTTGCATGATTTAGCCTCTTAATTTAATGGATGATTAGACGCTTAAGAGAAATTGGTAACTAGTTGATGTTGTTATTCCTGTTCATAATATACATATACGGAGTTTGTAACTGGTTGTTGATGTGGTGGATTAACATGGTGATTCATTTGAAGATCTCAGCTGAGTTAATCAAGATAACATCACATTAATTCAATCAAAAACTCTATCCAACAGTACAATGGAAATTTGTTAGATCAAAAGCAGACAATAACCATCTTTCTTACCGAAGGTTTATTTTGTTTGCCAAATAGCTGTCAAGGAGCACAGGCCTGAAAAACACTATATGTACTTTGGCCACACCTTTGTAACTCTTAATACCTAGATTATTACTATCGCTCTTCTATTAGTCTGATATCAATTTCTGCCGTCTTGCAGTAAAGGTCTTGCTTGCCAGTATTTGTAGTGTGAATTAAGTCGATTATCCACTATTACTCTTATTTAGGATTGATGGATGGAACTATATTTTTCTTTCAATTTTTGTCTCTTTTTCTCGCTTGAAATGAAACTTTTCATTTTCATGGTTCATTTCCTGTTGGTTTCAATGAACAAGTTGGATCCTAGAAATATATGAAGGCGGACCCCTTATTCAAGTGTAAAGTGTTGGACCAACTATGATAAGAATTCAACTAGATGCTTGTGGATAGAGTAATCAGCTTTCCTGACATGTTATTTACACTTACTGACCAGATATGGCACAGCAACATGCCTCATAACAAAATCGCAGACCGAAAAGGTCATCAAGGATGGATGAAAAGAGAGGGTCCATATTTTATTTTCCCTGGTGGTGGTACGATGTTCCCTGACGGTGCAGTTCAATATATCGAAAAACTTGGACAATACATCCCAATAAATGGCGGTACTCTTAGGACCGCACTCGATATGGGTTGTGGGGTAGGTCTGCTGATCTTGTTCTTATTGAAAACTTTGTAAAATTTGCATCATTAACATTGCATTTTGTGGTAGGTTGCTAGTTTTGGCGGATACATGCTATCTCAAGACATTTTAACTATGTCATTTGCTCCAAGAGATTCACACAAAGCACAGATACAATTTGCACTAGAAAGAGGCGTTCCAGCATTTGTTGCCATGCTTGGGACTCGCAGACTCCCATTTCCCGCTTTCTCATATGATCTGGTGCATTGCTCCCGATGTTTAATCCCATTTACGGCCAACAGTGAGTTCTTTATTACATGTAACAAATTCAATTGTCTTCTGTGTTCATTGTCGTTTGAAAGAAAAATCTGTTTCTGCAGATGCTACTTACTTCTTGGAAGTAGATAGGCTACTTCGGCCAGGGGGATATCTAGTCATATCTGGTCCTCCTGTACAGTGGCCTAAACAAGACAAGGAATGGGCAGATCTCCAAGGTGTTGCTAGAGCATTATGTTATGAGCTGATTGCAGTGGATGGGAATACTGTTATTTGGAAAAAGCCTTCTGGAGATTCATGTCTCCCTAGCCAAAATGATTTTGGTCTTCAATTGTGTGATCATTCGGACAAGCCAAGCTATGCATGGTAACTTGTTAAATTCTCTCTTCAACTTTGTTTTCACTTAATGTGATATATATTATGCAGTGATCAAGATATAAAAATATTTTGGGTAAAATGCAATTTACATCTCAATGTTTAGAAGTTATTTTTACATTAGAATTTAAACTATTTTTTTGAACAAATCGAACATTCACCTTTCATCTATTAGTCGTTAAATTTATTTGTTAATCCAGCACATAATGCAACATTTTCCACTTAACAAGATTTTTTAACCCAATTGTTAGCATTTTTCAGCAATTTCTACATAGATTTCGAACTCAATCGATGTTCTATCTAGTGATTTTGAACTTTGTCAATCGCATAATAAAATCACAAATAGTTTATAAATCACTGAAGGGTTAAAAATCAGATTAAAACACTTTATTAAATGGAAACATTAGTATATATGTGTTGGATTTAATAGATAAACTAATGGCGAGATCGAATTTGCTAATAACTAAAATGTGAAAGTTTGATTTGTCCAAAAAATAGTTTAAGGTTTAATCCGTTAATGACCCCAAACATTAGAGTCTAAATTGCTACTTTACTTAAGAATTTTATATATTTATTTTCCCTATCATTATCTCATTGTCTCATTGATTTCTTATACCGAATATTTTTTAAGCTACTTGCTTAAAGACTGATTACCGAAGAACTTTGAGCTTCATGATATGATTTTTCATCTAGCTTTATGTTGGGATTAATGTTAGAAGAGATGATTATAAATAAAAGGGAAGGGGATGCTTAAGGATGAATGAATTGTTTTTAGTAGTTTATTAGGGTTTTCCGAGTCTAAGCAACGTTGCTAAGACTTGTGGCTAGATTTGCTCGATTAGTATATCGGTTTATTTTTCTGTAACGGTTTTCTACACCCATCACTCTACATCAATCAAAACTGCTGGTTGTTAATACATATTCATTTTTGCAGGTATTTCAATTTGAAGAAATGCGTCAGTAGAATGTCTTCTATCAAGGGAGAGTATGCTGTTGGCAGCATTCCTAAGTGGCCAGCAAGACTAACAAAAGCTCCTTCAAGGGCAGCCATTATGAAAAATGGTGTTGATGTTTTTGAGGCAGACACTCGCCGGTGGGAAAGGAGGATCATCTATTATAAACAATCGTTAAATCTGAAGCTGGGAACTCCAGCAGTGCGCAATATCATGGATATGAATGCCTTTTTTGGTGGTTTTGCTGCAGCCCTTAAATCTGACCAAGTTTGGGTTATGAATGTTGTTCCATCTCGCAAATCATCGACTTTGGCTGTCATTTTTGACAGAGGCCTTGTTGGAGTCTACCATGATTGGTGAGTTTTTCATAAAAATCCTACCTGGCAGCTTTGTATAAATAAGACAAGTGAATATTTATATCATACTGCTTGTGGTAATAAATCTGCAGTTGGAAACTGCAACTGGTGAGTTTTTCTGTCGACCAAATCTAATATTGATCCTTGAGTAAATTTAGAGTTACCTCTAAAGTAACATGCTGACCCATAATTCGTTTATTTGTCTATCATGACTATAGAGAGTAATTTATTATATATTGATCATATAAATAAATGATATGTCAGTGTCTAACTTAACCATGAAAAATTTGGAAGGTCAACTTAGTCTTGCTTTCGAGTTTTGATCTGTTGTTTTGAATCATGATTAATATTTAGTTGCACTGCCAGTAAGAAAAAAATCCTGTATTTGCTCTATTTGGTAGTCTTGTAAGAAGAAATGCTCTGCCAGAAGTATGATTCATTCTCTGCTTCTTTTATGCAATATCCTGGAAGTCTGATCAAAATCTGAAAACAATAATTTCTGATGTTTTCAGGTGTGAACCATTCTCAACATATCCTCGGACTTATGATTTTATACATGTGTCCGGTATTGAATCTCTCATAAGTTTTCCAGGCTCGGACAAGAGCAGGTATTTGTACGATATAACCTTCATTCACGACTACCCGATTCTCAGCTGTTTTATATGTTGTCAAATTTTACTATTTTATGTATCCCACACCATTATATTGTTACATTCCTTTTCCTTGTAATGCTCATATTTGACTGCTTCAATGATCCTTAAGACTAACCCAACAAATTATGCAATCAAACTGTTTTTATGATTAAAAACCGCTCGATATTGATAAAATTGTACAAATGGAAAATGAACCAGATTTTATCGAGTCGTTCTTGAGCGTTAAGATCATTGACTTGTAGGTGTAATCTAGTGGATCTGATGGTGGAGATGGATCGCATCTTACGTCCCGAAGGAACTGTTGTGGTTAGAGACTCCCCTGAAGTTATCGACAGAGTTGCTCGGATAGCTCGAGCTGTGAGATGGACAACGACCGTCCATAAAAATGAACCGGAATCACAAGCACGAGAGAAAATTCTGGCTGCAACAAAAAGTTATGGGAAGCTGCTTTAGGGGTTGTTCCCATTCCTCCTCCAGGTACGGTCGTTTTGATCAATTTGTATGTTATTCTCTGGTATTCTGCCATGCTGTTTGCTTTGTCTTTGGAGAATGGAGATGGTAGGATTAGAATTGGGAGAAAAATGGAGTAAAAAGGGTTGAAATTAGCCATGCATTTTTTGTTTGAAAAATGCACATACTGTGAAGCAAATTAGATGATGATGTTTCTTCATGTTTCAAGGATTGGCAATTGTAGTTTATTATTATTATTATTTATTATACTCTTGGTATGAAATATTAGCGTGACAAGAGATTAGTGAAGCTGTTGCTAAGATTGGCGACGATATGTATTTGATAGACGAGATTGGAGCAAAATTAAGGATCAGTTTAGTATTGTTATAATTTTTACGACCAAATCATCATAATCCGGATTCAATCAGTCTATTAAAACTCTAGCTCAAATCCAAATCCAAATCCAATTCCATTCATGGTTCAACTCAATTCATTTCCCGATCAAAACCAAATCATACACGAGCAGATTCTATATATTTTGATAAAATTAATGTTTATTTTATTTTTTACCAAACCATTACTACAGTGTCACGCGAATTCGAGTCGAAAATTAGAAAACGAATAGAGCAAAACTATTTTACGGGAGAGAATTGAACTTGTTTTCAGGTGTGAACCATTCTCAACATTGTTAATACAAGTAACGTAGCCAACCATAGTTGTCTAACTTCGGCCTGATCTAGACTGCTTAGTTTTTTAATGAAAAATGGTTCAAGGTTAAGCCAAATCATGCCATGGGGCCACAAACCTTGCACCATAATATTTTTAAAGCAATTGATACTCTAAATTTCTCTCTCTAACTTTCTCTCTCTACATTCTTGCGATACGAAAGAAGGAATCTTCTTGCGATACGAAATATTTGGCAAATGGAGTATTTTTTTTGCAATCCCAAAGCCAATAGAAAGTAGAGAGAGAAAGTTCATGTTTCTGTGACAGTATCACTCTTCTCTGTAACTTCCTTTTTCTTGCAGACTAGAAGACAAGTTTTTTGGAGCAAAAAGTCGCCACTTTTTTCACTGTCATCACAGTTTTCCAGAGAGAGAGGAGAGAGAAGCAAGGTGTTGGAGTCAACCGACCCTTTTTGGGGATTCAATGAGTCCACACACCGCGTTTTATCTTCCACCTCTCTTTCTCTCTCTTCTGTCTGCAAATCTTTCAAGGCCTCTTCGTTTTCTCGTTTCTTTTACAATTAAGATTTCCATGTCTACACTTTTTCGTGAAGCTTAGGTAGTTAAGCATGGACGACGAGTCACAGTGTCTACCTCTCCCCACCCAAACTTGGGTTTTCATTTTGTAGCCTCTTCTCTCCTCGTGTTTTTCTTAGATCTTTAGATAGAGAGGGAGAGGGAGGTAGATAGAGAGACGGATTGAGAACGAAGAGCTAAGCAGGGATAAACCAGATTGCTTGCCTTCTTTCTCTCTCTTTCTCTCTTCAAAAACACCATTTCCTGAGCAAGAGGAAGTTGCAGACATTAGGGTTTTCATCCTTCCTGCTCCTCTATCCTTTTTCTTTCTTTCTTTTTTTTTTTTTTTTTTCTGGTTGGCTTTTCATTTCGATTCTCTGTACTTTTCTGATTTTGTTTAATAAAAAAATCTGGGTTCGTCTGGTTTCAATGTCCACCGTTACCACATTTCTCATTTTTAGCGAGGCGGTGACATATTTGTGAAGAAAGAGGATGTAAATATGGGGGGAGTCCATTAATGAAAGAAGAAAAATAAAGGGCTTTAATTTGATGAGTTTTGGGGGATTTCTTGATCATCCTCACGGTTCTAGTGGCGGTGGCGCAAGAATCGTCGCCGATTTACCATTCGCCGCCAGCAACGCCGAAACCGCCATTAATATGGCTTCAGCTACAATAGCTCAGCCTCGTCTTCTTTCTCAATCTTTCGCCAAATCCATTTTCAACTCTCCTGGCCTCTCTTTGGCTCTTGTATTGTTCTATTTTTTCTGTTTTTCTCTCAGATTATTTATTGTTTGCATGTTTTTTTTGGCTTTGATTGATATGGTAATTTTTCTTACTGGAGTAGACTGATATTGATGTGCAAGGAGACATGGCTGCTAGAATGGCTGAGAATTTAGAGCCTAATCCTTGTAGAAGAAGCAGAGATGAAGAACACGAGAGCAAATCTGCCAGCGATAACGTCGACGGTGGCTCAGGCGACAATCTTGACGGTGCTGATAATCGGCTGAGGAAGAAGAGATATCACCGACACACTCCTCAACAAATCCAAGAACTAGAATCGTAATGGTTTTCTATTTTTTAACAAATGCTCGGAATTTTAAGCTTTTTAGAGTGTTTTAATGGCGAAATTTGATTACTTTTTTGTGCAGTCTGTTTAAGGACTGTCCTCATCCTGATGAGAAACAAAGATTGGATCTTAGCAAAAGGCTTTGTTTGGAAATCCAACAAGTTAAATTCTGGTTTCAAAATCGTCGAACGCAGATGAAGGTGATTAGATATTCAAAATTGCTTCGTCAAATGTTGCATTTAGTCATTTTGATTCATTGATGAGGGAAATTTTGTTGTTTTTGGTGGCCAGACTCAATTGGAACGCCATGAAAATACATTATTGAGGCAGGACAACAATAAGCTAAGAGCGGAAAACGTGTCGATACGCGACGCCATGAGAAACCCTATGTGCTCAAACTGTGGTGGCCCTGCGATTATCGGTGAAATCTCGCTCGAAGAGCAGCATTTGAGGATTGAAAATGCGCGATTGAAGGACGAGTTAGACCGTGTTTGTTCGCTTGCTGGAAAGTTTTTGGGTCGACCAATTTCATCGCTGTCGGCTTCAATTGCACCTCCATTGCCAAGCTCAAGCTTAGAGCTTGGAGTTGGGAATGAAATTGGGTATGGCGGTTTGAGCACTGTGTCGACGACCATAGCTATAGGGCCGGATTTCAGCAGTGGAATTTCGAGTCATTTGCCAATTGTGCCTTCAACGAGAACAACGAGTTGTTTGACAGGGCTCGATGGGTCGACCGAGAGATCCATGTTTCTTGAGCTTGCTTTGGCTGCAATGGATGAACTAGTTCGGATGGCACAGACCAATGAGCCTCTCTGGATTAGAAGCTCGGAAGGTGGACGGGAAACGACATTAAACCACGAAGAGTACATTGTAGTCTTCAATCCTTGCATTGGATTAAAGCCGAACGGGTTTGTTACCGAAGCATCCAAGGAAACTGCAATGGTCACAATCGACGGCTTGGCTCTCGTTGAGACATTGATGGATTCAGTAATCTTTTTTTCGTACCTTCTTTATCGCCCTCTTACAAAAAAATTGTTCTTCATTTTTATGAATTGACGATGAGATTTCATGTAATTTCCAGGCTCGATGGGCCGAGATGTTTTCGTGTATGATCGCTAGGACAACTACGACTGACGTCATTTCGAGTGGTATGGGTGGAACAAGAAATGGTGCACTTCAATTGGTATGAAGTTGAGTTTGTTCATATTCAAAGATCCTTAAATTTCACAAAACTTAGTTGATATATTCACTATCAAAATTAATTGATGTGATCATTGAAATTATTTATATATTTGTTGCATTATTTGTTCAACTAACACGAGACAATTTGGGTAAAACCCAAAGAACAAAATTGTGTGAATTGCAATTCAAAACGAACAATATTGCACTGCACCGTTGGTTCTCACACTAAAATTCTAATTGATTGTTCAACTCGTTTTTGCAAATTTTAGATGCACGCCGAGCTTCAAGTTCTTTCGCCTTTGGTTCCGTTTCGGGAGATAAACTTCCTCCGGTTTTGCAAGCAACATGCAGAAGGTGTATGGGCTGTGGTTGACGTCTCCATTGATGGCCTCAGAGAAGCTCCATTTTTCAACTGCAGGAGGCTTCCTTCCGGCTGCATAGTTCAAGATATGCCAAATGGGTATTCCAAGGTAATCTTATTCTTAGATTACGAGTTCAAAAGATTAAATTTTTTCTACTAATACAAGCAGATTAAAGGAAATTAAAAAGCTTAATTTTATTATTTTTTTAAATGGGTGTTTCCCAATTATAAATTTCCGAAATTTGATATCTGGGTTTGTTTAATCTTATCAGTGATCATCATAAAATATAAGATTCGTACGTTTAGGAAATAGTAATAGAATCATCTACTACTCTGATATCTATGCATTTATAATATCGAATTAATTGCTCTACATAAAACCTTGAGATTATGAATTTGATTCTTCTATTCCCTCGATTTTATATTACAATCAATATTTGCCAGCATTTTAATGTATTTTTGTTAAATCAGAACTCAGTTCTTATCCAGGTTAAACTGGAAATAAAGAAAAACCTACGGTGGAGGCTAAAAACTCCGTTTGTAAATTGAAAATTAATTTATTTCTTTTATATTAAAGTCTGTTCGTCTTGGGTGTTGTGAGTTCTCGACTCCTTGTCATTTTGCTGACATAGAAGGGTGATCCTGACCTAGAAGGAAAAGAAGAAACTCTCGAGAAACCATTTATTTATTTTGATGTTGACCATGGATTTGATATAATATCATCTCATCTTTCTAGTTTCGATAGACTGGAAGCTTCTGATTTGTTTTGAAGAAAAATATGATGAGATATATTATGTTTGTATTTTCATTAATGTAGTAATATTCATTGTTTATTTGTAAGTTTTTCTTTGATTTAAAATCACGTTCTTCATCTCTGCAATGGTGAAGAGCGGGAAATTTCTGAAAATGAAGAAAAGTAAGAGATTTTCTTTTGTAGATTACGTGGGTGGAGCATGCAGATTACGATGAGAGCCTTGTTCATCAATTGTACCGGCCTCTTCTAAGCTCCGGCATGGCCTTCGGCGCCCAGCGGTGGTTGGCCACTCTCCAGCGGCAATGCGAGTGTCTCCACATTCTCATTTCCACCGACAACCCCTCTCGCGATCATGCAGGTGAAGAATTGGATCATTATTATTCCATTGATGTGTGTGACTTCGATTGCGCTACTCTGTTAGGTTTTTACGTAAAAAGTTTAAACGCTGCAGCGATTACTGCTGGTGGCCGGAGAAGCATGCTGAAGCTGGCGCAGAGGATGACAAACAACTTTTGCGCCGGAGTTTGCGCTTCGACGGTGCACAAGTGGAACAAACTCAATGCCGGGAATGTGGACGAGGATGTGCAGGTGATGACCCGGAAGAGCGTGGATGATCCGGGAGAGCCGCCGGGTGTTCTGCTCAGCGCCGCCACCTCCGTCTGGCTCCCCGTATCTCCTCAAAGACTGTTTGACTTTTTGCGCGATGAACGGCTGAGGAGCGAGTGGGATATTTTATCCAACGGTGGTCCAATGCAGGAGATGGCCCACATCGCTAAAGGCCAAGATCACGGCAACTGCGTCTCTCTCCTCCGAGCCAGCGTACTCTCTCTCTCTCTCTCTCTCTGTGTCTTAAAAGGTCTTTTTACCAGCTGTTGCCAATGCCTGTCGGTCCCTTCTGAAAGTGGTTTTAAATAATGACGCATGTTTCCTCGAAGATTTAGTCTGTAGGATGGTGATGGTGGAGGATAAAGGCGGGGATCGAAAGCACGAAACTGGAACTTGGAAATTGGAATTGCCGATTAGGACAGATTGATTCAAGAGACTGTTTCTTTAGTGAAGTTCAAAAAGTTCAATATAAGACAGTTGTCAACTTTCTGCTGCCGTAGTTTTGTTGCAGGGTGACAAAGGGTATTTTTCTTAAATTTGACGACTTCTCATGGGTACTTATGTCTTTTCAGGCTATAAACGCCAGCCAGAGCAGCATGCTAATCCTACAGGAGACTTGCATAGATGTGGCCGGAGCCCTTGTCGTGTACGCGCCAGTGGACATCCCAGCCATGCATGTGGTGATGAATGGCGGCGATTCAGCCTACGTGGCATTACTCCCATCCGGATTTGCGATAGTCCCGGATGGGCCAGATTCTCGCGGTGGATCTTCCACCGGCGGTAGCCCGAACGGCCGTGAAGGCCCACAGAGAGTGAGTGGGTCCCTCCTGACGGTGGCTTTCCAGATTCTTGTGAATAGCTTGCCCACTGACAAGCTCACCGTGGAATCGGTGGAGACGGTCAACAATTTAATCACGTGCACGGTGCAGAAGATCAAGGCCGCTCTTCAATGTGAAAGCTGAGGAAAATCACGTGATTTGCTGTTTTGAAGGTTTTTCTGAAAGTTGTGTGGGGACCAGTTGTTGAGATAGGTGGGTCCAGGTGTTGGTGTTGGGTATTGAGTCAAGAACGAACCGCGCGTGGAGACTCCTTTCCTATTGCACGGTGGTAAGAGTGGTGGTTCGGGTATTGACTCAGATTTTCCCCCATTTGGGTGATGACATATTTGAAGTAGTTGTAATTCTAATTTTGCTGTATCTCCGACCAAACTACAAACATGTGATTTCTGACTATGACCATCACCATCTAAATATTAGGATTTAGGAATCAAGAAATGAATTTCCGCCGAATAAATTAAATAATCAACTTTTGAAATTAAAAAAAAAAAATCAAAAAAATAATAGAGCTCAAGAGCGCTTGGCCACGTCAGAAGATCAGACGGTTGTGATGACCCTCATCACACTAGCGCTAACTTTCTCATTGCCCTAATGCACCAGCCAGGATTCGAACCCGGGCCTGCTCCGCGGCAGGTACTATTATACCAATAGACCACTGGTGCTACCATGGATGCGTAACCGTATAACTTCAACAAATATAAGTAAAATATGATATAATTGATTCTTTCAACAACTCTACTGCATGCCTTATTCTTTTCTCTCTCTCTAAAACGTGGTTATTTCTCCCTCTGAAGTCTGAAGGCTCTTCTTTTCTCCCATTCAGCGCCACCATTATTAAGGAGAAGTGCAGTGGCAGCGAGTCTCCGACCCAAATCAAAATTTTAACATGGAGGCTCAGGAGCCGAGCTTTCTCTAAATCACCAATCCGTGACATCATTATGTACAAGTGCTAGTTTAATTTGAAATGTATGATGAATCAAGCATAGTTAATGACATTGTGTTTATAAAAATAGTTTATTAAGTATTAATATTTTAGGCTTTAGAGTACATTAGATAATATGAGTGTAACTCGATAGTTCAGATACATGTATAGATACAATAACATCATTATTTATTTTGTCTAGTTTACTTCTTTTTTTTTTTAGTTTTTATCATCTTAATAGAGATATTAACGTGAAGTACTTATTGAAACAAAAGACTTTTGTAACAACTCATTTCGTTAAGAATTACGCTAATGGATTCCGGTACGTCGTTCTATTCTCTTGATACTTTTGACGTGGAAAGATCTTGGGACTTAAAGCAATTTGGTTTTGGTTTTGGTTTATAAAAAACTTAAAGATTTTAATATTCTAACAATGTGTGTTGACTTATAGAGTGTTTAAGTCATAATATGTTTTTGATGATGTATTTAAAGGATAAATAATGTAATTTGATTATGTGTATTTAATGAGAATAATGAATATGAGGTTATTTGGAAATACCCTTGAAAAGGGTATTTTAGTTATCTAATAAATTGTATTGAGTATACAGGGCTGAATAGTTAAACAGGGCTAAAATTAGTTGTTCCTTGTGCCGATCACAAGACGACAAAGAAATGAAGGCTTCTGCCGATTGCTAAAAGACAGAAGAAGAAGTCGTTCAGTGCGTGCTTGTGCCGATGACGTGTCAAGATGCAATCTGCCGATAGCATTTGAAGCTACTCTTGCCGACACTGTTCAAGGATTCTCATGCCGATAGTATTTACGGTTGTCTCTGCCGATGGAGTTCAAAGTTTACATCTGCCGATGGCATTTTAAAGAAACTCGTGCCGATGGCGTTTAAAGGCGTTTAAAGAAACTCGTGCCGATGGCGTTTAAAGAAACTCGTGCCGATGGCGTTTAAAGAAACTCGTGCCGATGGCGTTTAAAGAAACTCGTGCCGATGGCGTTTAAAGAAACTCGTGCCGATGGCGTTTAAAGAAACTCGTGCCGATGGCGTTTAAAGAAACTCGTGCCGATGGCGTTTAAAGAAACTCGTGCCGATGGCGTTTAAAGAAACTCGTGCCGATGGCGTTTAAAGAAACTCGTGCCGATGGCGTTTAAAGAAACTCGTGCCGATGGCGTTTAAAGAAACTCGTGCCGATGGCGTTTAAAGAAACTCGTGCCGATGGCGTTTAAAGAAACTCGTGCCGATGGCGTTTAAAGAAACTCGTGCCGATGGCGTTTAAAGAAACTCGTGCCGATGGCGTTTAAAGAAACTCGTGCCGATGGCGTTTAAAGAAACTCGTGCCGATGGCGTTTAAAGAAACTCGTGCCGATGGCGTTTAAAGAAACTCGTGCCGATGGCGTTTAAAGAAACTCGTGCCGATGGCGTTTAAAGAAACTCGTGCCGATGGCGTTTAAAGAAACTCGTGCCGATGGCGTTTAAAGAAACTCGTGCCGATGGCGTTTAAAGAAACTCGTGCCGATGGCGTTTAAAGAAACTCGTGCCGATGGCGTTTAAAGAAACTCGTGCCGATGGCGTTTAAAGAAACTCGTGCCGATGGCGTTTAAAGAAACTCGTGCCGATGGCGTTTAAAGAAACTCGTGCCGATGGCGTTTAAAGAAACTCGTGCCGATGGCGTTTAAAGAAACTCGTGCCGATGGCGTTTAAAGAAACTCGTGCCGATGGCGTTTAAAGAAACTCGTGCCGATGGCGTTTAAAGAAACTCGTGCCGATGGCGTTTAAAGAAACTCGTGCCGATGGCGTTTAAAGAAACTCGTGCCGATGGCGTTTAAAGAAACTCGTGCCGATGGCGTTTAAAGAAACTCGTGCCGATGGCGTTTAAAGAAACTCGTGCCGATGGCGTTTAAAGAAACTCGTGCCGATGGCGTTTAAAGAAACTCGTGCCGATGGCGTTTAAAGAAACTCGTGCCGATGGCGTTTAAAGAAACTCGTGCCGATGGCGTTTAAAGAAACTCGTGCCGATGGCGTTTAAAGAAACTCGTGCCGATGGCGTTTAAAGAAACTCGTGCCGATGGCGTTTAAAGAAACTCGTGCCGATGGCGTTTAAAGAAACTCGTGCCGATGGCGTTTAAAGAAACTCGTGCCGATGGCGTTTAAAGAAACTCGTGCCGATGGCGTTTAAAGAAACTCGTGCCGATGGCGTTTAAAGAAACTCGTGCCGATGGCGTTTAAAGAAACTCGTGCCGATGGCGTTTAAAGAAACTCGTGCCGATGGCGTTTAAAGAAACTCGTGCCGATGGCGTTTAAAGAAACTCGTGCCGATGGCGTTTAAAGAAACTCGTGCCGATGGCGTTTAAAGAAACTCGTGCCGATGGCGTTTAAAGAAACTCGTGCCGATGGTATTCCTGCTGATGACATATTAAGTCAGCTGCCGATTACATTTGAAGCCTCATATGCCGATGGCTCTACAAGTTGCATTTACCGATGACGTGGCATTATTTTACAAGCTGCATCTGGTTATGATCTTCCGCCAGAATTTAAAGTTAGCCGCGAAGCTACAGTGATGTCGTTTTCAAGCATTAACTCCAGACCTTTAATGGCGACGACGAACAACATTTTCAGATGCAACGGATAGCTGCTTCAGTACGGATGCTTCCCAACGGTAACATTTTTTATTTGGAGTAAGAAGCATTCAATTCTATGAAGCAAGGATATACAGAGTATATAAGCAGAAGAAAAGGCTCGTAGACTAACTTTTGCCAATTTGAATTCTGAGCCCTAGCTGCAAAAGTTTTTCATACTCTGTAATCACTGTACATCTCTCTAAACTCGAACTTGAGATTTCTGCTGTGAGAGTGTAGTCTGTGATCTATTTCACAAATACAAATCATTTGTAAAGGCAGTGGATTGACGCCCGGCAAGTTCAATCCAGAATTGTAAAGGCAATTGATCGGAGCCCGGAATCCCGATCTAGTCATTCTCGTGAGGAGAAGGTTAAGGATCTTCAAGGGGTGAGCCTTGAAGCGTGGAAGTAGGCAGTTTGGCCGAACCACGTAAAAAGTACTGGTGTCGAATTTCTCTCTTTCTCTCTTTACATTATTTGAGTACTTGTGTTTAATCTAAGTTTTAATCAAAAAGAGAAATTAGGTTAACACTTATTAAAATTAAAAAGTCTAATTCACCCCCCCCCCCCCCTCTTAGACAATTACGGTCCTACAATGTGAACTCTAAAAAAAGGACTTTTAATGGATATTACAAGTAAATCTTGATTTTTATGCATTTCTTAATCACATAAAATTGATAATAAATTACTAACAATTCCAAAAATTTAACCTCGTAGATGGAGAATAATCTAATTATTTTTTTGTACTTTCCCTTACACGTAGGTCAATTTCTTTTTAATGATCATTATATTTGATTTTTTTTTTTATAATGAAATTGATTATGACCTTAATTTAAAACCTTTAGTTCTGAACCATGGTAAAAATTACCAACAACGTCAAAGAGTTAAATTTATAAGTTGAGAATGATTTAATCATTTATATTTTTTTCACAATTGAAGATGTCAATTCATTAACTATACTTGATGGTAATATTGGTCGATATACTATGGCCGACACAATCTATGAAAACTCATTTAATCATTTTAAAGAAACAGGCTCTCCAATCCACCGATGAGGCAATAAGTCAAACATTGTAGTATACATAGACGACTATATGAAAATATGTCATCATCGTTCTTATCGCATAAAAATCACCTCAATGAAAAAGAAAGGTCAATCAAGGACCCCTTTGGCATACTAGCATAGAAAGATGGTGATCCGAAGATCCATCTACACATCGTGTGAGCTAGAAAGAAAAATAAAGGAACGACAATCCGAAGAACGTCATCCTGGGTAGCCGGCGAGTAAGCTCAACACGACACTACCCGTAAACTGATATACAAACGTACCCTGATCAAGTTTAGAGATTGGAAACCCAAGGAGCATTTTATCACAGATCTATTACCCATTTTCTTAACCTTGAAAACAAGACATCATTCACGCAGTAGAAGTTGTACAAGGATATCCTCTTGATACTTGGACACCAAGACAGTTCAAAGTATCATAAAGATTCACCCTCCCAACTATGTATATATATATCAACAATATAAAATCATTAATTAATAGTAAACGTGTAAATTGTACGTACATACACGTTGATAAGTGTGTATTTTACACACTTATATATATTCTTTAAGACTTGAAATGAATAGTTTTTCTCAAGTGATTGGAATAATTTAACGATAATTGTATAAGTATGCAGAAAAGTTTACAAAAATAGGAATAGAAGACAACAAGAAGAAATCACATGCAGCGATTGATCTCCAAGAAGCATTCTGAAATCAATCGCCACAAACAGCAAAGAAGTCACAAGCAGCGACCGATCTCCATAAAACCCAGAGATCGATCGCCACACATGGAAAAGAAAAGAGGGAGAACCAATTACACAAACAGCCTGCGATCAGCGATCGATTTCTGAAGAGATGTCAGCGATCGTTTGCTGTACACTTGAAGGAGAGAAGCGATCGATCTCTATATAAAATCCAGAGATCGATCGCTGTACATCAAAGAAAGGAAGACTACACAATACATATTCCAGCAGAAAAGAGGTCAGCGATCGATCTCTATGCTTGGCAGAGATCGATCGCTGAAGGCGTATCACCATTTTGGAAAGAATCTGAATTTTAATCTACACCGTTGATCTACAGAAGCAGTGATTATTAACCATCGATCTGAAATTGAATTAAACCTAGAGCTTAAACCTTTTATAAAGAGACTGAAGCCGTGAGGGGAGATTAAGATTCAGAATCCTGGAGTCGGCAGAGAGCTTCACCGAGGCGATTTTCGGCGAGGAGCAATTCCGGCGACAGCTATTTTTTTATTTTCCTTTTATTTCTTCATTTTAATTATGCAACTCCTTAATATCGTTGTTTATTTACCTTTTAGCATGAACTAAACGTTTGTTCTAGGGTTTCGATGTAGCCTAGTTATGATTATTTGTTTTTCTTAATTCAAGTATTTAATTTCCTGTTTCTGTTCTGTGTTGAGTAATCTATTCTGAACGTAATGCTTAGGTTTGCTTGATCACCAAAACTAAGAACTTTAGGGTTGATTCGGGATGCGAGAGCGGAGAATTTAACCGTGCACTGAATAGTTTGCCTTAAAAAGGATCCTAGGCTAGAGATAGTTAGGACGTTTGAGTGGTAATATAATTTCTTGTTCCTAATGTATTTAATTAATTCTCAGGATTAGAGACCGAGAGGTGATAATTCGTTAGTTGAATAAGTTTATCTTTGCTCGAGAGAGATTGATAAATATTTTCGTGAAATTGCCATCAACACATAGAAATAGGATTTAATTATTTGAATTAGGTCTGATAAATAGGATTAGCTAAGTGAAATCGGAACCCTGGATTTTCTCAACATATAATCTTACTTCTTTATTTTAGAATATTTTATTTAAATTGTTCACTTATTTTATTTGAATTATTTTAGTTTTAAAAATCCAAATCACTAAATTTATTGTTTCTTTTCAAATTAAACTAGAAATTAAATATTCATTATTTAACACAATTATTCCTCGTGGGATCGACACTCGTACTTTTAAATACACTTTATTACTTCTGCGACACGTGCACTTGCGTAGTACGATTTTTCGCAACACACGTAAAAACAGACGTGCTGGCAACCAGACCACCATTAGGTTTTATATAGGTAACATCCTATCAAAATAGGTTTTATAAAACGATGATGCAAATCCAATGCAAATAATATAAAGTCTATACCTCGACGATGTAATACTCGACTGTACGGAATATTTATATTTTAATATAAATAGTATTTTTGTAAATATGACAAATCAAGTCTATTTTACGAAAAGAAAGCGTTATTACAATCCTAATAATTAATAAAGATTTTAAGAAAATTTCAAAAATTTTAGGAGTCGTAACGCTAATTTTACGGAAATTACGTTTATCGTAATATAAAGGACACTTTGGTAAAAATAGTAAACGAGGTCCGAATTGCGAACGGACAGTTTTAATAGAACTCTAGTAATTAGTTGGACTTATTGGTGAAATAAGAGAATTTGGAGAGACCGAATCGTTAGTTAATTAACGAAACGAAGGACGAAACAAATAAAAAATTAAAGGAAGGGCAAAATGGTAAATTACCAAGCCAAAAATTATATTAAAAACCTCATTTTCTCTTCTTCTCCAGCAAGTCATGATTCACTCTTACCTCGACGATGTAATACCCGACTGTACGAAATATTTATATTTTAATATAAATGATATTTTGGTAACTATGTCAAATCAAGTCCATTTTGCAAAAAGAAAGCGTTATTACAATCCTAATAATTAATAAGGATTTTAAGAAAATTTCCGGAATTTTAGAAGTTGTAACGCTAATTTTACGGAAATTACGTTTATCGTAATATAAAGGACACTTTTGTAAAAATAGTAAACGAGGCCCGAATTGCGAACGGACAGCTTTAATAGAACCCTAGTAATAAGTTGGACTTATTGGTGAAATAAGAGAATTTGGAGAGATCGAATCGTTAGTTAATTAACGAAACGAAGGATGAAACAAATAGAAAATCAAAGGAAGGGCAAAATGGTAAATTACCAAGCCAAAAATTATATTAAAAACCTCATTTTCTCTTCTTCTCCAGCAAGTCACGATTCCCTATTACCTCGACGATGTAATACCCGACTGTACGGAATATTTATATTTTAATATAAATGGTATTTTTGTAAATATGTCAAATCAAGTCCATTTTGCGAAAAGAAAGCGTTATTACAATCTTAATAATTAATAAGGATTTTAAGAAAATTCCGGAATTTTAGAAGTTGTAACGCTAATTTTACGGAAATTACGTTTATCGTAATATAAAGGACACTTTGGTAAAAATAGTAAACGAGGTCCGAATTGCGAACGGACAGTTTTAATAGAACCCTAGTAATAAGTTGGACTTATTGGTGAAATAAGAGAATTTGGAGAGATCGAATCGTTAGTTAATTAACGAAACGAAGGATGAAACAAATAGAAAATCAAAGGAAGGGCAAAATGGTAAATTACCAAGCCAAAAATTATATTAAAAACCTCATTTTCTCTTCTTCTCCAGCAAGTCACGATTCCCTATTACCTCGACGATGTAATACCCGACTGTACGGAATATTTATATTTTAATATAAAGGACACTTTGGTAAAAATAGTAAACGAGGTCCGAATTGCGAACGGACAGTTTTAATAGAACCCTAGTAATAAGTTGGACTTATTGGTGAAATAAGAGAATTTGGAGAGACCGAATCGTTAGTTAATTAACGAAACGAAAGACGAAACAAATAGAAAATCAAAGGAAGGGCAAAATGGTAATTACCAAGCCAAAAATTATATTAAAAACCTCATTTTCTCTTCTTCTCCAGCAAGTCACGATTCCCTATTACCTCGACGATGTAATACCCGACTGTACGGAATATTTATATTTTAATATAAAGGACACTTTGGTAAAAATAGTAAACGAGGTCCGAATTGCGAACGGACAGTTTTAATAGAACCCTAGTAATAAGTTGGACTTATTGGTGAAATAAGAGAATTTGGAGAGATCGAATCGTTAGTTAATTAACGAAACGAAGGATGAAACAAATAGAAAATCAAAGGAAGGGCAAAATGGTAAATTACCAAGCCAAAAATTATATTAAAAACCTCATTTTCTCTTCTTCTCCAGCAAGTCACGATTCCCTATTACCTCGACGATGTAATACCCTGGTATTTTTGTAAATATGTCAAATCAAGTTCATTTTGCGAAAAGAAAGCGTTATTACAATCTTAATAATTAATAAGGATTTTAAGAAAATTTCGAGAATTTTAGGAGTCGTAACGCTAATTTTACTGAAATTACGTTTATCGTAATATAAATGACACTTTGGTAAAAATAGTAAACGAGGTCCGAATTGCGAACGGACAGTTTTAATAGAACCCTAGTAATAAGTTGAACTTATTAGTGAAATAAGAGAATTTGGAGAGACCGAATCGTTAGTTAATTAATGAAACGAAGGACGAAACAAATAGAAAATCAAAGGAAAGGCAAAATGGTAAATTACCAAGCCAAAAATTATATTAAAAACCTCATTTTCTCTTCTTCTCCAGCAAGTCACGATTCCCTCTTACCTTGACGATGTAATACCCGACTGTACAGAATATTTATATTTTAATATAAATAGTATTTTTGTAAATATGTCAAATCAAGTCCATTTTCCGAAAAGAAAGCGTTATTACAATCCTAATAATTAATAAGGATTTTAAGAAAATTTCGGGAATTTTAGGAGTCGTAACGCTAATTTTACGAAAATTACGTTTATTGTAATATAAAGGACACTTTGGTAAAAATAGTAAACGAGGTACGAATTGCTAACGGACAGTTTTAATAGAACCCTAGTAATAAGTTGGACTTATTGGTGAAATAAGAGAATTTGGAGAGACCGAATCGTTAGTTAATTAACGAAACGAAAGACGAAACAAATAGAAAATCAAAGGAATGGCAAAATGGTAAATTACTAAGCCAAAAATTATATGAAAACCTCATTTTCTCTTCTTCTCCCGCAAGTCACGATTCCCTCTCCCTCCTTTGCGTTCTCCGGCGTTCCCTCACGGCGATCTCTCCTCTTCGACGATTCGTCCTTTGTTCGTCTCGTTTTTTTCACGTTTTCTTCCCCAAACTCGACCCTAGGTACGATTCTAAGGTTTTAGCAAAGTTTATTTCAGTTTTTACGGAGTTTAAACGATTAGGGTTCCGTAAAAAAAAAACGTGGTTTAGGGCTAGAAATCGATAGGTTTACCTTAGTTGTGAATATAATGGACGTATTGAACGTTATTGGACGAAGTTAAGTCGATTTATGAGAAATGTTAAAGTTTGAGAATTTTAGGGGTTTTCGGAAAAACTCTTTAATGGAAATTTTGAGGTATCGAGCTCAGAATGCTCGATAAAATGCTTTAATGAATCAAATTAGGGCTTTAAGGAATTTCCTTAGTTAAGGTTTCGTTTAATTTGGACGTTTAATAGTTTAAACTCGTTTTAACGACAATATTGTGAAATTGCCTTAGGTGAACAAAGCTCGTGGACGTAGCTTGGATTGCAACGAGCACGAGGTAAGTTCTCGTGACTTACTCTGGCCGATAGGCCTACACCGGACGTCGAAGTCGTCTCGAGGAGTTTTGGTGACGTGTTTGTTTAAATAGCGTTGGTTTGGTAGTTTAGGTTAGGTTGTTTGCTATAGTGTTTTGATGGTATTCGTAGAGTTTTAATGGTATGCTCTTTATGTATGTTTATGTTTATATTGAACTGTTCATGCATCATGGTTTTAAAAATGTCATGAAAATGAATTTACGCACGGATTTCATGAAAAGAACATGCATGTAAAGGTAAGTAAAGTATCACAGTAAACAACCATGACATGGGGTTATCGGGGATGAGGTTCAGACCTGGCGTTCTTGTAGGATCGGTATTGTCTAAGAGGGGGGTGAATTAGACTTTTTAATTTTAATTACGAGTCACCCTAATTTCTCCTTTGATTAAACTATTAGTTTTAACACAAGTAATCAAATTATGTAAACAGAGAGAGAGAGAGAAATACGACACCAGTATTTTTACGTGATTCGGCCAAACTGCCTAGGTCCATGCTCCAAGGCTCACTCCTTGAAGATCCTTACCCTTCTCCTCACGAGAAAACACAGATCGGGATTCCGGGCTCCGATCAACTGCCTTTACAGATCTGGATTGAACTTCACGGGCGTCAATCCACTGCCTTTTACAAATGATTTGAGTTTGTAAAATTAAGTACAGACTACACTCTCACAGTAATTGAATCTCCAGTTAGGATTGAGAGATGTAGAGAAAATACAGAGTGTTATCACTTTCGCAGCTTAGGGCTCAGTATTCAAATTTGCAAAAGTCGTTCCTTCGTGCTCTAAGCTCGACTTAAATACTCTGTCTTCAAATCAGCTTAGCTTCAATGCTCCTTATCCAATAATAGAAGTTTAGTTACCGTTGGAGCAGTTTTCGTACAAGTTCAGGTAGCCGTTGCCGATTGTAGTTGTAAGTCGTCGTCGTCATAAATGTTCTGAAGTTAAAGCTTGAAAACGACGTCACTGTAGCTTCGCGGTTTATTTGAATTCTGGCGGAAGACAAGGCTGAGTTAGTCTTGAGTCGCCATCGGATGATGAAGCTTTAAACGCTTGAACCGGCATTGGATGATTAAATCTTAGACGTCTTCCGCCTTTGTCGTTTAGTGACCGGAAGAGGATTTCGTTGAAGTCATCCGCCTTGTCGTTTAGCGAGCGTAGGACTTCATCGTGTTAGCTCATCCGCCTTGTCGTTTAGTGAGCGGTGGATCTCTTCATTTTCTCTCATCCGCCTTTGTCGTTTAGTGGCCGGAAGAGTAATTTGGTTTACTCATCCGCCTTTGTCGTTTAGTGGCTGGAAGAGTAATTTGGTTTACTCATCCGCCTTTGTCGTTTAGTGGCCGGAAGAGTAATTTGGTTTACTCATCCGCCTTTGTCGTCTAGTGACTGGTGGACTGATTTTTGTAAACGACTCCGCTCTTGTCGTTTTGTGACCGGTGGATTGATTTTTGTAAACGACTCCGCTCTTGTCGTTTTGTGACCGGTGGATTGCTTATATTGTTTAACACATTTCAGCCCTGTACACTTAATCACATGCATTAAAAACTAAAATACCCTTACCAAGGGTATTTCCAACATATTAAAATCATATGCATACTTTGTAATTCTTATTCAATAAACATAATCAAAATACCAAACTAATCATATAAACACATCATCAAAAACAATTTAGACTTAAACATCATTTAAGTCAACAGTTCCGTGGTGAGCGGATTTTCCTCCCTTCAGATGGTGTGGGCTGTCTAACCGCTGAACGTGCCCTATCCATCTGTCGAGCATTTCCGATAACCATAGACTGACACGTACTGATATATGAAATGACATGGACGGTTTTCATAACATTGAGCATACATGATCATGCATTAGCATTTACGTAGAGCTTGCTGAGATTTTTATCTCATAGGTGTCTTTATAGTGTAGGTGACATTGATCCAGGTGAGGAAGATTTTCTCCCATCAGATGATCGTACAGATTGAAGGAGAATGCCCGTGAATGTGTGCTGCGTAGTCAGTGCGTTTTGACCCGTGGGGACTGTATGTAAGTATTTTGGGACAAATGGATAGAATATGTATAGGATGTTTAAGTGATAACTTTTGTTTTGAAATTCTGGAACTGTTTGGTTGTTTTAAATTTTCATAGGGGATTTCGTACAGTTTTCAAACGGAACCACGCAGTTCGTTTTCATGAAAATGTACTTGGTTTTAATTGTATTTTGAGTCGTTAAACGAAGGATTAGTGAAGTGTGAATTGTACGTAGGGGAAAAGAGTTATTATGTTGAAATTGTTGTTAAATGTATTGGAAATGAAGAAAATGGATTAAGGGTGTTATTGAATGTGTTTACAGGGAAAGGAATGAGAAGAAGAGGAAAAAGAAATGGGGAGAGGGCAGAACGCTTGGCGAACAGTCGCCAAGCGAGGCGATCGCAAATCAAGGGATCGCCACGCTCTGGAAAAATTGCAGAGCGTGTGGCGATCGATCGCCCAAAGGTGGGCGACCGATCGCCTGGTGAACGATCGCGAGGCGATCGTTCACCACAGCCCCCTCCATTTTACAACTGGCGCTCGATCGCCTGAAATGGGCGATCGATCGCCCCTACAGTTTTAAGGGGAATTCCCCCTTTTGTTCCTCCCTCCTCGGCCGATGCTTTTTCATTATTTTAATTTGTTTTTAAATAATTGTTTTGAATTGTTTTATATTCGTTTTAAGTTTTGTTTAAATGGTTTATAAACATAGACTTCACCGATTTCAATTTCGATTTCAATTCCGACGTTAAAAGTTTTATTTCCGCTCAAATGTTAGGTTTAAAGTTTTAAGTAATAAAATGAAAAATTTATACGGGAAAATAATGGTACAGTGTTAGGGTGGCTACAGACGATTACCTCTATTTCTACGCACGAGAGCTATGACTTCGGGTATTGGATCAAAATCTACAAACTCGTCCGAGACTAAAATCAAATCAACACCAATTAGAGAAAAATATGGTTAGGTCATATACCGGGTTAGGAACCCGAACCGAAAGAGATCGTCCAAGAAATAATGAGTTTTCCCACTAAAATATATTGTTTGAAAATCCTTGTCAAACTAAGGGACTCCAGGTCGACCTATGGAAGTTCCAGTCAAACTGTTGAAGTTTGTTGGTCAAACTATCAGTTCACTGGTCAATTAAGGGAGTCCATTGATCAACCTGCGGGACTTCGCTGGGGTCAACCGTAGGACTCGACAGGTTAACCAGTAGGACTCTGTGAGTCAAGCTGTGGAAGTCCAGCTATGAGTTTTGCAAGAAACTCATCATTTTTATCAT
The DNA here is from genome assembly GCA_022432975.1 of Begonia masoniana. Lineage (NCBI taxonomy): Eukaryota > Viridiplantae > Streptophyta > Magnoliopsida > Cucurbitales > Begoniaceae > Begonia > Begonia masoniana. The sequence goes on along the minus strand of CM039507.1, from coordinate 49,544,694 downwards.
TTTTCACCTCCAATCAACCCAACAACCTATCGTGATTTCAAATAAACTCAAATAACTCAAGAATAAATATTGGATTCAAGTTTTCAAACTCGAATTCGATTTTTACCATAACCCCAAACTCTAACTACGAAAATAGAGAGTTCTAGTGATTTGCCCTCAAAGTCCCTTTACGAAATTCGTTGCTTAGAGGTTCTAGGACGAGATTCCGGCCTTCGATCGTGACAATTTACACCAACAAAAATCGACTCTTCTCTCCCTTTCTTTCTCTTGCGGCGACCAAGTGAGGAACAATAATAGAGTTTCTACTCTTTTAATACAATATTCATTTTATTTGATTTCCGTATTAATTCATTTAATATAAATAAAATTTATATTATAAAAAAATCTAATTAAATTCCTATTACTCAATATTCCAAACATTCTCTTTTTCCGAATTTTAGCTTACCGAAAATTAATTCTTCCATTTTAACACCATGGTAATTTTTCAAATTACAAATTTAATCAATTAACCGATAAAAATCAAACGTGACTATAATACGACAAAACGAGTGAATCTATGACACGTTGACCATAAACAATGCAAAAAATTAACCCGTGGAATTTAATTAACATAAAAATACCAATTTTTCATCGTCACGACATCATTATTAGTTTTTAAATTTCTTAAAGTTATGGGTAACTGAAATTTAATTGATCGATAGAAAACCTCAAAGGCCTAAGATAGAGCAATCCTCGTCATGACATTGTAGGACCGTAATTGTCTAAGAGGGGGGTGAATTAGACTTTTTAATTTTACTAAAATTAAACTTAATTTCTCTTCTTGATTAAAACTTAAATTTAACACAAGTGCTCAAATAATGTGAAGAGAGAGAGAGAGAAATTCGACACCAGTATTTTTACGTGGTTCGGCCAAACTGCCTACGTCCACGCTTCAAGGCTCACCCCTTGAAGATCCTTAACCTTCTCCTCACGAGAATGACTAGATCGGGATTCCGGGCTCCGATCAATTGCCTTTACAATTCTGGATTGAACTTGCCGGGCGTCAATCCACTGCCTTTACAAATAATTTGTGTTTGTGAAATTGATCACAGACTACACTCTCACAGCAGAAATCTCAAGTTCGAGTTTAGAGAGATGTACAGAGTATGAAAACTTTTGCAGCTTAGGGCTATCAATTGAAAATTCGCAAAAGTTGTTACTTCGTGCTCTAAGCTCTGCTTAAATACTCTGATCCTTTTTGCTTCACAGAATTGAATGCTTCTACTAGGAATGGATATTATAAAAAAAAAAAAAAAAAAAAAAAAAAAAAAAAAAAAAAAAAAAAAAAAAAAAAAAAAAAAAAAAAAAAAAAAAAAAAAAAAAAAAAAAAAAAAAAAAAAAAAAAAAAAAAAAAAAAAAAAAAAAAAAAAAAAAAAAAAAAAAAAAAAAAAAAAAAAAAAAAAAAAAAAAAAAAAAAAAAAAAAAAAAAAAAAAAAAAAAAAAAAAAAAAAAAAAAAAAAAAAAAAAAAAAAAAAAAAAAAAAAAAAAAAAAAAAAAAAAAAAAAAAAAAAAAAAAAAAAAAAAAAAAAAAAAAAAAAAAAAAAAAAAAAAAAAAAAAAAAAAAAAAAAAAAAAAAAAAAAAAAAAAAAAAAAAAAAAAAAAAAAAAAAAAAAAAAAAAAAAAAAAAAAAAAAAAAAAAAAAAAAAAAAAAAAAAAAAAAAAAAAAAAAAAAAAAAAAAAAAAAAAAAAAAAAAAAAAAAAAAAAAAAAAAAAAAAAAAAAAAAAAAAAAAAAAAAAAAAAAAAAAAAAAAAAAAAAAAAAAAAAAAAAAAAAAAAAAAAAAAAAAAAAAAAAAAAAAAAAAAAAAAAAAAAAAAAAAAAAAAAAAAAAAAAAAAAAAAAAAAAAAAAAAAAAAAAAAAAAAAAAAAAAAAAAAAAAAAAAAAAAAAAAAAAAAAAAAAAAAAAAAAAAAAAAAAAAAAAAAAAAAAAAAAAAAAAAAAAAAAAAAAAAAAAAAAAAAAAAAAAAAAAAAAAAAAAAAAAAAAAAAAAAAAAAAAAAAAAAAAAAAAAAAAAAAAAAAAAAAAAAAAAAAAAAAAAAAAAAAAAAAAAAAAAAAAAAAAAAAAAAAAAAAAAAAAAAAAAAAAAAAAAAAAAAAAAAAAAAAAAAAAAAAAAAAAAAAAAAAAAAAAAAAAAAAAAAAAAAAAAAAAAAAAAAAAAAAAAAAAAAAAAAAAAAAAAAAAAAAAAAAAAAAAAAAAAAAAAAAAAAAAAAAAAAAAAAAAAAAAAAAAAAAAAAAAAAAAAAAAAAAAAAAAAAAAAAAAAAAAAAAAAAAAAAAAAAAAAAAAAAAAAAAAAAAAAAAAAAAAAAAAAAAAAAAAAAAAAAAAAAAAAAAAAAAAAAAAAAAAAAAAAAAAAAAAAAAAAAAAAAAAAAAAAAAAAAAAAAAAAAAAAAAAAAAAAAAAAAAAAAAAAAAAAAAAAAAAAAAAAAAAAAAAAAAAAAAAAAAAAAAAAAAAAAAAAAAAAAAAAAAAAAAAAAAAAAAAAAAAAAAAAAAAAAAAAAAAAAAAAAAAAAAAAAAAAAAAAAAAAAAAAAAAAAAAAAAAAAAAAAAAAAAAAAAAAAAAAAAAAAAAAAAAAAAAAAAAAAAAAAAAAAAAAAAAAAAAAAAAAAAAAAAAAAAAAAAAAAAAAAAAAAAAAAAAAAAAAAAAAAAAAAAAAAAAAAAAAAAAAAAAAAAAAAAAAAAAAAAAAAAAAAAAAAAAAAAAAAAAAAAAAAAAAAAAAAAAAAAAAAAAAAAAAAAAAAAAAAAAAAAAAAAAAAAAAAAAAAAAAAAAAAAAAAAAAAAAAAAAAAAAAAAAAAAAAAAAAAAAAAAAAAAAAAAAAAAAAAAAAAAAAAAAAAAAAAAAAAAAAAAAAAAAAAAAAAAAAAAAAAAAAAAAAAAAAAAAAAAAAAAAAAAAAAAAAAAAAAAAAAAAAAAAAAAAAAAAAAAAAAAAAAAAAAAAAAAAAAAAAAAAAAAATTTATACTTAATCTCATTTAAGTCAACACTCTCCCCCTTTTTGATGATGACAATCTAAAAATTTGATTATATATACTCTCCCCCATAATCCTAGCTCCCCCACAATATATGCATTATATCCAGTTACAGATGCATACTTTATTCATAACTAGCATTCAGAATTATTACTTGCTAAAGCAGATGTCCGTTGCATTTAGGGTCGCTGTTCGTCGTCGCCATTAAAGCTCTGGAGTTAATGTTGAAAACGACGTCACTGTAGTTTCGCGGCTAATTTGAATTCTGGCGGAAGACGAAACTGTTTTGTAGTCTTGAACCGCCATCGGAAGATGCAACATAAGAATCTTGAACCGGCATCGGGTAAGAAAGCGATAAGCACTTGAACCGGCATCGGATAAGTAATTGTAAAACACTGTCGGATGATTAAATCGTAGATGTCTTCCGCCTTTGTCGTTTAGTGACCGGAAGTGTATTCTGCTTTACTCATCCGTCTTGTCGTTTAGCTATCGGTGAAGAACTTCATTTTGCTTATCCGCCTTGTCGTCTAGTGGCTGGAAGAGTAATTCCATTTACTCATCCGCCTTTGTCGTTTAGCGAGCGGTGGAGTACTTTGCTTTGCTTATCCGCCTTGTCGTTTAGTGACCGGAAGTGTATTCTGCTTTACTCATCCGTCTTGTCGTTTAGCTATCGGTGAAGAACTTCATTTTGCTTATCCGCCTTGTCGTCTAGTGGCTGGAAGAGTAATTCCATTTACTCATCCGCCTTTGTCGTTTAGCGAGCGGTGGAGTACTTTGCTTTGCTTATCCGCCTTGTCGTTTAGTGACCGGAAGTGTATTCTGCTTTACTCATCCGCCTTTGTCGTTTAGTGACCGGAAGTGTATTCTGCTTTACTCATCCGTCTTGTCGTTTAGCTATCGGTGAAGAACTTCATTTTGCTTATCCGCCTTGTCGTCTAGTGGCTGGAAGAGTAATTCCATTTACTCATCCGCCTTTGTCGTTTAGTGACCGGAAGTGTATTCTGCTTTACTCATCCGTCTTGTCGTTTAGCTATCGGTGAAGAACTTCATTTTGCTTATCCGCCTTGTCGTTTAGCTATCGGTGAAGAACTTCATTTTGCTTATCCGCCTTGTCGTTTAGCTATCGGTGAAGAACTTCATTTTGCTTATCCGCCTTGTCGTTTAGCTATCGGTGAAGAACTTCATTTTGCTTATCCGCCTTGTCGTTTAGCTATCGGTGAAGAACTTCATTTTGCTTATCCGCCTTGTCGTCTAGTGGCTGGAAGAGTAATTCCATTTACTCATCCGCCTTTGTCGTTTAGTGACCGGAAGTGTATTCTGCTTTACTCATCCGTCTTGTCGTTTAGCTATCGGTGAAGAACTTCATTTTGCTTATCCGCCTTGTCGTTTAGCTATCGGTGAAGAACTTCATTTTGCTTATCCGCCTTGTCGTTTAGCTATCGGTGAAGAACTTCATTTTGCTTATCCGCCTTGTCGTTTAGCTATCGGTGAAGAACTTCATTTTGCTTATCCGCCTTGTCGTCTAGTGGCTGGAAGAGTAATTCCATTTACTCATCCGCCTTTGTCGTTTAGCTATCGGTGAAGAACTTCATTTTGCTTATCCGCCTTGTCGTTTAGCTATCGGTGAAGAACTTCATTTTGCTTATCCGCCTTGTCGTCTAGTGGCTGGAAGAGTAATTCCATTTACTCATCCGCCTTTGTCGTTTAGTGACCGGAAGTGTATTCTGCTTTACTCATCCGTCTTGTCGTTTAGCTATCGGTGAAGAACTTCATTTTGCTTATCCGCCTTGTCGTTTAGCTATCGGTGAAGAACTTCATTTTGCTTATCCGCCTTGTCGTTTAGCTATCGGTGAAGAACTTCATTTTGCTTATCCGCCTTGTCGTTTAGCTATCGGTGAAGAACTTCATTTTGCTTATCCGCCTTGTCGTCTAGTGGCTGGAAGAGTAATTCCATTTACTCATCCGCCTTTGTCGTTTAGCGAGCGGTGGAGTACTTTGCTTTGCTTATCCGCCTTGTCGTCTAGTGGCTGGAAGAGTAATTCCATTTACTCATCCGCCTTTGTCGTTTAGCGAGCGGTGGAGTACTTTGCTTTGCTTATCCGCCTTGTCGTTTAGCGAGCGGTGGAGTACTTTGCTTTGCTTATCCGCCTTGTCGTTTAGCTATCGGTGAAGAACTTCATTTTGCTTATCCGCCTTGTCGTCTAGTGGCTGGAAGAGTAATTCCATTTACTCATCCGCCTTTGTCGTTTAGTGACCGGAAGTGTATTCTGCTTTACTCATCCGTCTTGTCGTTTAGCTATCGGTGAAGAACTTCATTTTGCTTATCCGCCTTGTCGTCTAGTGGCTGGAAGAGTAATTCCATTTACTCATCCGCCTTTGTCGTTTAGCTATCGGTGAAGAACTTCATTTTGCTTATCCGCCTTGTCGTCTAGTGGCTGGAAGAGTAATTCCATTTACTCATCCGCCTTTGTCGTTTAGCGAGCGGTGGAGTACTTTGCTTTGCTTATCCGCCTTGTCGTTTAGTGACCGGAAGTGTATTCTGCTTTACTCATCCGTCTTGTCGTTTAGCTATCGGTGAAGAACTTCATTTTGCTTATCCGCCTTGTCGTTTAGCTATCGGTGAAGAACTTCATTTTGCTTATCCGCCTTGTCGTCTAGTGGCTGGAAGAGTAATTCCATTTACTCATCCGCCTTTGTCGTTTAGTGACCGGAAGTGTATTCTGCTTTACTCATCCGTCTTGTCGTTTAGCGAGCGGTGGAGTACTTTGCTTTGCTTATCCGCCTTGTCGTCTAGTGGCTGGAAGAGTCACTTTGTTAAACACGTTTCAGCTCTGGACACTTAAAACATAAGCATTAAATACTAAAATACCCTTCTTAAGGGTATTTCCAAACGATTAAAAGCATAATTCATAATTCTCATTTAATAAGCATAATCAAATTACATTATCATATAACACATCATCAAAAACAAATTTATACTTAATCATCATTTAAGTCAACAATCTCCCCCTTTTTGATGATGACAATCTAAAAATTTGATTATATATACTCTCCCCCATAATCCTAGCTCCCCCACAATATATGCATTATATCCAGTTACAGATGCATACTTTATTCATAACTAGCATTCAGAATTATTACTTGCTAAACACGCTCAATCAAATATTTAATAATGTGCAATCTGTTCAGAACTTTAATCAAATAATGTGCAATCTGTTCAGAACTTAATCAAATAAATTTCTCATTCAGTAATAAACCATTCTCCCCCATTGACATTATCAAAAACAGTTGAAGAAACAATGCATTCAACACAGGGAAAGGAATAGAAGAGATTAAGAGAAAGTTAGATCAGAGTATGTGTAGTAACAAGTAATGTAGACTGTAAAAGAAGGTTACAACTAAGAACTTAAAAGGCATCACTTTTTGAAGAAATTTAGATAACGAATCCAAAAGGCTGTCTGAAGCCAAAAAGGAACGTCACGATTTGGACTGAAAAAGGCATCCACAAGAGCTGAACCAGAAGCAATGTCACTAGGAAGGAGGGGAGGTTGATAGACGATCATTGCCTGGCAGGGAGAGGGTTGCGGCTGTTGAGCAGCAGATGGAGACGGTCCTTGATAGACCACCAGGTCTAGACAGGGAGGTTCAACAGAAGGACCAGTAGAGATATCCATTGGACTAGCTGGCTCCTGAGATGGCTCACGAACAGGAGGATTAAATTGAAGTTCAGCCTCCTGAAGATCCAAAGGCATCAGACGACTATCTTCGGCAACCTCAGTCCGGAAAAAGGGAAGGACAAATTCTTCAAAGGGAGCTATTGGAACACTTGCAGAGCTAGAGGGAGCAGGGGCCGGAACCGGTTCAGGGGTTAATGCAGTAATTGAAGAACGAAGAGTTTCAAGTTCCTGAACAACCATTCTCCGATCAGCATCCAATTGCTGAGTCACTGATCCAAGACCAGTACTAAGAGTGGCAATGGAGGTTGTTAAATTCTTGGTCTGAGTCTCAACTTGAGACTGAAGAGCCTTAAGGTCACGGGAGAAAATTGTTGTATGCCTGTCCCACTTGTGATCCAGTTGACCCCTTTCCACAACAGAAGCTTCATGCAAAGCTGATTGGAGTTGACTGATCTTAGACTCAAAGTCTGACCTTAAATTTTCAAGACCTGTCTTCAACACAGTGAATTGGTCTTCGCTAAGAGTAAGTCTTCGTTGATAAAGAACAGGAGAGACCGAAGGAGGAGCAGGACGAGATGCAGGTGGACTTAAAGGAGCAGTTGGACGTGGAGGTGGAGATAGTGCTGGAGCTTCGGGAGTGACTGGGGAAGGTAGAGAGGGAATCAAAGGGGATGTTGGAGGAGAGGATTGACCTACAGGAGAGAGAGGGGCAGTAATAGGCAGTGTAAGCATTAACAGAGAGGAGGAAGGGGCTAAAGGTGGAGAGGATAGTTGGACTGGAGGTGGGATGGAGGATGCCAAAAGGGCATGTGGAGGAGACGTATGTGGAGCAGATGTTGCCTCAGAGGGATTGGCTGGAGAGTGAGGAGCACGGCGTCGGGGCACAATTGGAGGAGGTCGAGTGCGAGCGACCCGAGGACAAGGAGGGGATACATCAAAGGCAGGGATCTCAGAATCACCACCACCTTCTTGAACAGAGGATTCATCATCCAAAACCACGTTCTGTTTTCCTTTTCGTTTTGCAGCAATCATAGCAGTCCGCTGCTTGGACTGATCCAAAACCAATTTCCCTTGACGAGTCCTCTTAATTCCCAACCTAGTCATAGTTTCTTTGGAGTAGTAGCTGGTTTCTTTGAGACGGGTAGGATGCTCATCCTCAGGGAATTCAATCTGAATCTGCTGAAAGATCTTCATCAGAAGGAGATTATAGGGAAAGGAGGCAGAGGAGCTTGAAGAGACACTCTGAATCATTCGTCTCAAAATGATATATCCAATGTCAATCGGGGCCTTCATATAAATGGCATAAAGAATAACCAAATCCATGCTGCTAACATCATCATAATGACCACCCTTTGGTAAGACATTATAGCAGATCATTTGGTGAAAAAGACGAGCTCGAATGTTTAAATTTTTGCTCTTTAAGGGATTGGGAATGTCGTTTGGATCAAGAGAAATTTCTCTTAAAAATTGTTGACCATCTGGAAGTCGTAGAAAAGGAAGATCTTGTCCTATGCCAAAAATTTTCTTGTGTTGATCCAAATGGGGGGCGCCTAGAATCTCATTAATGAATTGAGAGGTTAGGACTATGTTTTTGCCATGCGCCTAGAATCTCATTAATGAATTGAGAGGTTAGGACTATGTTTTTGCCATGCACATAGCTCGAAATGTTGGCATAATCAGAAGGATAGCTTAGATTAGCATAAAACATCCTAATGGCAGAGGGGTAAAAGAAAGACTCAACCTCAAACAGCCCTAATAATCCAACATCAGTTAAGGGTTGTACAATGTTTAGAGGGACTAACTCGTTAGGAACCATACCACGTCCTGGAATCAACTTCCTATCCTTATAATCCCCGTGGTATCGGATTTCGGCAGCCTCGGTTAGGAAATAGAGCGACGGCCAACTGTCTGTTCGAGGGAAAACTCGTTCGGGGCGAACATTGTGTTTGGCTTTCTTTTGAGGTGGTGCAGTATCACCTCTAGACGACGATGCAAGATGATCATCAGCCATTGGAAAGGCTTTGCGATACTCATCAGCCATTTAAAAAAATTTGAGAAGATGACCTAGAGAGAAGGAGTTTACTGGTAGAGAGTTTACAGAAAGGCGCGAAAGATGAAGCATCTTGGCGAAGACATAGGAATTTAAAAGGACTCACACACTACCGACGAGATGAGGTCACACGTGTAAATCCAATAACCTCCGATTGGCGACACGTGACAGCAGATTAGAAAATATATCGCCCGGTCAGTGGAAGATGAATTTCACTTCCGGTGAATAGTAAGGAGACCGGAAGAAGTGAAAAATAAAGACAGAAACAGATAGGAAATCCTGAGTTTGCTTTAACTTTTCTGATACTTGAGAAGACCTAATCTTATTCTAATACCACAGAAGGTTTTCTCATCCAAAGGTTTTGTAAAAATATCTGCTAATTGATCTGCAGAATTAACAAACACTAAAGAAATATCACCCCTTTGAACGTGATCACGAATAAAGTGATATCTGACATCTATGTGTTTTGTTCTAGAGTGTTGAATAGGATTTTTAGAAATGTTAATAGCACTGGTGTTATCACACCGAATAGGAATCCTTTCATAAAACAGATTGTAATCTTCCAAAGTCTGTTTCATCCAAAGCATTTGAGCACAACAACTGCCTGCAGCAATATATTCACTCTCAGCAGTTGACAGTGCAACAGAATTCTGTTTCTTAGAATACCAAGACACTAGAGATTCACCCAAAAACTGACATGTGCCACTAGTACTTTTCCTATCAACTAAACTACCTGCATAGTCAGAATCTGAGTAGCCAATCAGATCAAAAGAAGTGCCTTTAGGATACCATAATCCTAAGTCAAGAGTCCCACATAAATATTTGAAAATTCTTTTGACAGCAGAGAGATGAGACTCCTTAGGGGCAGCCTGAAATCTAGCACAAAGACAGACACTAAAGAGTATATCTGGCCTACTTGCAGTCAGATATAGCAGAGAACCAATCATACCACGATATTTCTTAATATCAACATTTATTCCTTTTTCATCTTTATCCAATTTAGTTGTGGTACTCATAGGAGTCTTGGAAGACTTGACAGATTCTAAACCAAATTTCTTAAGGAGTTCCTTAATATACTTTTCTTGACAGAAGAAAATTCCATCAAGAGACTGACTAATCTGGAATCCTAAGAAAAACTTTAACTCCCCCATCATACTCATTTCAAATTCACTTTGCATGAGGGAGGAAAACTCATTACACAAGTGGACATTGGTTGATCCAAAAATGATGTCATCGACATAAATTTGAACCAGCAAAATATCATTGTCCTTTTGCATGGTAAACAGGGTTGAATCAGAGTTACCCTTTTTGAAATTTCTTTCTTCAAGGAAATTCTTCAACCTGTCATACCAAGCTCTAGGAGCCTGTTTAAGACCATAAAGAGCTTTTCTAAGTTTGTAGACATGACTGGGTTTATCAAATGATTCAAAACCTAAAGGCTGCTCTACATAAACTTCTTCCATAATATATCCATTTAAAAAGGCACTCTTTACATCCATTTGAAAGAGTGTGAAGTTTTTGTAGCAGGCAAAAGCTAGAAGCATCCTAATTGACTCTAGTCTAGCTACAGGGGCAAAAGATTCCTCAAAATCAATACCCTCTTCCTGAGAGTATCCCTTAGCAACTAGTCTAGCCTTGTTTCTTATAACAATCCCATTTTCATCCAATTTATTCTTAAATACCCATTTGGTTCCTATAATGGGATGATCCTTAGGCCGTGGAACAAGTTCCCATACCTTGCTCCTTTCAAACTGATTTAACTCTTCTTGCATGGCCATAATCCAATTTTCATCACTCTCGGCCTCTTCAAACTTCTTAGGTTCTATTTGAGAGATAAATGCCACATTGGCACAGAGATTCCTAAGAGAGGATCTAGTCTTAACTCCTAAAGAAGGATCACCTAAAATTTCCTCTATTGGATGACTTCTAATATATTTCCAATCTCTAGGAAGATCTGCAGATTCATCTTTAACAGGAATGATGTCCAAAGAAGTAGAAGATGGTTCTAAAGACTTTACAATTTGAGAAGGATCATTAGATTTTTCCACAGAAAGAGAATCAAGTTGATTGTCCAAAACATCATCCTCATCCACATTGATTGTGGGTTGAGGGGTCTCATCAAAATTGACATGAACAGATTCTTCAACAACAAGAGTTCTCCTATTGAAGACTCTATATGCTTTACTTGACAGAGAATAACCAAGAAAAATTCCAATATCTGATTTAGAATCGAATTTTCCTAAGTTATCTTTGGTATTTAGAATGAAGCATTTACTGCCAAACGCTCTAAAGTATTTGACAGAAGGGGTTTTTCCACTCCAGAGCTCATATGGAGTTTTCTCTAGGATAGGTCTTATTGAGACCCGATTAAGCACATAACAAGCTGTTGAAACAGCTTCTGCCCAGAAATATTTTGGAAGGGAATTTTCATTCAGCATAGTCCGAGCAAGCTCTTGGAGAGACCTATTTTTCCTCTCAACAACACCATTTTGCTGAGGGGTTCTAGGAGAAGAGAAGTTGTGTTCAATCCCATGTTTGAGACACAAGAGTTCGAATCTATCATTTTCAAATTCTCCACCATGATCACTACGAATAGCAATTATGGTGAGCTCCTTTTCATTCTGAACTCTTTTCCTAAAACTAGAAAAGATTTCAAAAGTCTCATCCTTAGACTTTAGAAAATGAACCCAGGTGAATCTAGAGAAATCATCTACGATGACAAAAGCATAGAATTTGCCTCCTAAGCTTGCTATATTAGAAGGACCGAAGAGGTCCATGTGAAGGAGTTGGAGAGGCTTAGAGGTAGATATCTCACTCTTAGATTTAAAAGAAGATTTGATCTGCTTGCCCATTTGACAAGCCTCACAGACTTTATCCTTTTCAAAGGATATCTTAGGAATCCCTCTAACTAAGTCATCCTTTGTAATCTTAGCTAAGGTATCCATTCCTACGTGTCCTAATCTTCTATGCCAAATCCAAGCATCATGAGAAGAATTAACAGCAAGGCATTTCTCATTAACATGCTCAACAACATCCATATCAATAACATAGATATTTTCTTTTCTATAACCAGTGAACAGAGTTTTATCATTAGATGCATCTTTAATTATGCAGGAGTTAGATTTAAAAATCACTTCATATCCTTTATCGCATAATTGACTAATACTAAGCAGATTATACTTTAATCCTTCAACTAACAGCACATTTTCAATAATGAGATTAACACTGTTACCTATATTGCCGATGCCAACAATTTTGCCCTTTTGGTTTCCACCAAAAGTAACATTTCCTTTCTTTTTGTTGACAACAGCAAACATGGTTGAGTCTCCTGTCATATGCCTCGAACATCCACTGTCGAGGTACCACTGATTTCTTTCAGGAGAACACTCAACCTGCAAAACAGAAATCAGGTTGTCTTCTTAGGTACCCAAATCTTTTGGGTCCTAGAGTTAGGCCTGGTTCCCTTAGGAACCCATTGTAATTTGCTACCTGATTTCATACTGTTTATTTTTAAAGGACATACAAAAGACTTATGTCCTACTTCATTACACATATGGCAGACAGTTGACTTAACAAAGTAATTCTTATAAGATTTCTTTTTGCAAAACCTGTCATACCCTAAGCCAGTTTTATCGACTTGCATTCTTTGATCACTTATCAACATGTTCAGTTTATTGCTACTAAGAGTCAATTTCTTAACAAAATAGTCTAAAAATTCATTTTTCTTTTTCAGTTCATACACTTCCTTTTCAAGCTGATTGTTTTCATTTTCTTGCTTCTCAATTAAGCTTGCATTTTCCTTTTTCAATGCATTGTACTTAGTCTTTAACATGCTGAATTGTTTTACTAGATCATTAAAAGCATCTACTATATCTCCATCATCGTCATCAATTTCACTGTCACTTAAGGTACAAGGAGATATAGAACTAACCTTATCTTCGTGAGCCATAAAACAGAGGTTAGCAACTTCCTCATCTTCTGAAGAGGAAGTGTCACTTTCACATTCATCCCAGGTTGCCTTCATGGCCTTCTTCTTGAACTTTTTGGGATATTTCTTCGCCTGAGGACAATCTGCCTTCATATGGCTAGGCTTGCCGCACCCAAAACAGGTGATTTCCTTCTCCTTTTGAGGTTTTTCACCCTTTTGGAATCTTCTTCCCTGCATTCTCTTCCTTTGGAGGAATTTGCTGAACCTCCTAGTGATGAGAGCTATATCCTCATCATCTTCATCAACTTCTTCCTCATCAGATTCTTCATGTTTACTGGATGAGGCAGAGGAGGCCTTCAGGGCGATGTCCTTTCTCTTAGAGATCTCTTTCTCTTTGAGGTCCTCCTTTTCATTTGCCCTCATTGTGATCTCATGCGTCATGAGAGATCCAATGAGCTCCTCAAGCTTCAAAGTTTTGAGATCCTTAGCTTCCTGAATGGCAGTCACCTTAGGTTGCCATGCTCTCGGTAGGCATCTCAGAAGTTTCCTTACCTGTTCTTCACCTGAGTAAATCTTACCAAGAGCTTTAAGACCATTAGTAATGTTAGTAAATCGAGTAAACATGGAACTTATAGTTTCTCCTTTTTCCATGGAGAACAGTTCATATTCATGAACTAACATGCTCAGTTTACTCTCTTTAACCTGATTTGTGCCCTCGTGTGTGACCTCAAGTAGATGCCAGATCTCTTGTGCACTCTCACACCCTTGTACTCTATTAAACTCATCTCTGTTCAGAGCACAGTACAGGGTGTTTATTGCCTTGGCATTCAGGCTCAGGTTCTTCTTATCAGTATCATTTAATTCGTGTGAAGCTTTGGGTATTCTAATACCATTTTCTGTTTTAAAAGCTATGTATGGACCATTTACTATATTATTCCATAAATCATAGTCCATAGCCTGAACGTAGATTCTCATCCTAGATTTCCAGTACACATAATCACTACCATCGAAGAATGGAGGTCTGGTGGTAGACTGACCTTCTATTTGTGAAGAGTGTGTGTTGAATGCCATTACGAATATCACAGTATATTCAAGATAAACTACTTAGACAATATATAACCTTGCTTTGATACCAATTGTAGGACCGTAATTGTCTAAGAGGGGGGTGAATTAGACTTTTTAATTTTACTAAAATTAAACTTAATTTCTCTTCTTGATTAAAATTTAAATTTAACACAAGTGCTCAAATAATGTAAAGAGAGAGAGAGAGAAATTCGACACCAGTATTTTTACGTGGTTCGGCCAAACTGCCTACGTCCACGCTTCAAGGCTCACCCCTTGAAGATCCTTAACCTTCTCCTCACGAGAATGACTAGATCGGGATTCCGGGCTCCGATCAATTGCCTTTACAATTCTGGATTGAACTTGCCGGGCGTCAATCCACTGCCTTTACAAATAATTTGTGTTTGTGAAATTGATCACAGACTACACTCTCACAGCAGAAATCTCAAGTTCGAGTTTAGAGAGATGTACAGAGTATGAAAACTTTTGCAGCTTAGGGCTATCAATTGAAAATTCGCAAAAGTTGTTACTTCGTGCTCTAAGCTCTGCTTAAATACTCTGTATCCTTTTGCTTCACAGAATTGAATGCTTCTACTAGGAATGGATAAAAGTTACCGTTGGGAAGCATCCGTATGAAAGCAGATGTCCGTTGCATTTAGGGTCGCTGTTCGTCGTCGCCAATTAAAGCTCTGGAGTTAATGTTGAAAACGACGTCACTGTAGTTTCGCGGCTAATTTGAATTCTGGCGGAAGACGAAACTGTTTTGTAGTCTTGAACCGCCATCGGAAGATGCAACATAAGAATCTTGAACCGGCATCGGGTAAGAAAGCGAATAAGACTTGAACCGGCATCGGATAAGTAATTGTAAACACTGTCGGATGATTAAATCGTAGATGTCTTCCGCCTTTGTCGTTAGTGACCGGAAGTGTATTCTGCTTTACTCATCCGTCTTGCGTTTAGCTATCGGTGAAGAACTTCATTTTTGCTTATCCGCCTTGTCGTCGACGGTGGAGTACTTTGCTTTGTATCCGCCTTTGTCGTTTAGTGACCGGAAGTGTATTCTGCTTTACTCATCCGTCTTGTCGTTTAGCTATCGGTGAAGAACTTCATTTTGCTTATCCGCCTTGTCGTCTAGTGCTGGAAGAGTAATTCCATTTACTCATCCGCCTTTGTCGTTTAGCGAGCGGTGGAGTACTTTGCTTTGAAGAACTTCATTTTGCTTATCCGCCTTGTCGTTTAGTGACCGGAAGTGTATTCTGCTTTACTCATCCGTCTTGTCGTTTAGCTATCGGTGAAGAACTTCATTTTGCTTATCCGCCTTGTCGTCTAGTGGCTGGAAGAGTAATTCCATTTACTCATCCGCCTTTGTCGTTTAGTGACCGGAAGTGTATTCTGCTTTACTCATCCGTCTTGTCGTTTAGCTATCGGTGAAGAACTTCATTTTGCTTATCCGCCTTGTCGTTTAGTGACCGGAAGTGTATTCTGCTTTACTCATCCGTCTTGTCGTTTAGCTATCGGTGAAGAACTTCATTTTGCTTATCCGCCTTGTCGTCTAGTGGCTGGAAGAGTAATTCCATTTACTCATCCGCCTTTGTCGTTTAGTGACCGGAAGTGTATTCTGCTTTACTCATCCGTCTTGTCGTTTAGCTATCGGTGAAGAACTTCATTTTGCTTATCCGCCTTGTCGTCTAGTGGCTGGAAGAGAAGAGTAATTCCATTTACTCATCCGCCTTTGTCGTTTAGCGAGCGGTGGAGTACTTTGCTTTGCTTATCCGCCTTTGTCGTTTAGTGACCGGAAGTGTATTCTGCTTTACTCATCCGTCTTGTCGTTTAGCTATCGGTGAAGAACTTCATTTTGCTTATCCGCCTTGTCGTCTAGTGGCTGGAAGAGTAATTCCATTTACTCATCCGCCTTTGTCGTTTAGCGAGCGGTGGAGTACTTTGCTTTGCTTATCCGCCTTGTCGTTTAGTGACCGGAAGAAAGAATCACTTTGTTAAACACGTTTCAGCTCTGGACACTTAAAACATAAGCATTAAATACTAAAATACCCTTCTTAAGGGTATTTCCAAACGATTAAAAGCATAATTCATAATTCTCATTTAATAAGCATAATCAACAGAATCACTTTGTTAAACACGTTTCAGCTCTGGACACTTAAAACATAAGCATTAAATACTAAAATACCCTTCTTAAGGGTATTTCCAAACGATTAAAAGCATAATTCATAATTCTCATTTAATAAGCATAATCAAATTACATTATCATATAACACATCATCAAAAACAAATTTATACTTAATCATCATTTAAGTCAACAGACATATGCTGCCAAAACAAGTACAAGCATAAGTCGCCCCCTAACTCCTAAAAAGTACACGAGGGACACAATGTGTAACGACCCATCTTCCCAGTAAGATATTGTCCGCTCTGGGGATTGGGCCGCAACCCAATATCCTCCCCTCACGGCTTTGTTTGGCGAGAACTTCCCGGAAGGTCATCCAACCTGAAATTGCTCTCGCCGAAGCACTTTTAACTTCGGAGTTCTTATGGGATCCGTTGTCAATTGTGCTCCAAAACGCGTCTTGCTATCTTGGGAGGGATCTCTTACATATGTTTCATTTTCACATACTTCCCCAAGCGATGTGGGATTGTGACGACCCTACTTTCAATGACCGAACCCTCCGGTCCAACCCTCTGGGATCCGCGAAGTTTTAACCCATCTCCGACCCCAAACAATCGGGCACTGTCTCTGAGGCGGAGAATGGGTGGTTCCACCACATACGTGTCAAGTCGGGTCATCACAATCACCCCCCCTCGGGGGCCCAACGTCCTCGTTGGCCACATTTCCGGTTGGGTACAGGTTCTGATACCATTTGTAACGACCCCTCTTCCCAGCAAGATATTGTCCGCTCTGGGGATTGGGCCGCAGCTCAATATCCTCCCCTCACGGCTTTGTTTGGCGAGAACTTCCCGGAAGGTCACCCAACCTGAAATTTCTCTCGCCGAAGCACTTTTAACTTCGTAGTTCTTATGGGATCCGTTAGAAATTGTGCTCCAAAACGCGTCTTGCTATCATCTCCGACCCCAAACAATTGGGCACTGCCTCTGAGGCGGAGAATGGGTGGTTCCACCACATACGTGTCAAGTCGGGTCATCACACAATGTACAGGACAACAAAGGAGTTAGCACGAGACAATGGAGAAAAACATGCAATGATACCAACTGGGATCAAGAATGCCAACACCTTGATGTCCATTAAGTAAGAAGGCCAAGTTGGAGTGATGTTTATTGACACTAGCAACAATTGGTATGTATTTGCTTGCATAAGTTGAGTCCAGCAAACACAAACTTCTGCCACTACATCCTAATAGGGCTTGACGATATCAAAGCTAATACGACTGTTCGTAACAACACAACAAGCTGCCAAGCCGTTGATACTACAAGTGTGATTGCAGAGCCTTCCATTTTGTTGAAAATTGAGAAGAGACTTGTTTTTTTTTTTTTTTTTTTAATTTCTCTTTCAATAAATCAAAACTAATAATCGTTCTGATACATTGAAACACAATCTTCAGAAACCTTCAAATTGCATCAATTGTTGAAAAGTCGAATGCACTTGAAAAAGAAAAATGAGCGAAAATAACGAACACCAATATATTACTTAGAAAACCTTAAACGAGGCAACCTTGAAAGAAAATTTCAACCCAAGCTCTACAATCCTTGGGCTTAGCCCATGAAGCTTCCAACCCATCTTAGGTCCCGAATCATAGATTTGATCCATTTCTATGCTTAAAACTATCATCAATAAGTACAAGTCAAGTTCACCAACAACTTTCAGAATATCATCAGCCCCTTCCTTACATATTTGAAGAAACGTCAACGACGGTCCAAAAATTCTAAAGTAACATGACCAAATCAAAAGAAAACTAATTATATTGTATTGCCTAGTCCTACTTTTCATTCGATTGATCTAGTCTTGCTGGAAGTAAGAGTAGTTGCCTTGCCGTGCTTGTTGGGGCCAGCTCGTCTGACATGGGGCAGAATCGTTTTGAATTTATTTAAATATTATTAAATTTTCTTAATTACAAGTCAAGGTCTTTCGGTCAAGTCATCTTCATTCAATTGATCAAAGTTGCTGTTGAGTAAGGAGAATAAATTGAGGAATTTTCATTTGAAGAAGATCAAGTTAAACAACCCACAGCAATGGCTGAAATCTGTCTCTTTCTTCTTCTTCCTCTTCTTCTTTCAGCAGTTTTTTCTGCAGAAGCTCAGCGACGAGAATCCAACATAAGCTTAGGATCTTCCTTATCTCCTACCTCCAACTCTTTTTGGCTTTCAGCCTCTGGTCTATTTGCCTTTGGTTTTTACAGGCAGGGAAATGGCTACAACGTCGGAGTCTTTATCGCCGGAATACCCCAAAAGACGGTGGTTTGGACGGCCAACAGAGACGACCCACCTGTCTCCGGTGACTACAGGTTACTTTTCTCAGGCAACGGAAAAATTCTTCTCCGGTCAGCACAGGGCCAGGACACACCCGTCGTAAACCTTGTCCAGTCAGCCACCTCTGCTTCCATGCTCGACTCAGGAAACTTCGTCATTTACAACTCTGACTCTGAAATTACATGGCAGAGTTTTTCAAATCCAACAAATACCCTTTTGGCAGGTCAGTTTCTTGCGGCTGGGTCTGAGTTGTTTTCTAGTGTATCGGATTCAGATCAATCAACGGGGATGTTTCAACTGGCTATGCAAGAAGATGGCAACCTTGTACAGTATCCAATGGAAAGGACGTTAGCATCTGCTTATTACTCGACCGGAACAGTTGGTAGAGGTGATAATGTGACACTCCATTTAGAGGATGATGCCTCTCTCTTCTTGCTTAATGGCACTGGAGCAAACATAGTGAACATATCAATCGGAGGCTATCCAAGAACAAATATGATCTATCTCCTGAGAATCGATCCTGATGGCATTTTTAGAATATATTCTTATAATTTAACCCGAAACGGAACTCAGGCTGTGATTTATTCATCTTCAGACGACAAATGCGTTGCCAAAGGTCTGTGCGGGCTAAACAGGTTCTGCGATGCAACGGAGAACAAAGCTACCTGCGTTTGTCTTCCTGGGTTTGCGCCCATACAGCAAGGCAACGTGAGTTCAGGATGCGAAAGAAATTTCACAGCAAAAAGCTGCAAAACCACTGCTGGAAGCGCCGACTATTCCATTCAGTTAGTAATCAATACTGTTTGGGAGGAACATTCTTATTTTTCCATGCCTGCACTCACGACTGAGGACTGCCAAAGAGCCTGTCTTGAAGACTGTAACTGCGAAGCAGCCATGTTCAAAGACAGAGTTTGCGCAAAGCAGAGGCTTCCTTTGAAATTTGGTAAAAGAGACATGAGCTATTCCAATCAACTTTTGGTAAAGGTAGGTGTTAGTGATTTTACACCTTAACGCAAGTACACTTGTCGCTAACGAAATAATAGAGTAAGTAAAGTATCGATCCCACGAGGATATTGTTAATTGTATTTAAATTGCTATAAAAATTTTATAAAAATATAAAAATGATAAATGAAAATACTTAGAAATAAGACCAGATTATGATGTAACAAAATAAAATAGGATAAACGAGATAGAATCAATAAAAGAAAGCCTTGGTTAGGGTTGATTTCCTCTTTACATGCAATTATTATTGACGCTACAGCAGAGTCTTGAACAGCAAGAATAAAAATATTTATAGGTTTCTTTCGAATTGCCTATTTAAATTCAATTTTAGAATTAACTACATTGAATTTCTTTAAACTCTATTCTTAATGCCAATTGAATTAACGTTAACTACCTTGTAACGTATTAATCCAATTAATCAATCGTGCATCTTAACATTTATATTTACCTGTCGATAAAATATAAACATGAAACATCAAACTATCTGTCGATATGAATTGAATTAGACGAGGAATATCACGAAAGATTGTTCCAAACAAAAATGCATTAGCAATGCTACAGTATTAATCACAGAACAACAAGAATTCTTATATTTCTAGGGTTCCGTCGAATTGCCTAGATAAATTCGTTTTAGAATTTTCTTTTCGATTTTGAAAAGACAAAAACTTAATTTGAATTTTCTTGTGAACCTATTCTTAAATGCCAAATAGATTAATGTTAGCCATTTTGCAACACTTTTAATCTATTCAATTTCTCATAAATCTTTAATTCCTATTTACCTATCGATACAATAGGAATATGTGAAATCAAAATTGTCTATCGACATAAATTGAATTAAGCAGTTCAAATCATGAGAAATCATTCAATGAAAAATACGTAGAATTCATAGATCAATCATAAAACATGTAATGAGCACTTTCTCTCCTAATCAAGAAATAAGTTTAGCTACTAAACATAATAAAAAAATAAAACTAAAAACAATAACATAAAAATAATAAAATAAGAGAAGAAGACGAAATTCAGAAGAACGTCGTCAGTGCTCTTCTGGATCCAGAGCTCCTTGCCCTATTCCTGCAGCTTCGCTAGAATACCCATTTTCTTTAGAAAAATATCCCTTTTAATTATGCATGCCATCTTCTCTTTCTCTCTCCATTCTCATTTATTGTTCCACCTTTTGAGTGGATATTTCCAGAATTTGTTTGCCTTTTCTCTCTCTTCATAATCCTTTCTGTTGAGTGATTTTGTTTTGTCTTTTTTTGCTACCCTTGTTAAGCCTTCTTCCGCTGCCCAATGTTTTGTCTTTTAGTGGTGCCCATTTGTACATCTTCCGCTGCTTTTAACTTTTCGCTTCTTTCGCTGACCGCTGCCCAATTTCACATCTTTTGCTGCCCAGAATACCTTATTTTCTTCACATCATCCGCTGCCCCAGTTTTAGCCTTTTTCCTTCACATCGACCGCTGGATTTTGTCTTTTTCTGCTGCCCCTTTGTATTTCTACCGCTGCCCAGTTTTTTAAATCATCCGCTACCCAGCTTTTGCCTTCTTCCGCTGCTTTGCAAAATATCCGCATGATTTCTTGATTTCCTCCTTTATTTATGGTAACCAATATTTCTCTGATTTGTTTTCTCTTTTTCCATAATTTTCAGCTCCTTTGAATTTGATTTTCCCACTAATATTTTGGCATTCAAATATAAAAATATAAAATTTAAATTAAATAGACAAAAATCTGCTTTTAAGAGAAAATCTGTATAAAATAAATTGAATTCCATCAAAACACTAATGTTGCAGCATTACATAGCAATTGTATTAAATTAATACCAATTTCTTTATACATTCACTCAAATCATACAAGTTTTATCAATTAAATATTATATAAAATAACTCTAATTTAAGAGTTATCAGTAGGCAACCCGGCTTCCAGTACTGTTAATCCTTCTCAAGGAAGCAAAAAGAGGTAAGAAATGACATCCTAATAGTATGCATTGTTCTTGCTGCTTTGGCATCGTTAATGATCATAACTTCTGGCCTAGTAATCTACAAATCCTGCCATTCCGCGTATAAAAGAGTATCGAGAAGAGAAGAAGTCGGACTGAGCGAGAATATTTCTCCACAATCGTTCACCTATTTAGAGCTCGAGACAATAACTAATGGATTCAAGCATGAGATTGGCGCAGGAGCATTCGGAACAGTTTATAAAGGAACAGCATTGAATGGAGTAAAAGAAATGGCTGTGAAGAGATTAGATAAAGTTTCAGACCGAGCTGAGAGAGAGTTTCGAACCGAGGTTGCGATAATCGGCAGAACTCATCACAGAAATCTGGTTCAGCTTCTTGGGTATTGCTTAGAAGGGCCTCATCGGCTATTAGTGTATGCATACATGAGTAATGGGTCTTTAGCAGACGTACTCTTCACAGCTGAAAATAAACTTTCATGGGAAGAAAGGATGGAAATCGCCAAAAACATTGCGAGGGGAATTCTATACCTGCACGAAGAATGCGAAATGGAGATCATTCATTGTGACATTAAACCTCAAAACATACTCATCGACGAGCATCTATGCCCGAAGATATCCGATTTCGGATTGGCAAAGCTGCTGAAGCCTGATCATTCAAAGACCTACACTGGGATTCGAGGAACACGAGGGTATGTCGCACCAGAATGGCATAGAAATCTCCCCGTCACAGTGAAAGCTGATGTCTTCAGCTACGGAATTGTGTTGCTCGAGTTGATAGCTCAACGGCGGAATTTCGATTGCAACCGGTCGGAAGGCGAAATTTTACTCGAAGAATGGGCTTTTAATTGTTGTGAAGGCGGGGAAGTAGAGAAACTAGTAGGAGAAGAGAAATTTGAAAGGGGGAAACTAGAGAGAGTGGTCAAAATAGCTCTTTGGTGCATTCAAGACCAGCCGTCAATGAGGCCTTCCATAAAGAAGGTTCTTCTGATGTTAGAAGGCACAGTGGAAATCCCAGCTCCTCCTAGTCCTACTTCTTTTCTAAGTGCCCTCTCATTTTGCTGTGAAATGAAGTACGCAAGTGTTTCATAAAATCTATTACACTTTTTGCAACAAAAATGCTCCATGAATATGCATTCTTTGATTCATTTATACATTAGACTTAGTAAGCAACATTGACACTGCTGAGAGGAATCTTAAAAGATGACATCAATACCAAATCAACAGATGTTTCATTCCTTCTTGGATTTGGACTTCATTTAGGATCATCTTTTATTTGCAAAAGCCAGTTGAAGACTTCATTAAAAAAAAACTAAATTTTAGGTTTAAAATGTAGGTAATCCTAATGAGATCAGAAGATGACATGCAAATGAGATCGAACCTTCCGTTTGATAGTCTACTGTTCGTGGTTCTGATATACTAAAAACTTGATATTAGCTAGAATTCAAGTTATTTTGTAATTCAAACATATATTTATTACATTAAATTAGATTTTAAATTGAGATTCTCAACATTGTGTCTATCGGCATGATCCAAAAAAAAAAAAAAAATTGGTTCATACAAAATTTTAAGACAAACAAATTATTAGAACTTTCAACCTAACAAGTACGCAAAGAAACCATATTTTTACAATGGTTTTGATCACAAAAATATACACCCACTTAAGCTTAGTTTGTCTTTTATTGATCAAACTAAAAAAACAAATATAACCCAAATCAAAACAATCTAACCAGCAATTGAGCAGTTGATGTCACTTTATCATAACATGGATAAATATAAATAAAAAGTAGATGCATGTGACTGAATTTCCTAGCAATATGCATGGCAACAATAGTAAGTCCTTCTCTGGTCCCTCCGACCAAGTCAAGCAGAAAAGACAATGACTTTCATGCACCATGCAGCCGTCAACCGCGTAGCATTCATTGCTCTCTCTATCTCTGTCTCCTTTCTCGTTCGTAATTTCGACTGATTTTTGTTTTTTGATTGGAACTGGTAATTCCTTGCGTGGTTATATCATTTGTTTGAGGTATTGAGCATAGATTGTCTCCATTTCCATGGCTATGGCTTTTACTTTTGCTCTGTTCTTGTGTGTTGCTTTTCTACTTTTAATGGAATCTGGAGCTCAATCAATCAATTCTACAGAAATTAGGTTGGGCTCCTCGCTCTACGCAACGGAACTTCTTCGTGGCTCTCGCCCTCTGGCTTTTTCGCCTTTGGTTTCTTCCCACAGGGAGATTGATGGGGTGTGTGGCTAATTAATCTGAATTCTAGCCAGAATACAATTGTGTGGACTGCCAATCGAGACCATCCACCCGTTTCCATCGATAGTATGATGGATTTATCAGTCGACGGTAAGCTTCTTCTTTTGACTGATGTGGCGATCCCCTAAGCTTTTAAATCATTATTAAAAGATTTTATGAATTATTTTATGCATTTTTTTATTTTATTTTATTTTCCTAAATTAGTTGACTATTTTATTTAAGGTTGTATTCCGAATTTTCAATTATTCAATTATTATTCAAGATTCAGAAAATTAGGGTTTCTCTTGGTTTCTCTTGCGAGAGAGTTTTTTTCATTCGTTCCCGCATCCCGCTGCGTCAGGTGGTATCAGAGCTGTTTTCAGTTCAGTCTGCGATGGCCAGTTCAGGAAGCAATCACGTCCCGAACGTCGTTCAGGAAGTGGGAGTCTTGCAAGCCGGATTAGAGGCTCAAGAGGCGGCATTTAAAAACTTGGAAGAAAACGTTGATCAACGATTCCGGCGTATCGAGCAGCGCCTTGAAGACTTGATTGGTCGTTTTGACACCCTAGGATTTGATGCCAACAGAAACAGAGATGGTGAGAGGGTTCGTCCGAGAGATGAGACTGCTCAAGGCGAACGCTATGAACTACCTGTTCCTGCGAATAATCTAAGACGACCTATACTCAATTATGAGGTTGATTCAGACGAAGAAGAAGAAGAGTTGGAGACATTGGAAAATCGCTACGATCGCAACGGCGGCGGCGGATACGGCGGCGGTCATGGCAGATTTGGCGGTGGTCGTGGCAGATTCGGTGGCGGTCATGGTAGATTTAATAATTATGATTATCATGCTGTCGAAAACGAGTTTAATCTGAAGGTGGACATCCCTAGCTTCAACGAAAATTTAAAAATTGAAGATTTCATCGATTGAGTTGCCGAGGTTGATCGATTCTTCGAATACATGGAGATTCCGGCAGAAAAAAGGGTGAAATTAGTGGCGTGCCGATTGAAAGGCGGAGCTTCTGCATGGTGGGAGAGATTACAAAATAGGCGCTATCGAGAAGGCAAACAACCCGTTAGAACTTGGGCTCGGATGAAACAGTTACTATGGGCGGATTTCTTGCCCCCTGATTATGAGCAGATCCTCTTCCAACAGTATCAACATTGTCATCAAGGTCAGAAAACTGTTTATGGTTATACAGCTGAATTCATGAGATTGGTAGAAAGGAATGACCTGCGAGAAAGCGAAGGGCAACAAGTGGCTCGGTATTTGGATGGGCTGAAGCCCTATATTCGAGATAAAATTAGGGTTCACGTTTTACGAAATCTGAATGAAGCGAAGAACATGGCGATAAAGGCTGAACTGATGATCCAAGAGAAACAGAGCAACAATAGTAGGTTTGACTCGAGCAGGCGTACTTACGGGAATGAAGGGTTTCAGAAAAATAATACGGAGAAAGAAAAATCAGTTTCTAACATTCCAGCTCGCTCAGAACAGAGAGAAGATAAATCGGTTGGGAAGCGAGTGGTAACCGAAAATAAAGAAGCGCCAAAATCAATCAACCCCTATGCGAGGCCTATTCCTGGAAAGTGTTTCTGATGCAATCAGCCGGGTCATCGATCGAACGAGTGTCCAAATCGGAGAGCAGTAAACATCGTTGATAGGGATGAACATGAGCAAGAAATTTGTTGTGAACCCGATGGTGACGAGGATGCATTTGAAGAGGAGGACGAAGAGAGGGAAGATGAAGCGTTTGTGATTCAAAAATTAATGCTTACTCCTAAACATGAAGATTGCTCCTAGAGACATCAATTGTTTCGTACCAGGTGCACTATCAACGGTCGACTCTTTGATTTGATCATCGACAGTGGTAGTTGCGAAAATATTATTGGCAAAGAGGCTGTAGAGACGTTACAATTACCGGTAGAGAAGCATCCTACCCCATACTCGATTGGATGGATCAAGGCAGCCGAGAAGATTCAAGTAAAAGAACGTTGCAAGGTACCATTTTCGATTGGTAAATATACGGATGAGGTATACTGTGATATTGTGGATATGGATGCATGTCACCTTCTGTTTGGTAGACCGTGACAATTTGACGTAGAAGCTCAACATGCCGGCAAAGAAAACGTCTATAAATTGGAAAAGGATAGAATGAAGTTCACGTTGCTCCCTCTAAAGGCAAAGCACCGTCCTAAAACTTCTAAAGTAGAGGGACGATCTTTCCTTACTATTACCCAGACGAATCATGAAATGGAGGAAGCAATTAAAGAATCTCGGGAAGCTTATGCGCTAGTTATGCGGCAAATTCTAGTAGTTGGTGAAAAAGAGCAGTCGTCGATCGAGCTACCCCGAGACGTCAGCTTGTTACTGGACGAGTTTGTTGACATCATTCCCGAGGAGCTGCCGAGTGGTTTACCACCCATGAGAGACATTCAGCACTACATCGACTTGATTCCGGGGGCTAGTTTACTGAATTTACCTCACAACCGGATGAGTCCTAAGGAGAGTGAAATTCTCCAACAAAAGGTGCAAGAGCTTCTAGAGAAAGGACATATCAGAGAGAGTATGAGTCCGTGCGCTGTTCCTGCCTTGCTTACTCCAAAGAAAGATATGTTAGACCAATTAAGTGGAGCTCGTATATTCAGCAAAATTGATCTAAGGAGCGGATATCATCAGATCAGAATTCGACCCGGTGATGAGTGGAAAACAACCTTCAAAACGAGAGAAGGGCTTTACGAGTGGCTGGTCATGCCATTTGGATTGTCCAACGCCCCTAGCACATTCATGTGTATAATGAATCAGGTACTCAAACCTCTTATTGGGCGATCTGTGGTCGTATATTTTGATGATATATTAATTTATAGTAAGACGGAAGAGGAGCATCTAATGCACTTGCGTGAAGTCCTCGGCATCCTACAGGCCAATTAATTATTTATTAATCTGAAGAAATGCAATTTTGTCACTCAGAAATTATTGTTTCTCGGATTTATTATCGGGGCAGATGGTATTCAAGTCGACGAGGAAAAAATCAGAGCCATCAGAGAATGGCCTACACCAAAATCAGTGACCGAACTGAGAAGTTTTCTTGGATTGGCCAGTTTTTATCGGCGGTTTATTAAACATTTCAGCTCCTTTGCAGCACCTCTCACAGAGTGCCTGAAGAAAGGAAAATTTATGTGGGCAGAAGAAGCTGAGGCGAGCTTTGCGTTATTAAAGGAGAAGCTTTGTACAGCCCCGGTATTAGCTCTTCCTGACTTTAATAAATTATTTGAAGTTGATTGTGATGCAAGTGGTGTAGGTATTGGAGCCGTCTTATCCCAAGAAAAATGCCCGATTGCATTTTTCAGTGAAAAATTGTGTCAAGCTAGACGTACGTGGAGCACTTATGATAAAGAGTTTTATGCAGTTGTACGCGCCTTGCGAACATGGGAACATTATCTGGTCGGAAAGGAGTTCGTCTTATTTTCTGATTGTGATGCCCTTAAACACTTGAATAATCAGACCCGAATCAGCAAGGATATGCATGCGAGGTGGGTTCAGTTCCTACAGAAATTCCCGTTCAAGCTACGACATAAGGCAGGCGTTCAAAATAAAGTCGCTGATGCATTGAGCAGGAGAGAAATGCTAATGGTGACCTTAACCAACGAAATCGTGGGGTTTGAATGTTTGAAAGATTTATATCAATCGGACCCCGAATTTATGGATGTTTGGAGCAAATGCAGTGGCGGCCAGCCTTACGTGGATTATTACTTACATGATGGTTTTCTGATGAAAGGCAACCAGCTATGTCTCCCGCAATCATCCCTACGGGAGAAAGTCATTCGAGATTTGCATAGAGGGGGTTTAGCAGGGCATTTGGGTAGGGACAAAACTATATCTGCAGTTAGTGAGCGATTCCATTGGCCCCATCTACGCCGAGATGTTAGCAGAGTCGTGCAGAAGTGTTACGTTTGTCAAACAGCAAAGGGGCAGTCGCAAAATACTGGACTCTATATGCCATTACCCATGCCAGACAACATTTGGGAGGATCTCTCTATGGATTTCGTCCTCGGATTACCTAGAACCCAGCGGGGATTTGATTCTATTTTTGTGGTGGTTGACAGATTTTCGAAGATGTCACAGTTTATTCCCTGCAGGAAAGTTGCCGATGCGCAGAATGTGCCTCGGTTATTCTTCAAAGAGGTAGTGCGTTTACATGGAGTTCCAAAATCTATTACGTCTGATCGAGATAGTAAGTTTCTCAGCCATTTTTGGAGGACACTATGGAAGATGTTTGGTTCCTCACTTAACTACAGTACTACTGCCCACCCTCAGACAGACGGGCAGACTGAAGTTACGAATAGAACGTTGGGAACTTTACTCCGGAGCATATGCACAGATAAACCGAAGCAATGGGACATCGCTCTACCTCAAGCAGAGTTTGCGTACAACAGCGCCGTTCACAGGACAATAGGAAGGTCTCCTTTCTCTATCGTTTATACGAAACCGCCCCAGCACACCCTTGACTTGATTAAACTTCCCAAGACTTCGGATTCTAACATCAATATTCCAGCAAAACACATGGCAGAACAATGGCAAAATGTCACATCGGAGGTCAAACAGAGAATTGAGGAGTCCAATGCCAAGTATAAAGCAGCAAGAGATAAACATCGACGTAAAAAAATATATGTTGTGGGAGATCAAGTGATGGTGTTTCTTCGCAAGGAACGGTTCCCGATCGGCAAATACAATAAATTGCAACCTAAGAGGTACGGACCGTATCGGATAGAGAAGAAAATCAACGATAATGCTTACGTCATTGGCTTACCAAACAACATGGGCATATCCAAGACATTTAATGTGGCAGACATCTTTCCTTTCTATCCGGACGATGAATTGGCATACCCGGAAAACTCGGGGTCGAGTTTTTCTATGGTGGAGGAGAATGATGTGGCAATCCCCTAAGCTTTCATATCATTTTTAAAAGATTTTATGAATTATTTTATGCGTTATTTTATTTTATTTTATTGTCCTAAATTAGTTGACTATTTTATTTAAGGTTGTATTCCGAATTTTCAATTATTCAATTATTATTCAAGATTCAGAAAATTAGGGTTTCTCTTGGTTTCTCTTGCGAGAGAGTTTTTTTCATTCGTTCCCGCATCCCGCTGCGTCATTGACTGAGGAAAATTGGAAGCCCATTGCCGAGGGGATAGCACCTGCAGGTTCAGCTGCCATGCTGGATTCTGGTAATTTCGTGCTTTATGATTCCAATTCCTCTGTTAATTGGGAAAGCTTTGATCACCCTACAGACACCATTTTAGGAGGTCAGATCCTAACTCGTAGCCATCAGCTGGTTTCCAGTGAATCTGCATCGAATCAATCAAGCGGGCGTTTTTGCCTTTCGATGCAAGGGGATGGCAATCTGGTTGCTTACCCTTTCAACACCCCCAATGGAACTGAGGACTCTTACTGGTCCAGTGGAAAATGAAGAAAATTTCTGCAATGGTGAAGAGCTGGAAATTTCTGAAAATGAAGAAAAATAAGAGATTTTCTTTTGTAGGTTACGTGGGCCGAGCATGCAGATTACGATGAGAGCCTTTTTCATCAATTGTACCGGCCTCTTCTAAGCTCCGGCATGGCCTTCGGCGCCCAGCGGTGGTTGGCCACTCTCCAGCGGCAATGCGAGTGTCTCCACATTCTCATTTCCTCCGCCAACCCCTCTCGCGATCATGCAGGTGAAGAATTGGATCATAATTATTCCATTGATGTGCGTGACTTCGATTGAGCTACTCTGTTAGGTGTTTACGTAAAAAAATTGAACGCTGCAGCGATTACTGCTGGTGGCCGGAGAAGCATGCTGAAGTTGGCGCAAAGGATGACAAACAACTTGTGCGCCGGAGTTTGCGCTTCGACGGTGCACAAGTGGAACAAACTGAAATCGTGATTAGTTACGTTGGTGTCGTAACATTGATCGTGACACCAATAGTAAACAGCAATAATGGACAAAATAAAATGCGTAAAGTAAGGAGACACAAAATTGTTAACGCAGTTCGGCAACCAGCCTACGTCTGCGAGGTCACGCCCAGACATAAAAATATTTCAATGAGTTCAAAAAGTTACAATACAATCGGACTTATACAAATAAAGACTCCTTCTTATCTTTGTCGCCGTCTCTAGCTAACTTCCCCAAAGAAACTGTTTTTACGAGATCCCCTCGACTTAAGATCGACCTCTCCCGAGATCTAAATGCGACAAACTCTCTTTGTCGATATTGACTCCTCCCGGAATCCGTGTATGGCAAGATCCCCTTGCCCACGATAAGAATGACAAGCTCCCTTGTCAATAAATAGAACTCCTCCCGAGTCCCAGTGTTGTCTCCTCCTGAGACTGATCTTTAATGAAGAATAAAATAGGATTGCACCTATGACACCGTTTGTGACACCAACCGTTGTCGTAGGATGCAACCAACCTTCACACTCTTATAACAATGAAATCCAACAGCAACAGAGGTAGAGTGTATACAACAATCTCACAGAGATCGAAACAACCAAAAACACACTCACTTGCTAAGGTCAGAGAGGAAAGAAAACCTGCGGCTCATGACACAAGAAATATATGAGAGAATACTAATAATCCGCCATGATATTCTGTGAAGAGTAGATGTTTAAATATATTTGCAGCAGATTGTCGTTCCAGAACAGCAAGCACAGCATAAGGAAACTCAATCTAAAAAATCAAACTCGTGACACCCTTTGCGACACATATGGAAAGTACCAAAATAAAAACATATTTGGAACCCAGAATAGTTGGATTATGATTCTTGCTCTGTGTAATGATATCCAGAATTCATAAACTTTAAATCAACCTTCCACAGATAAATATAATTGATAACTTGATTTCCAAGTAACTTTCCAAATAACAAACTTTCTTTATTTTTCAAGGTTACCAAAAACAAATATTCTGCATAGTTTTGGTAACATAATTTCCAATAAATCTGTCTGCTTTGCAATTGAATAATATAGCAATCTATATTTAATTTCCAAGATAAATTAAATATCTACTTTAATTAATTTTGCCAAACAAATCTATGCCAACACATATTTACATTAACAATCTCCCCCTTTGGCATTTTTTGGCAAAATCATTAACTCCCCCTGAATGCTGGATGTAGGGACATAAAACGCTCCCCCTAAATACTTGCAATAGTAGATCACGCTCAAAACACTATACATGACATGCACATCATATCCCAGCAATCAGTGTAAATTACTTCCCCTTTTTGCCATAAAAGGACAAAAAGATAACAGAAGACTAAAAGATCCATCAAAGCATATAAAGTAGCCATCATTTCAAGACAATAATGAGCAGCGCAACAGTAAATAAAAACAAAAAAAAAAAAAAAAAAAAAAAAACAAAAAAAAAAAAAAAAAAAAAAACAAAAAAAAAAAAAAACAAAAAAAAAAAAAAAAAAACAAAAAAAAAAAAAAAAAAAAAAAAACAAAAAAAAAAAAAAAAAAAACAAAAAAAAAAAAAAAAACAAAAAAAAAAAAAAACAAAAAAAAAAAAAACAAAAAAAAAAAAAAAAAAAACAAAAAAAAAAAAAAAAACAAAAAAAAAAAAAAAAAAACAAAAAAAAAAAAAAAAAAAAAACAAAAAAAAAAAAAAAACAAAAAAAAAAAAAAAAAAAAAAAACAAAAAAAAAAAAAACAAAAAAAAAAAAAAACAAAAAAAAAAAAAACAAAAAAAAAAAAAAAAAAAAACAAAAAAAAAAAAAAAAAAAAAAAACAAAAAAAAAAAAAAAAAAAACAAAAAAAAAAAAAAAAAAAAAACAAAAAAAAAAAAAAAAAAAAACAAAAAAAAAAAAACAAAAAAAAAAAAAAAGTTGCAGGAGTCATGACATCAGAGGGGACACCAGAAAGATCATTATCAGAAGGTGTAAAAGAAAACTGAGTTTCGGACATAAACAAATTCTAAAATCGACTCATCAACTTCTTCATTTGATTCAGCAACAGCTGGAGCATTATTAGGAGTCCTTAGTTGTAACTCATTATTAGCATCTTGAGATATCTTTCCTTCAAGATCATCAATTAGACCTGTATTTCGTTCAAGATGTAACTCTGTAACCTTACCCACTGGAGCTTCTTCAATAATAGCCAAGGATGAAGTAGAAATAAAAAAATCATAATAATGAGAAGAGAAAAATTCGATGAACAGTGAACCCTTGAAAGCCATGGAAATAAACCATAAATTCATATTTGAAAAGAATCATAATAATTCCTCAAATCCCATAAACATCTTCTAATTCCCATAAAAGTTGGAAAACAAGTCCAAAGTCTTCAAATAAATTGGGAAATAAACCCAAGAGGCAACCATGATCGAATTCCACCAATATCTATCAAAATATGGAAGAAATTAACTCCTAATTCTCATAAATTCTGAGAAAAAATTCATGGAAATAAACCAGAATTTTTCACTCAAATTGGGAAATAAACCCAAAATAAATAATCTTGATTAATGCCTTTAAAATTTCTTCAGATATTGAAGAAAATAGTTTCTAATTTTCAACGAAAGAGTTCCTGTAAAATCTGTAGAATATGACTAGAAATATGCCAGATTAGTGCCTCGAAAATTTCTCAAAATACATAAGGAGATAATCATCAATTACCACGAAATTAGCTGTGAATCTTTATAAAAGCCCTGTGTCACGCAAGGAATTGTAGAATAACTTTAAAACACAGCCCACACTACACAGAAGAATTTCTTCACATAACACAAAGGCCTAGGGCAGACCTTAATTCTTCAATTCTCACACCATCCAAAGCTTTGAAAGTGTAGGATTCTTCTTTAAGAAATTCCACCCATATATATCGAGAAAAATCATCAACAGTAATATAAGCATATTGTTTACCTCCAATACTTTCCACAGGCATTGGACCCATTAAATCCATGTGAAGCAGCTCAAGTACACGAGTTGTTGCTGGTGTCGACGACACTGGATGTGACACCTTAGTTTGCTTCCAAATCTGACATGGTCCACATATTATTCCTTCATCAAAATTCAACTTTGGAACACCACAGACAGCTCCCTTTGATGTAATCATCTTTAACATTTGATCATTGACATGTCCCAGCTTTCTATGCCATAAAACAGAATCTTCCATGCTTGAAC
This sequence comes from Begonia masoniana, assembly GCA_022432975.1. Classification (NCBI taxonomy): domain Eukaryota; kingdom Viridiplantae; phylum Streptophyta; class Magnoliopsida; order Cucurbitales; family Begoniaceae; genus Begonia; species Begonia masoniana. The sequence continues at coordinate 49,512,189 of CM039507.1, read as the reverse complement.
GAAAACAGGGAGAAGATGAGTAAATAAGATAACAATTATCAGAAGATCTTACTCCTTCTATGAAGCAATTTCTTTCTTGATCGGACACCACGCACTTTCCACGAGTGAAGTGAACATTTAGATCTTGATCACATAGTTGACTAATGCTGATTAGATGTCACACCCCTAGTACTGTACCCAATTTACCCGTACTATTTTTTTTTTGTACTTTAAATAAAACCTTATGCGGAATTTAAACTGAAGTCAAAATCAGAATTGAAGTAGGAATTAAAAATCTAGTCTTTAAATCATTTAAAACCAAAACCATTTATAAACTTAAAACTATTTAAAACAGTTAATAAAACAATTAAAACATTTATCAATCGGTGAAGGGTAAAACCGGAAGGCAGAGGAAAAGAAAAGCAGCGACTAATCGCTGCAAGCGCTGCATTATGCACCGATCAGTCGCTGCATTATGCAGCGCCTGATCGCTGCGCAATGCAGCGACCAGTCGCTGTATTGCAGCGACTTCCCTCTGGAATCCAAGATTCCAGAGAGCAGTTTCCCACATTTTCATACATCTTTACATCTTAATTAAACATTCTGAATTCACGTTAAACTTTCATGAAAACCAACTGCATGGATACGTTTAAAAGTTGTCTAATCCTCCTGTTTCAAATTCCAAGTAGTTCCAGTAAAAACTATAAAAACACAGATTATAAACAGATTTCCAAAAACGTTTAAAACATCAAACATAAACCTGACATCTAACCAGATCCAACATGTTCATCTATACATTCGTTAAATCCCTCAAAATAATTACGTAGACATTCCCACGGGTCAAAACGCACCGACTGCTCAGCACACTCCCACGAGCCATTCTCCGTCAACTGCATCAGACTTCAGGGGGAGGAACGTCGTCCTCACCCGGTTCTATGTCACCTAAAACGTCACCTACACCATACAGACACAATATGAGCTAAAAGACTCAATAAATTCTACGTAAATGCAGATGCGTGCAGTGCATATGGAGTTCAGAAATCATGCATAACATACAGAGCGTCGCAGACAGAATGTCACCGAGATCTCATCCCCCTAACCGAAAGAGCCCATCCAGCGGTCGGACTACTCTCTCCAGCTAGAGGAGGGGGGTAAACGCTTACAACACGTACAACCTTGCCTGAGCCCCACCTCGCGTGACCAGATAACAGATTACGTTCATTAATTACAGTACATGAGATGTGGTATTGGCCAGACCCTTAATCGGTCCGCACAATAGATCTGAGCCCCCAATTTCTGGGCCACATCGGTTTTCAGAAAACATCGTGCAGTGCAGAAATTCGTTTTCATGCCAAGTTAAAATACGTGATGCATGAACAGTTCAATATAAATATAAACAAGCAATCATATGTACCATTAGGACAGTAAGGAAAATAACCTAATAAACGTCTACACCTAACTACCCAACATAAACAACTTTAAACGAACAATCCTTTAAGATCCTCGACGCGACATCGAAGTACGGTGTAGGCCAATCGGCCAGAGTAAGTCACGAGAACTTACCTTGAGCGCGCGGAATCTCAAGCTTCGTCCACGGGAGTCGTGTCTGAGGCAAAACACGATATTCGTCGTTAAAAGCAATTTAAGCTATTGACGTCCAAATTACAAACCTTAACTAAAGAATTTTCCTAAATTCTTAACTTAGCTAATCGAAGCGTTTATAACGTCAATTTAATACTCGATAATCCAAAACCTCAATTAACGAGTTTTTCCTTAAAAACCCGAAAATCTACAAATTTTAACTTTTCACAAATTGATTTAACTTCGTCCAATAACGTCCAATACGTTCAATATATACTTAATCACGGCTAACCTATTAATTACGAACCCTAATTCACATTTTTAACGAAAATTAATCGAAACCCTAATTACCTAAAACGCCGTAAACGTCGAAATAAAAGCTCTAAGATTATAGGCTGATACCTAGGGTTGCGAAAGGAGGAGAAATCGCGAAGAAAACGGAACGAACAGAGCGCGAATCGGAGTCGGATTGGAGAAATCGTCGGCGGCCAGCGAAGGAGAGCTCCCTGGTTCGTGAATGGCAGAGAAGAAAAGGGAGAGAAGTGAGGGAGAGAAATGATTTTGGTTAATTTATAATAATAGATTGGTAAATTACCAAATTACCTTTTCCTTTGTTTTTATATAAGTTTCGTCCTTCGTTTCGAAAATCGTCCAACGATTCGGATTCTCCAAATTTTCTTATTTTGCCAATAACTCCAACTTATTATTTAGGTTCTATTGAAACTGTCCGTTCTCAAAACGAACCTCGTTTACCATTTTTACTAAAACATCATTTATTTTACGAGAAACTTCATTACTCGGAATATAGCGTTATTACTCCGAAAATTCTCGTAAATTCATTAAAATTCCTATTAATCATTAGGATCGTAATGACGCTTTCTTTTCGTAAAACGAACCTGATTTGACATATTTACCAAAATGCCACGTTTTATTAAAATGTCAATAATATATAATATATTAATATTCAAAAATCCGTACAAGCCGGATATTACATTAGATTAGCCTTTAGACCATCAACCAGAAGAACATTCTCCAATTCTGGTAGCCCTGGAACATTTAGTGTCCCTCTTCCCATGACACTACACTTGACACCGTTGCCAAAAGTCACTTTTCCCACACTTTCAGATACGATGTCCTTCAAGAACTTCTTTTCACCGGTCATGTGTCTAGAGCAGCCGTTGTCAAAGTACCAAGCATCGGTTGTAGTGGCCTTTAGAGAGATTTGTGTAACATTGCATTTCAAGTTTGATTTAATCACCTATCTTTGTTGAGGAAATCTGCGAGAAGACAAATTTCTAGCAGTACCTTGTCTTAAATTAGCTAAATATGTAAAACATCTAGGTCGAATATGGCCACGTCGATTGCAATAGTGACAAATAATAGTAAATCTGTTACTTTTATTTATGGGAACAGGATGAGACTTTTCTTTCTGCTCAGTTCTAGTAGTGTGTATTGCAACTTGCTTCTCTTTGCACTCAAATGCTTTTTCTGACAATTTTGGTGATATAAAGTTTAATACTGGTGATGACACTAGTCGTGACACTGTCTGTGAACCTGAGCTTTCTCCTTTAAATCCAATTCCAGAACGATCACCACTTGATTTCCCGAATCTTAGAATATCATCCAGCTTAGAGGAACCTGTATTTAACATCTTGACGTTTTTCTTCATGTGATTCAGTTCATTAAGTAGTTTCGTCGCTTCATCCCGACTCGTTCTCAATTTGTCTTCCAATTCAGCAACAGAATTTTGCAGATTGATCTTTTCAGCTTTCAAGTCTCCATTCTGAGCGCGAAGACGCTGATTAATTCCAACGAGTTCGGTCCATTTTTTATGAAGAAATTGGTACTCCATAATGAGATCTTTTTTCGTATCTTCATCATCACAATATGATATATCTTCAACGACATCAACTGGGTGTTTAGAATTAGCAACTAGAGCCACATGATTGTTTTGAAATTCATCTTCTTTTTCAGATTCATCCTCACTCCATGTGGTGTTGAGAGAATTCTTATTTTTCTTGAGAGTATTAGCACATTCTGCCTGAATATGCCCAAAACCATCGCATTCTCTACATTGAATTCCTCTGCTCTTGATAGGTTGATCAGAAATAAGTTTTTCTTCTCTGGATTTTTCATTTCTCGAAGAACCAGTCTTGGTGTTCTTGACACTGGACTTGACACCTCTGTTATTTCTGCCAAATTTCTTCATAACCTTGCTGAAATTCTTAGATAACAGAGCTAGAGATTCTTCAAGGTCATCTTCACTATAATCATTTGAAGATTGTGTCTCGGCTTTTAGGCCAACTCCTTTTACCTTCTTCATTTCGGTGTCAATTCCGAGATTCATTTCAAAAGTCCTAAGAGATCCCATTAATTCTTCTAGCTTCATTTTGGAAACATCCTTGGCTTCTTCAATAGCTGTGACTTTATAAGCGAAACGTGGAGGTAACGATCGTAGAGCTTTCCTTACTAGTCTTTCTTCGGAAAATGTCTCACCAAGAGCAAATGCCTCATTGACAATGTCACATAATTTTGCATTAAATTCAGCAATACTTTCATCTTCATGCATTCTTAAATTCTCGAATCTTGTAGTAATCATCTGCATTTTGGATAATTTCATAGCCGACGTTCCTTCATATGTGATCTGAAGAATTTCCCAGGCCCTTTTTCCTAACTCACAAGTGGAAATAAGTCTGAACTGTGTAGGATCAACACCATTAAAAATAGCATTCAGAGCTTTTGAATTACTGTTGGCCATCGCATCTTCGGAAGTAGACCAATCTTCTTCAGCCTTGAGAGTTGTAACACCTTCTTTGTTTGTAATCGTTGGAAGATCCCATCCTATCAAAATAGATTTCCACGCTTTTTCATCAATAGCTTTGATGAAAGCCCTCATTCTGGCCTTCCAATAAGCATAGTTGCTACCGTCTAATAGAGGTGGTCGCATTGTTGAACCTCCTTCTTTCATAGAGTCCATTGCACAGAATAAAACACGATCAAATCTCGCGGATCCTGCCTAAGAAACAGAGGCGTCCTTCTCTGATACCAATTGAAATCGTGATTAGTTACGTTGGTGTGGTAACACTGATCGTGACACCAATAGTAAACAACAATAATGGACAAAATAAAATGCGTAAAGTAAGGAGACACGAAATTGTTAACGCAGTTCGGCAACCAGCCTACGTCTGCGGGGCCACGCCCAGACATAAAAACATTTCAATGAGTTCAAAAAGTTACAAGACAACGACTTATACAAATAAAGACTCCCTCTTATCTTTGTCGCCGTCTCTAGCTAACTTCCCCAAAAAAACTGTTTTTGCGAGATCCCCTCGACTTAAGATCGACCTCTCCCGAGATCTAAATGCGACAAACTCCCTTTGTCGATATTGACTCCTCCCGGAATCCGTGTATGGCAAGATCCCCTTGCCCACGATCAGAATGACAAGCTCCCCTTGTCAATAAATAGAACTCCTCCCGAGTCCCAGTGTTGTCTCTTCCTGAGACTGATCTTTAATGAAGAATAAAATAGGATTGCACCTATGACACCGCTTGTGACACCAACCGTTGTCGTAGGATGCAACCAACCACCACACTCTTATAACAATGAAATCCAACAGCAACAGAGGTAGAGTGTAGACAACAATCTCACAGAGATCGAAACAACCAAAAACACACTCACTTGCTAAGGTCAGAGAGGAAAGAAAACCGGTGGCTCATGACACAAGAAATATATGAGAGAATACTAATAATCCGCCATGATATTCTGTGAAGAGTAGATGTTTAAATATATTTGCAGCAGATTGTCGTTCCAGAACAGCAAGCACAGCATAAGGAAACTCAATCTAAAATATCAAACTCGTGACACCCTTTGCGACACATATGGAAAGTACCAAAATAAAAACATATTTGGAACCCAGAATAGTTGAATTACGATTCTTGCTCTGTGTAATGATATCCAGAATTCATAAATTTTAAATCAACCTTCCACATATAAATATAATTGATAACTTGATTTCCAAGTAACTTTCCAAATAACAAACTTTTCTTATTTTTCAAGGTTACCAAAAACAAATATTCTGCATAGTTTTGGTAACATAATTTCCAATAAATCTGTCTGCTTTGCAACTGAATAATATAGCAATCTATATTTAATTTCCAAGATAAATTAAACATCCACTTTAATTAATTTTGCCAAACAAATCCATGCCAACACATATTTACATTAACACAAACTCAATGCCGGGAATGTGGACGAGGATGTGCAGGTGATGACCCGGAAGAGCGTGGATGATCCGGGAGAGCCGCCGGGTGTGCTGCTCAGCGCCGCCACCTCCGTCTGGCTCCCCGTATCTCTTCAAAGAATTTTTGACTTTTTGCGCGATGAACGGCTGAGGAGCGAGTGGGATATTTTATCCAACGGTGGTCCAATGCAGGAGATGGCCCACATCGCTAAAGGCCAAGATCACGGCAACTGCGTCTCTCTCCTCCGAGCCAGCGTACTCTCTCTATCTCTCTCTCTGTCTTAAAAGATCTTTCTACCCGCTGTTGCCAATGCCTGTTGGTCCCTTTTGAAAGTGGTTTTAAATAATGACGCATGTTTCCTCGAAGATTTAGTCTGTAGGATGGTGATGGTGGATGATATAGGCGGGGATCGAAAGCACGAAACTGGAACTTGGAATTGCCGATTATGACAGATTGATTCAAGAGACTGTTTCTTTAGTGAAGTTCAAAAAGTTCAATATAAGACAGTTGTCAACTTTCTGCTGCCGTAGTTTTGTTGCAGGGTGACAAAGGGTATTTTTCTTAAATTTGACGACTTCTCATGGGTACTTGTGTCTTTTCAGGCTATAAACGCCAGCCAGAGCAGCATGCTGATCCTACAGGAGACTTGCATAGATGTGGCAGGAGCCCTTGTCGTGTACGCGCCAGTGGACATTCCAGCCATGCACGTGGTGATGAATGGCGGCGATTCGGCCTACGTGGCATTACTCCCATCCGGATTTGCGATAGTCCCGGATGGACCAGATTCTCGTAGTGGATCTTCCACCGGCGGTAGCCCGAACGGCCGTGAGGGCCCACAGAGAGTGAGTGGGTCCCTCCTGACGGTGGCTTTCCAGATTCTTGTGAATAGCTTGCCCACTGACAAGCTCACCGTGGAATCGGTGGAGACGGTCAACAATTTAATCACGTGCACGGTGCAGAAGATCAAGGCCGCTCTTCAATGCGAAAGCTGAGGAAAATCACGTGATTTGCTGTTTTGAAGGTTTTTCTGAAAGTTGTGTGGGGACCAGTTGTTGAGATAGGTGGGTCCAGGTGTTGGTGTCGGGTATTGAGTCAAGAACGAACCGCGGGTGGAGACTCCTTTCCTATTGCACGGTGGTAAGAGTGGTGGTTCGGGTATTGACTCAGATTTTCCCCCATTTGGGTGATGACATATTTGAAGTAGTTGTAATTCTAATTTTGCTGTATCTCAGACCAAACTTGGACCTATTTTTTTACGGGTGGACTAGCCTGTAGGCTTTATCCGGTAGGGCTGGTTTGAATAAGAAGTTAGCTTTGCGGCCACGAGCAAAGAAGCTGTCACGCGGAAGAAAAATAGTTAGCCGAGTGGAGCCACTAGTCCAAGGTTGGCAGGCCAAACAGCTAAGCCTGCCTGGTCCAGTGATCACCATAGTCATAAACAAAATTTTAAGCTAGCTCATACTGGTTGGACATTTTGCCAGCGCCCCCTGAACTATTAATGGCACGGTGGATAAGTTGAAAAACAGAAGGCTACATCTGTAATTTCAAACTATGACCATCACCATCTAAATTACTAAATATTAGGATTTAGGAGTCAAGAAATGAATTTCCGCCGAATAAATTAAATAATCAACTTTTGAAATTTAAAAAAAAAAAAATCAAAAAAATAATAGAGCTCAAGAGCGCTTGGCCACGTCAGAAGATCAGACGGTTGTGATGACCCTCATCACACTAGCGCTAATTTTATCATTGCCCTGATGCACCAGCCAGGATTCGAACCCGGGCCAGCTCCTTGGCGGGGTGCTATTCTACCAATAGACCACTGGTGCTTCCATGGATGGGATAACCGTATGACTTTAACAAATATAAGTAAAATATGATATAATTGATTCTTTCGACACCTCTACTGCATGCCTTCTTTTCTCTCTCTCTATTATGTGGTTATTTCTCCCTCTGAAGTCTGAAGGCTCTTCTTTTCTCCCATTCAGCTCCACCATTATTAGGGAGAAGTGCAGTGGCAGCGAGTCTCCAACCCAAATCAAAATTTTAACATGGAGGCTCAGGAGCCGAGCCTCTATAATGTACAAGTGCTAGTTTAATTTGATAATGCATGAAGAATCAAGCATAGTTAATGACATTGTGTTTATAAAAATAGTTTATTAAGTATTAATATTTTAGGCTTTAGAGTACATTAGATAATACGAGTGTCACTCGTTAGTTCCGATACATGTATAGATACAATAACATCATTATTTATTTTGTCTAATTTATTTCTTTTTCTTTGAGTTTTTATCATCTTAATAGAGAGATTAACACGAAATACTTATTGAAACAAAAAACTTTTGTAACAACTCGTTTCGTTAAGAATTACGCTAATGGATTCCGGTACGTCGTTCTATTCTCTTGATACTTTTGACGTGGAAAGATCTTGGGACTTAAAGCAATTCGGTTTTGGTTTATAAAAAACTTAAGGATTTTAATATTCTAACAATGTGCACTCTAAAAAAAAAAGGATTTTTAATGGATATTACAAGTAAAGCTTGATTTTTATGCATTTCTTAATCATATAAAATTGATAATAAATTACTAACAATTCCAAAAATTTAACCTCATAGATCGAGAATAATCTAATTATTTTTTTGTATTTTCCCTTACACGTAGGTCAATTTCTTTTTAATGATCATTATATTTGATTTTTTTTTTATAATGAAATTGATTATGACCTTAACTTAAAACCTTTAGTTCTGAACCATGATAAAAATTACCAACAACGTCAAAGAGTTAAATTTACAAGTTGAGAATGATTTAATCATTTATATTTTTTTCACGATTGAAGATGTCAATTCATTGACTATACTTGATGGTAATATTGGTCGACATACTATGGCCGACACAATCTATGAAAACTCATTTCATCATTTTAAAGAAACAGGCTCTCTAATCCATCAATGAGGCAATAAGTCAAACATTGTCGCATACATAGACGACCATATGAAAATATGTCATCATCGTTCTTATCGCATAAAAATCACTTCAGTGAAAAAGGAAGGTCAATCAAGAACTCCTCAGGCATACTAGCATAGAAAGATGGTGATCCGAAGACCTATCTACACATCGTAAGCTAGAAAGAAAAATAAAGGAACAGCGATCTGAAGAACGTCATCCTAGGTAGTCGGCGAGTAAGCTCAACACGACACTACCCGTAAACTGATATACAAACATACCCTGATCAAGTTTAGGGATTGAAAATTCAAGGAAGATTTCATCACATATCTATTACCCATTTTCTTAACCGTGAAAGCAAGACATCATTTACGCAGTAAAAGTTGTACAAGGATATCCTCTTGATACTTGGACCGCAAGACCGTCCAAAGTATCACAAGGATTCACCCTCCCAACGAGGTATATATATATCAACAATATAAAATCATTCATTAATGGTAAACGTGTAAATTGTACGTACATACACGTAAAAACAGACGTGCTAGCGACCAGACCCCGTCAAGTTTTATATAGGTGACAACCTACCAAGACAGGTTTTATAAAACGATAATGTAAATACAATGCAAATAATATAAAGTCTCTAACTCGACGATTACCTCTATTTCTACGCACGAGAGCTAAGACCTCGGATACCGGCTCAAAATCCACAAACTTGTCCGAGACTAAAATCAAATCAACACCATAAATACCCTTTCGAATTATTAGAGAAAAATATGGTTAGGTCATATACCGGGTTAGGAACCCGAACCGAAAGAGATCGTCCAAGAAATAATGAGTTTTCCCACTAAAATACATTGTTTGAAAATCCTGTCCAAACTAAGGGACTCCAGGTCAACCTATGGAAGTTCCGGTCAAACTGTTGAAGTTTGTTGGTCAAACTATCAGTTCACTGGTCAATTACGGGAGTCCAGTGATCAACCCGCTTGCGGGGGTCAATCGCAGGACTCCCTTGGGTCAACTGCAGGACTTGGCAGGTTAACCAGCGGGACTCTGCGAGTCAAGCTGTGGAAGTCCAGCGATGAGTTTTGCAAGAAACTCGTCATTTTTACCATTTTTCACCTCCAATCAACCCAACATCCTATCCCGATTTCAAATAAACTCAAATAACTCAAAAATAAATATTGGATTCAAGTTTCCAAGCCTGAATTCGATTTTTAGCAAAACTCCAAACTCTAACTACGAAAATAAAGATTTCTAGTGATTTACCCTCAAAGTCCCTTTACAAAAGTCATTGCTTATAGTTCCTAGGACGAGATTCTGGCCTTCGATCGTGATAATTTCCACAAACAAAAATCGATTCTTATCTCCCTATCTTTCTCTTGCGGCGACCAAGTGAGGAACAATAATATAGTTTATACTCTTTTAATATAATATTCATTTTATTTCATTTCCCTATTAACATTTATATAAATTAAAAGTTATAATATAAAAAATAAAAAAAAAAAAAAAACGCCCCAGTCAATTCAGTCATAGCCCAGTTTTTAAAAGCCGTCTTCGGTTGGACGTCAACGAATAGGTCTTTCGCTCAGTGTAAATATGTCTTCCGGCTGACGTCATCCAGTTTTCCGCCGAGTAGTATAATGCTTATATCTTCCGGTTGACGTCATCATCTTCGGCTGACGTCTCTCCTCATCTGTCTCAGTTACCGTCTGTGTCTTCCGCTTGACGTCACTCGTCTTCCCGGTTGCGTCACCACCTCTTCTGCCCAGTTTTATCCAGTCTCTACCGCTGAACCCTGTTCACATTTTTAGTCAACGGTCACTGTCACTTTTTAACAAATACGGTCACTGTTCACTTTTTGTATTATTCTCATTATCCATTATTCACATCCAGCTTAAATGTGTTTTCCAGTTCACTTCCAGAGAAGGTTTATACTCTCTGTTAAGGTTTTAAAAGTATAAAGTTTTAAAAAAATATATATATATGTGCCCGTTTTCTGCAAATGTCCCGGAGTGACGGCTCGGTTCTCGGATCCCGATCGGGTCCGTTTTGGGTCGTCCAACATATGAGAGATAACGCAGGAGTAGTGACGAGAGCCCATGATTGGATTAGGGGTGGAGGAGATATGGGAATGAGAGGTTGTATGGATGGTGAAATAGGTTGGATGTGTAGATGTAGATGAGGAAGGAATGGACAAAGAGAAGGGTTAAGCTAGGATCAAGACAGAGAGACCCTTTATGATGAGGGTTGGAGCCTAAGAAGACACACGGAAGAGACCGAGGCAGTAATTTGTGTTG
>CM039507.1:49478145-49501047 GCA_022432975.1 Begonia masoniana | reverse complement strand
CATCCTAAATTTCAATTCAAAATAACAATCACCAAACATTTTTTTTTTCAAACATATCAACCTTCTTGCCTCTTACCAAACTGCAGCCACAAGCACATGGTCAAAATGGCCGTAAAATCAGCGCTTCATCGCATGAAGTACTCCTCAACTGCCCTACTCCTGGGCACGCTCGAGGAGCTCACCTATCAAATGGCGTCACCTACTCACAGAGCTCATCTATTAGCCTAGCGCTAAGCAATTAATGCACAAAATCCACCAAACCCTCAATTCAACACATGCAACATCCCCTACATCCCTACTATACCCACACTCGTTTGTTCTGTACTCGTGTCTCGTTCAAATTCGTTCATTCGCTTTTTCTTAACTCTGCCCAGGTCCAAACAGGGACACGAAGCATTCCCACCCTCTGGCCCGAGGACCCTGCTCAAAAGGACTAGAATCGTCCGGCCCTTAACACCAAATTTCACCAATCGCAGCGGAATATTAACCAATTAAGATAAGCCAAAGTCTGGACAGATAAATAAACAGGTCCAACAAATGACACCAGATAATGTAATAATATATGTCCAAATAAAATAACACGTGAATTAAATACAACAAAGCTTACACATCCACAGTAATGTCTCACCTTAAAAATATAAGATACTTCCTCAAGAAAAATTTATTAAAATAAAGAATTTCTGCAAAGTGATTGTTCCTGTGCCGATAATTAAATTCTCCTTTTTTGAATCTTGAAAAATAGTAGTCGTTTGGGGTGAGTCGACTAAACTCAATAGGGGTAGAGTTTATTTTCAGCAGTCATATAATATTATGCATAGATTTAATAAAAATACAATTATGCAATTTAAATAGATGTTCGGTGAAAGGATCCCGAGCACACTGGGCCATAGGCCAAAACATCGACATGAGGCGGTCGCACGCCATAATTACCCTGATCAGGTTTAGGGTTTCGCGCCCAAAGACACGGCTCTACAGCTGTCCTATTACTTCTAGTTAAAACCACACAATTTTTATCAATGATAAAATATGCAGTTGATAAATGTGTGAATGAAAATAATAGCACAAAATTAAATGAGAATTTATGCCAAATAAATGAATTTAATTAATGAATTAAAAATAATAATACTTAACCGAAAATAAAATAAACCTCTACCTCGATTGCACTTACAACAGGTCAAAACTCAATATATCCAAGTGTCCGAGTCAATAAGTCCACACTTTAATTCAATAAATTGGTACCTAATCCAAGAGTAAAATCATTCGTTATTTTAGGGCTATTTTATCTCCTAATTTACTCTCAAAAGGTGGTATGTATCAATTTGGGCAATTAACCCATAAATTTTAGTCTCATGTCCTTAACGGTTTGAGTTTGACGATAAAGAGTATATAACTTCGTTCTAACAATTTCTGACATTGTCAATAGCAACATGCAAATTCTCCAAAAATGGGTCAAATCTACAATCTTCTTCCAAATATTAAATTTCTTATTTTTGCTAACAAGTTAATCTACCATATTTCAGAACATATATTCAAGTCTTTTAAATCCACAAATTTAAAGTTTCCTCATAACCACAACAGAGAGAAAACATCCAAATTCAATCAAGATTAAGAGAAAACTTGACTTAACGAGGTTAATCTTTACTGTAACACCCGGCATTTTTGCTATGTAACCATTACCCCGAGTCATTTAAGCGGGATTAATGTAACGACCTCTTATCCCAGCAAGATATTGTCCGCTCTGGGGATTGGGCCGCAGCCCAATATCCTCCCCTCACGGCTTTGTTTGGCGAGAACTTCTCAGAAGGTCACCCAACCTAGAATTGCTCTCGCCGAAGCACTTTTAACTTCGGAGTTCTTATGGGATCCATTTTCAATTGTGCTCCAAAATGCGTCTTGCTATGATGGGAGGGTCTCTTTACATATGTTTCATTTCCACATACTTCCTCAAGCGATGTGGGATTGTGACGACCCCCTTTTTACAACCCGTCACCTTTCGGTCCACCGGCACGGACGCGCCATCCGAGTTCCGGTTCGTGCAGCCATCGTACCATACTTACACATCCGGGTCATCACAATCACCCCCCCTCGGGGGACCAACGTCCTCGTTGACCACATTTCCGGTTGGGTACAGGCTCTGATACCATTTGTAACCACTCTTTATCCCAGCAAGATATTGTCCGCTCTGGGGATTGGGCCGCAGCCCAATATCCTGCCCTCACGACTTTATTTGGCGAGAACTTCTCAGAAGGTCACCCAACCTAGAATTGCTCTCGCCGAAGCACTTTTAACTTCGGAGTTCTTATGGGATTCATTATCAATTGTGCTCCAAAACGCGTCTTGCTATGATGGGAGGGTCTCTTTACATATGTTTCATTTCCACATACTTCCCCAAGCGATGTGGGATTGTGACGACCCCCATTTTACAACCCGTCACCTTCCGGTTCACCCGCGCGGACGTACCGCCATCTGGGTTCCGGTTCGTGCAGCCATCGTACCATACTTACACATCCAGGTCATCACAATTAATGTTTATATATTACGACGAACGTTTTAATGAATTTGTTGGTGCGTTTAATGGAAAAACTGAGTTGATTAACTAATTACCAAATTAGCTGGAAACCAACAGAAGCACAAATTAGGAAACCAATTAAGGTTGGTGGGAAAGAACTAATGAGTGCTTGACACTTGGCAACTTGTTGAAGAAGCCATGTTCTTCTTCTCTTTTCTCCTGCGTGAAACCCTTATTTCTCATCTGCTTCTTTCCACTGCCCTCTGTTTTCTCTCTTCCAGACGACAAACGCCCCTCGAAGCTCCTTCGATCTCCTCAGTTTTCTTCTGTTTCGCTGCCTAAGGTAAATATTTGCTAAAGCTAACGAGTTTGGATAAGTTAAAATGTGAGTTTTGTTGAAGTTTGAGGTTACGATAATTTGGAGAGAACTCACTGTCTTTGCATGAAAACACGTTGGTTTATTTTCTAAAGGTTTGAATGGAGTTTGAAGCATATTCTACTAAGTTATTAGTTAGCATTTGCAGCTTATTAATTTCTCTTTTCGTGCACGTCATAGGTTCGTGCATCACCGTGGTTTCACGAGCAAAGTTGCTTTTTCGGACATCAGGTAAGTTCTATCCGTTAGTGTTGGCCCTTAAGGTCCTAAACGTCACAGGCGTACTAGGTTTTCAGTTCTGTTCGGAGGTTGCCGGGTAGATAAGTTGAGAGTGGGTGGGGTGATAATTCCGAGTCGTCGGTTTTTCTTCTAGTTCTTAGTGCTATTATGTTGTATGTGTTTTAATTTTAAGCATAAAATTTGTCATCCGGTCACTAAACGACAAAACATAAAATTTGTCATCCGGTCACTAAACGACAAAACATAAAATTTGTCATCCGGTCACTAAACGACAAAACATAAAATTTGTCATCCGGTCACTAAACGACAAAACATAAAATTTGTCATCCGGTCACTAAACGACAAAACATAAAATTTGTCATCCGGTCACTAAACGACAAAACATAAAATTTGTCATCCGGTCACTAAACGACAAAACATAAAATTTGTCATCCGGTCACTAAACGACAAAACATAAAATTTGTCATCCGGTCACTAAACGACAAAACATAAAATTTGTCATCCGGTCACTAAACGACAAAACATAAAATTTGTCATCCGGTCACTAAACGACAAAACATAAAATTTGTCATCCGGTCACTAAACGACAAAACATAAAATTTGTCATCCGGTCACTAAACGACAAAACATAAAATTTGTCATCCGGTCACTAAACGACAAAACATAAAATTTGTCATCCGGTCACTAAACGACAAAACATAAAATTTGTCATCCGGTCACTAAACGACAAAACATAAAATTTGTCATCCGGTCACTAAACGACAAAACATAAAATTTGTCATCCGGTCACTAAACGACAAAACATAAAATTTGTCATCCGGTCACTAAACGACAAAACATAAAATTTGTCATCCGGTCACTAAACGACAAAACATAAAATTTGTCATCCGGTCACTAAACGACAAAACATAAAATTTGTCATCCGGTCACTAAACGACAAAACATAAAATTTGTCATCCGGTCACTAAACGACAAAACATAAAATTTGTCATCCGGTCACTAAACGACAAAACATAAAATTTGTCATCCGGTCACTAAACGACAAAACATAAAATTTGTCATCCGGTCACTAAACGACAAAACATAAAATTTGTCATCCGGTCACTAAACGACAAAACATAAAATTTGTCATCCGGTCACTAAACGACAAAACATAAAATTTGTCATCCGGTCACTAAACGACAAAACATAAAATTTGTCATCCGGTCACTAAACGACAAAACATAAAATTTGTCATCCGGTCACTAAACGACAAAACATAAAATTTGTCATCCGGTCACTAAACGACAAAACATAAAATTTGTCATCCGGTCACTAAACGACAAAACATAAAATTTGTCATCCGGTCACTAAACGACAAAACATAAAATTTGTCATCCGGTCACTAAACGACAAAACATAAAATTTGTCATCCGGTCACTAAACGACAAAACATAAAATTTGTCATCCGGTCACTAAACGACAAAACATAAAATTTGTCATCCGGTCACTAAACGACAAAACATAAAATTTGTCATCCGGTCACTAAACGACAAAACATAAAATTTGTCATCCGGTCACTAAACGACAAAACATAAAATTTGTCATCCGGTCACTAAACGACAAAACATAAAATTTGTCATCCGGTCACTAAACGACAAAACATAAAATTTGTCATCCGGTCACTAAACGACAAAACATAAAATTTGTCATCCGGTCACTAAACGACAAAACATAAAATTTGTCATCCGGTCACTAAACGACAAAACATAAAATTTGTCATCCGGTCACTAAACGACAAAACATAAAATTTGTCATCCGGTCACTAAACGACAAAACATAAAATTTGTCATCCGGTCACTAAACGACAAAACATAAAATTTGTCATCCGGTCACTAAACGACAAAACATAAAATTTGTCATCCGGTCACTAAACGACAAAACATAAAATTTGTCATCCGGTCACTAAACGACAAAACATAAAATTTGTCATCCGGTCACTAAACGACAAAACATAAAATTTGTCATCCGGTCACTAAACGACAAAACATAAAATTTGTCATCCGGTCACTAAACGACAAAACATAAAATTTGTCATCCGGTCACTAAACGACAAAACATAAAATTTGTCATCCGGTCACTAAACGACAAAACATAAAATTTGTCATCCGGTCACTAAACGACAAAACATAAAATTTGTCATCCGGTCACTAAACGACAAAACATAAAATTTGTCATCCGGTCACTAAACGACAAAACATAAAATTTGTCATCCGGTCACTAAACGACAAAACATAAAATTTGTCATCCGGTCACTAAACGACAAAACATAAAATTTGTCATCCGGTCACTAAACGACAAAACATAAAATTTGTCATCCGGTCACTAAACGACAAAACATAAAATTTGTCATCCGGTCACTAAACGACAAAACATAAAATTTGTCCATCCTGTCCATAGCGAACAAAATAATCCTTCACTACTGGTGACGTCAGCTGGATGATCCTCTCTCATCCGCGGCGACTTTCACCCTACAATTCTACCGGTGACGTCATCCTGGCTGATCCCCTCATCCGAGCCCTAACGACACCCAACACCATATCATCCACAACAAACACTCGACTCATCCGGTAGAAAGAACCACAACACATCCACGAAAGAATTTACTTACTTCCCAAAGACCATTCAGGAACGACTCAAGCCATAGCATTAATCAAATCCGATAAAAAACCAACATTTAAAACTCAACAGACTGCTAAAATCAGTAAATTTCAAAACGTATTCAAAATGCTAAAATTCCTACTGTCATGAGAACTCAACATACTCAGACTGAATCCTTGACTACTAGTCCTCCACACTGACAGACATCAGTTAAACCGCCCCATCAGCTGCCAAAACATTGAATAGGTGCACTCCTCCAACCCGACTAGTCCTCAGTGAACTCAGTAAACACACCTGCTGTCACTTCTTCACCTACATCACAAAACTCATCTATTAGCCTAATGCTAAGTAAGTAATGCAGAAATGATATGAATTACTGAAACATAAACTCCTAAACATGCAGTTTCTACTTTCTCATCTCAGTTGTTCATTCATCGTTTCTGATACAGATCCCCCTGTGAAATTGGGAGTTGGATCAACTCTCCCAAAGTATATATATCCACTGACTCATTAAGGGGCGGATTAATTCCCTTAATAGTAAATCTGATTCACATGTTCAGATCCCCCTGTGAAATTGGAAGTTGGATCAGCTCTTCCAAAGTATATATATCTACTGTCTCATTAAGGGGCGGATTAATTCCCTTAACAGTAAATCTGTTTCACCTTGCTGTTTCATCACATTCAATCCTCTCCATACCAATATGTATTCAAATTCATTTTCGTATACATTTTGAAAACATGATGCATGACATACAAACACATCCAAGTAAATACAAACCTAGCGTTTTGTGATGTAGGCCCGAAGGCACAAACAAACATTACTTACTTGGATCTCCTGGAATTGTCTGGGTAGCTAACCACTTCGGGTATTGCTCAACCTAAAACCGTAGACAGAGCATATATTAAATTTCCTCTAATCTTCATTATAAACCACTATAAATCTAAGGGAAACTCTGGTCATTGAGCATTCTCGATTTCGACTTAAACCGAACTAACTCTCACTTACCGTATTTTCCCAAACCTCAATATCATCTCTCCCACCAACAATAGATACAATGTAGCTAGAAATAGAGGCAAAACTCACCAAGTTCGGAAGAAGTCGCTGGAGAAAGTCGAAGGGGGTCTCCTATCGTGCTCTGCTAGGCTGAGGAGCTGAGAATGGGGAGGAAATGGAATAAAACAGTGGCGGCTACTTCAATAATAGTTTCCTTAAATACGTTATCCACCTTTAGATTTCTAATTACCCTTATACCCTTGCCTAGTCATCCACTAACCCTACATTTAATATTGTCATTAGTTTTTAAAAAAGAATAGAGAAACGGTTTAACAGGACCGGGTATTACAAAGATAAAATCTGAATGTAATGTATCGGTTAAGTGTGGGACGAGACTGGCCCCCTGCTCTGCTGTAATGTACCGTATGTTCTGAAATGTGCCTAAAAGTGCACGGTGCTTGAAAGTGCACCCTACTGCGCCAGTTCCCCTATAAGCCCCACTTATACCCCCTGCCAGTAAAACGTAATGTACTATACTGTACTGTCACCGTATTCTGAAAGTTCATGCATAGCATATGCATCACTGCATTTTTATATGTTCTTACTGAGTTTTAGGCTCATAGTTGAACTCCCTGATGTAGGTACAGATCCCGTGGATGAGGACTTTGTACCTCAGTCCGACGCCTAGGTGGTTGGTGGCGCGAGCTTCGGGGTTGGTTGTGGTAGCTAGACATATTCCTGACTAGAGAGAATGAGGTTTTAAAGTTTTGTGTTATGTTTTAAAAACTTCTGTTATGGTGAATTCTGGAAATGCATGCCAAGTTCTGTACTGTTTCTGAGATTTTAAAACGATGTATGGCATCTGTATTGATGTTTAAAACCTCTGTATTTGACAGTTGTATTTATATATTTTGAAATATTCTGGTACTGCCTTGAGTTCTCTCTATTGGTCTGTGCATGGATGGTCTCTGGTTTTAGAGTTATCCATGCAGTTTGATTTCTTAAAATTCCTGTCATGTTTTCTGTTATGTCTGAAAATCATGTTTTGAATCGGTTTCTAAAGTTTGAAGTTTTTATACTTTTTGTTTTCATGTCTTCGGTTTTTATGTCTTCCTATTAAGTTTGCATTTCAGTTGTCCATTCTGCCTTCAGTTTTTGCCTTTCAAGTTTTTCAGTATTTGGCTATGTGTTAGTCGTCCACCGCTACCTTTAAAATCACCTCCGCCGCTGTCTTTAAAATCACTTCCACCGGTGAATAGTTCATTTCTGTCTGTAGTTCACATCCACCGGTGAACAGTTCATTTCTGTCTGTAATTCACGTCGGCCGATGAACAAGTTCATTTCTGTCTGTAGTTCACATCCACCGGTGAACAGTTCATTTATGTCTGTAATTCACGTTCACCGGTGAACAAGTTCATTTCTGTCTGTAGTTCACATCCACCGGTGAACAGTTCATTTTTGTCTGTAGTTTACATCCAACAGTGAACAGTTCATTCTGTCTGTAGTTCATTTCCACCGGTGAACAGTGCATTTCTGCCTGCATCCACCGCTGCCTTTAAAATTTCATCTTTCGCCTGACGTCATCCACGTCTTCCGCCTGACATCATCCACGTCTTCCGCCTGACGTCATCCACATCTTCTGCCCAGTTTATTCATGCCCTCGCCGCTGTCACTGTTCACTTTTGTCTTATTCACATCTGCCGTTGTTTACTGTTCACTTTTGTCTTATTCACATCCACTGCTAGACTATATCGCCCGCCCAGTTTACTTACATTTTCTGCTTCGTCTACTGCCTATGTCTTCCGCCTAGTTTATTCATTCCATCCATTGTAGCATTTCTTCCAATATGCCTTCCAGCTTATATTTCTTATTTATTTTCACTGCATGTATTTTATCACGTTTTTCCTCTGCATGCCAGTCGCCCACCCAGCCTTTTATTTAAACGTTCAAAGTTTTCTGTCCCTCCCTGTTTTCTTCAGTCTTTTATTTCTGTGGTTCAAAAATTAATATATCTTCTGATTTTGTTCCAAGTATTCTGATTCCTTTTGTTGTTTATTCTGCAGTTCGGTTTTAATTGTTTTCCCGTTTTGTTTTCAAATCCAGAGAAGGTTCTCTCTCTCTGTAATGCTTTTAAGGGTTTGCTCTTAAAAGTTCAGTCAGTTTGGTTAAAAAAAAAATATAGTCCACGTTTTAAAAATGTCCGGAGTGAGGCCTTTCGACCCCGATTGGGTCTGGGGGTGTCACATTTACTCTCTCTTCAAAAATATCTCTTCAATTTACAGTATCAAAACAAAGAACATAACAAATTTATTCTTCCAAGGTAAGAAGAAAATCCAACCGTTATTTCAACTCTTCCAAAATATGACAGATAAATTAAAAAAAAAAAACAAGGGTTTGGATTCTTACTTACAAATCATTCTTCGTCCAATATTGTCTCACCAGAGTTGAAGAGGAATATGCCAGTAATGTTTTGAAACAAAAAATCGTTGGAATCGGAGTCCAAATCGTCATTGGCTGGTTTTCTCTCTAGGTTTCTACTTCCCTGTTCTTAGGGCGCGGTTCTGGAAGAGAAAAATTGAAACAAAAATGAGAACTTAAAGGAGGAAGAGAAGAAGTGTACCGGTGGCAATTAATTTAGGGAAAAGAAAATTACATTTTTATCCTCTGACGATTTCTCCTCCAAAATTAAATACTAGATTTTATATTCTCTCCCACTTAATGAAATTTCGTCCTCGAAATTTGGATCAACTATTGAATCATCAATAAACAGTTGATGATACTTTATTATCATCTCCGATTCAAATTCCCAAGTGGCTTCTCTTTCACTGTGATCCTTTCACTAAATCCAAACCAAAATTATTCACGAGAATGCAAAGTTCTAATCTCACGCCCTAATAGTGTTCGAGGTTACTCTTCATAAGAAAAATTCTACTTAACAGATATCTCGGTTCAAATAATTGCCTGTGAGATATCTAAATTACACCTTAGAGACATCTCATAGCGAAATCCCAAGAAAAAGGAATAATGATTCACAAATTATAACTAAAACCCAAATCTCACGTCCTCAACATATCGTTTAAAGTGAAGTGTCTCTTAGACTATCCATTCGTCGTAAGGTGATAAGTCAAATCTAAGCTATTTCATTTCTCAAAATCCTTAGCATGAGTTCAAAAACTTAGACATATACTTTGAGTTTCTATAAAATATAGCACTAGGTGATGTCCTCCACAAAAGTCTTTGCAATTTAAACAGAGAAATTTATCCACTTTCAGACGAAATGATGGTTGCCAAACAATTCATAAAAATTTTGACATTAAAATGTCCGTGCACAATCCCCATTATAGGTAACAAAATCCATCGTAATGTCTCCAAATGTCCACTCCAAATATGCAATCTTGAATAGTTTAGCATGTTTCTAACGTTCAATCTCATACTATAGATAAGTCAAAGTCCAACCACATATCAAACCATTGTATTCAGTTCCATAACAATCCATCCCAAATTTGACTACATTAACAATGTCATTTGATCTCATAATTTTGTCCTTGAAAAAATATAAATGTACCAACTAACCAAACATTTCGTTAAATTCATTATTAAGTCTTTCCTTGATATATCGCGGAAGAGTAGGAGTTGTATTAAATTACATATAGAAATCACTCGATCAATGACTCAATCTTTCATTTCTAGGTCTTTTTGTCCAAAGACGCTCTCAATCTTTTAATACTGAATATAAAATAAAATTTTTAGGGTGTTAACCAAAACACTCTCATATCATTGACCAGTATGATTTTTTTTTTCAAGGTAAAATTACAACCAAATTTATATAATCAAATTTTTCCTCTTGATTCAAGATTCTAATCACTCTGAGTAAAGTAAAATTTTATATTTAAATAATATATGGACCAACTTAATTTCACGTCTTACGAAAAATTTGTAATGCGGCGATAAAATATTATTACAATCAACAATAACCTATAAGTGGGGTAAGTTCACTTTCAATACCTCAATCTTCACAATACTTGTACCTTAACTCTACAAGATTGCATTATCACACGTCCAAATGTACAACTTATGCATCTATACAAATCACTTTTATCAATCACTATTGAACATTGTCAACTTAGATGTCACTTCTTATCGATGATCTAACTTTTAAGGCCCTCAATTCTCATCATTTTAAACATTCTCAATCCAGCACTGCTATAAACTGAGATAGATCCACTAAAATGTCATCTTAAATTATTCAAAGTGAAATACATAAGTTCATCTGTTAATCAAATATCTCTTTAATTCTTAAAAAAAAGAGTAACTAACACTGACAATTAAACTCGCAAGGAAAGGAACATCACACTCCCTAACAATTACACTAACATTCTCATATGTTGCACTTAACAAATATAATCATTACACAGTGACTTAGTCGACTAGGCTTTAAGCTCACTCAACCAACTTAAATCATCACAAAAGTAGCAATGGAAGTTTGGGCAATATAGAGAACCAAAATGAGTAGATATTAAATCATGTGGTTGGCGCAAATTCCGTCATATCCTTTAGACATATCAGATTACTCAATCTCAAATAACAAATACCCATCGCTAAAAGTAAAAATCTCGTACACGTGATTCAATTTTCAATGTCTACTCAATTAAACTCTAACAAAAATCATTATTTAATCATGTTGTACTCACGACAACTTGTTGCTTACCAATAGAAGAGTCACATTCTTGTATACAACAAATTTTTGTTTTCTACTTACCCAACAATTCAACAACTAAACTTATATGAAGTCTTTAGCATTCTACCATCGATATTTCACTACCATAAATTTTCTCACACGTGACACTACTAAAGTACTCTATCATTAGACCTAATGATGTCACAAATACTAAAAATGTTAAATCATAGCGTCGAAACAAAATAATCTTATCTTTAGGCCCAATCAACACTTAGGCATGGCTAAAGACCCTCTTCTTTGGCTCTTACTAATCATTTTTAATTTTTTTGGCTATTTCGAATCATTTCTTGTATCATCCTTAGTGAAGCAATTTCAAAAGTCAAACTTATCACCTTGAATATGTCATATATGTAATAGAATATGCTCGTTCATCAATGTGGCGTGATTTTCCAAAAATTGAAAGATTCTCTTAAACCAAATCATGACTTATCTGCGTCCAACATCATCTTAAGAATTTGCCTTAAATTCTATCATTTTCATAAGCTCAACCATGTAACCAATCTATTTAACAAAGTTATGATACACGACAATCATACTATATCAATCTCACATCTTGCTTGTCATCACAAATGATATTCAAGCCATAGTCTGTAATGGGCAATCGATTCCTAAAAAGTCCATAATATTCTCCATAAAATATGAGAAATCTCTTTTTTTATTATACAAAAATCAATAGCGCTCTATCATCTCATAAAGTCACACTCATCAACTATTGAGTTCAATTTATCCTTAAACATTAACGGATTAACATATCCAAATCCTTTCACAATCTATGTTCAAATACTTAAGAGTAAAGATACTTAAATCATTTGAAGAAACTATTCAATCCTTAAATTTTCTATCAACATTTAATGGCACTCTCAAACTAATAAATTGCTATGTAGCCATATATGCACATACCCAATGTGCGTCCCTTGGAGGCATGATTGAAATCTGAAAACTTTTCGATACTACTAGAACACATCCTCAGTTACAATAATAATTCGTGTAGATCATTACATCATCTATCTTACGAGTGTCACTTTTCAAGATGGGAACCTGGCTCTGATACCAAATTTTCTGTCACGACCCAAAGGGGACCCGCAACAAAACAAGGAATGACCCGGCCCGAAAAGGACTAGATCGTCCGACCCTTAACACCAAATTTCACCAATCGCAGCGGAATATTAACCAATTAAGATAAGCCAAGGCCTGGACACATAAATAAACAAATCCAACAAGTGACTCCAGATAATGTAATGATATATGTCCAAATAAAATAACACGTGAATTAAATATAACAAAGCTTACACATCCACAATAGTGTCTCACCTTAAAAATATAAGATACTTCCTCAAGAAAAATTTATTAAAATAGGAAATTTCTGCAAAGTGATTGTTACTGTGCCGATAATTAAATTCTTCTTTACTGAATCCTGAAAAATAATAGTCGTTTGGGGTGAGTCGACTAAACTCAATAGGGGTAGAGTTTATTTTCAACAGTCATATAATATTATGCATAGATTTAATAAAAATACAATTATGCAATTTAAATAGATGTTCGGTGAAAATGGAGTCTCTCATGGACCCCGAGCACACTGGGCCATAGGCCAAAACATCGACATGAGGCGGTCGCACGCCATAATTACCCTGATCAGGTTTAGGGTTTCGCGCCCAAAGACACAGCTCTACAGTTGTCCTATTACTTCTAGTTAAAACCACACAATTTTTATCAATGATAAAATATGCAGTTGATAAATGTGTGAATGAAAATAATAGCACAAAATTAAATGAGAATTTTATGCCAAATAAATGAATTTAATTAATGAATTAAAAATAATAATACTTAACCGAAAAAAAATAAACCCCTACCTCGATTGTACTTACAACAGGTCAAAACTCAATATATCCAAGTGTACGAGTCAATGAGTCCACACTTTAATTCAATAAATTGGTACCTAATCCAAGAGTAAAATCATTCGTCATTTTAGGGCTATTTTATCTCCTAATTTACTCTCAAAAGGTGGTATGTATCAATTTGGGCAATTAACCCATAACTTTTGGTCTCATGTCCTTAACGGTTTGAGTTTGACGATAAAGAGTATATAACTTCGTTCTAACAATTTCTGACATTGCTAATAACAACATGCAAATTCTTCAAAAATGGGTCAAATCTACAATCTTCTTCCAAATATTAAATTTCTTATTTTTGCTAACAAGTTAATCTACCATATTTTAGAACATATATCCAAGCCTTTTAAATCCACAAATTTAAAGTTTCCCCATAACCACAACAGAGAGAAAACATCCAAATTCAATCAAGATTAAAAGAAAACTTGACTTAACGAGGTTAATCTTTACTCTCTCTGCAAAAATATCTCTTCAATTTACAGTATCAGAACAAAGAACATAACAAATTTATTCTTCCAAGGTAAGAAGAAAATCCAACCGTTAATTCAACTCTTCCAAAATATGACAGATAAATTAAAAAAAAAACAAGGGTTTGGATTCTTACTTCCAAATCATTCTTCGTCCAATATTGTCTCACTAGAGTTGAAGAGGAATACGCCAGTAATGTTTTGAAACAAAAATCGTTTGGAATCGGAAGCCAAATTGTCATTGGCTGGTTTTCTCTCTAGGTTTTTACTTCCCTGTTCTTAGGGCGCAGGTTCTGGAAGAGAAAAACTGAAACAAAAATGAGAACTTAAAGGAGGAAGAGAAGAAGTGTACATGTGGCAATTAATTTAAGGAAAAAAAAATTACATTTTTATCCTCTGACGATTTCTCCTTCAAAATTAAATACTGGATTTCACAGTAATAATTGGTGCAATTAATATACAACAAATTATAAATAATTAATATATGATCCAGTAGCTTTTGTTTCGCATAATGTGTTCTATTATGTTCAAACACGTAACGTTTGGAGCATATGATGTAGATATCTTTCGATTTCGAAGTATTCAATAACTATTTCTTCTTCTTCATATAAAAAATATTTCGTCCCTCATTTGATATATCCTCATCAAAATTAGTAGATAATAACACATACATAACTGAATTTTAATGTCTTTAACTACCTGCAAATCTGCTCATATTTGAGTATCTCGATTACATATTTTTCTAATAGGTTTACACTCTATGTCTCATTAATTCGTTTCTTTGTGTTCTCAAATGTTGACGTACACAAAGCTTGTGTGATATGTAATTTGAAAAATTATTGAGTTACCTTGTGTACTTCCTCAATAAGAGCATTAAATTTAACTTGGAGTAACAATTTGAGTAATCTTTGTCTTGGCTATGGTGAGATGAACTAGGACTACTTGAAGTATCTCCAATCATGATCAAATAACATTAAAGTTAGCAACTTTCTAGACAACATGGTATTTGATGCCAAATGTTGCCAAACACAATCAATGTCACAAATAACACCCAATTCAAGTCACTATAATGTCTAACTAACAAAATTACTCATTGCCTAAGTCTAATTAACTAGGCATTCTACAGAAGTTCAACAACTATGTTCAATCATGGTTTCTCGATTCGATTCCAAATTCAATTTTTAATAAATCGAAACCTAGCCGAACAAGACCTAACTCGTAGTTTGGTTTCGGTTTACATGGTTGAGTCAATTCCTTTGCTCGAGGTTGGTCTCGGAGCACATATGGGCAAACAATGTATATAAATTTCAATAGGGCATCAAATAATGTTACATTTCTTTAAACTTCAAGTCGCGATAGATTTCTTTGAAGTTTAATTGCATAGCCCCGGTTAAATTTCATTAAAGTTTGTGTTAGTTTTCGGGTTTTTGTTTTTATTATATTTTTCCATTTTCTTTTGGTCTGGTCTGTCTCCAGGGTTCACTTGATTACTCAATCGGTTGCCATGGAGTTCCAGCCTCAATCCAACACCCCCGTCGTCACTACCGCTAGTTCCGTTGCGCCGTCGCCGGAGTATCGCAACCGTTCCATCTTTGAAGTTCCACCGGCCTTTTTCGACTCCTGCACCATTATTCCTTCTCCACATTCTCTCACCTCCGCGACTATCCAGAGATCCTGTGACGATTCCTGCGCAGAAATACTCACGGCGTCGGAGAATTACGTGAAGGAGTACGAAGTTGTTGGCTCCAGGCTAACTTGCAACACCTGCAAGTCGGATTTTGAATCTCTGCTGGACCAGCGCTTTCACTTTAAATCAGATATCCACCGTTTTAATGTAAGGGATCGTATGGTTCTTTATGGTTAATATTTTTGAGAATTATTATGGAGCTTTCATTCGTTCTTTTCACTTCAATTTTTCATTATATGCTGCAATTAGAATGTAATTGGCCTTGCTTGGACTTGGAGCGCTGTGTATGGGTGCTATTGAACTTACCCAAAACTAGAGAAATGGAAATCAAACAAAAGCAAAGAAATAAATATAAATGCAGAGCGAATGGAAGTACTATGCACTGAAATCAATTGAGGATGATAGAAAATTGCAAAATTGAGGTTTTAATACGCACGTGAAAGAAAGAATAAAGATGACGTCAAACTTCTCCAAATTGTTAGCATCAAATCGTGACACATTGCTAACTGTCTACTTGTTCTTATTTCTCCCACTTAACTCTCTTTTTATTTCAGCTGGTGCAAAGAAACTGCTTCGTTTAATTTCATGTGTAATATATGCACTCATGTTGTTATTTCTAATGTATCTCTTCACTTGGGACTTCAACTCCATGATTAGAATTCTATTAATGATTCTTTTATCATGTTTAATTGTTGTGAATAGTGAATAGATTTTGTAACTGAAATAATACCATTGTTAGATTAAATGATTTCAGAAAATATTCTTTTGACTTTTCAAGTTCTAATTTTGAAGTTTTTAACATGATTTATGTGGAATCATAGGTGAAGCTAAGCATATCTGGAAAAAATATTGTGAAGGAGGAAGAGTTTGATGAGATGACATTTGATTCTTTCAAAGATTATGATGTATCAAGTATATCAGGATCAGAAGATGAAATGGACAAGATTATTGGCCCTCGGAATGATGGGGGAAAGGATTCTAGTGAAAGTGTTAGGAAGAAGTTGTTTATTCGTCTTCAAACTGGGGAGAGGGTATCTGTTTGGAAGTGTTTGATTATGAATGAATCTGAAAATATATCATATGAAGATAAAACGTCTGCTAACAGTGATAATGATTTTTTTCCTTGTTTGAGAGCTAACGACGTTATAAGGAGATTGGAAAATTTGATTCATGAACCAAGGGATGGGACTCATCTACGGATTATATTGCTTGCAAGTGGAGGACACTTTGCTGGATGTGTATTTAATGGAAACATGGTTGTTGCTCATAAAACATTTCACAGGTTGGTATTCTCCAATATCTCTTCTCTCTCTCTCTCTCTCTCACAAGTACACACTTTTTTGTTTCATACTCATGTGACAGTTTCTAAATGGTTGTCTTCAGTTTAAATTTTTTGTCCAAAGCTTGATGCAACTGTATCTCGAAGATTGTTACAAGTCTAGGTTTTTTTTTTTTTTTTTTTTTTTTTTTTTTTTTTTTTTTTTTTTTTTTTTTTTTTTTTTTTTTTTATATCCAAGGCTTGTTGAGAGATAAACTCTCAGCCTCTTGTTTTTCAAGCAGAGACCCAACTTCTTCAGTGAATCCATTTATGTTCTAGCTGTTTAATTCTTAGGTTGAATGTTTGATGAGTTGGACGAGACCAAAATTGAAGTTATGAAATCTTAAGAATATTCTCTATGTTGGTCAACTTGTTTTTATTCTACTTTCCATCATATTGTCTACCGTCAGTAGAAATCGTTTGTGATGTTTTATTATTACTGCGAAATAATAACGATTAAAATGTGACTCGTATTAAAAAAGGCTGTAACCAAAGCAGCAAGGAAGAAAAAACTCGGGTACTAATTTTTTTGTGTTAGTTTTGGTAGAGTACGTATATAGATTTAATGCGTTTATAAAATTTTCCTTCCACTCAATAGTCAATATATTTATATTTACTAGTCTATTTTCTTAATCATGTAGATATGTGGTGAGAGCAAAGGCTGGTAAGAAACAATCATCAAAAGATGGGACAGGCAGATCTTTCAGTTCTGCTGGTGCATCACTTCGTCGTTATAATGAACTCGCATTGAAAAAGGTATCGCAAGATGTTTCATAAACAACCAGCTTGTGAGTATTAACTGAAATTTTCCTTAGTATTTGAAAATTCTTTATTTAAGTTTATTACCCTGAAGTTATTTGAACTCGCTGCTGCGATTTTTCAAAACTATAAAATAAAGTTATTAAAAAGATTTAGAATTTTAAAATAAGAAGGAAAGAATATTGATGTGATCTTATGTCAAATTTTGATAATTTAATTTCATTATTGTTATTGTTCTCTTTTCCTTTTTATATGTTTCATTATCAGATTAATGCCTTGTGTTTTTGAAATTGACGTCTTAATGGCTCCCTAATAGATGTATGTGGTAGTTCTTTGTTCATCCTACACATTCACTGTGAATGATATTTATTTATTTTTTTGAAGAGATTTTTTATTTTTTTAAAAACCTTCATGCTTTAAGATGACCGATTTCAATGTAAACAATGTTTTAGGATGTACAAGACCTGCTTACGTCATGGAAGCCGTATTTTGATGCTTCATCATGTATATTCATTTATGCTCCTTCAAACAATCGGCAATTGCTTTTTAGTGCGGAAAAACCTTATTTTAGTCATCAGAATTCTGTCATCAGAAATGTTCCATTAACGGTTAGGAGGCCAACATTTAAAGAAAGCCGACGAGTCTATGAACAATTGATTAGAGTTTCTCATGAAGCAGACGAGGAGTCGGTGTCTCGTATTAGTAATGAAACAATAACTACTATTTCAACAAACAATTTCTGCGATGAAGTTGATATGGTGGTAGCCCAAAACTTAGAGACGGAAGCTAGTTTAGTTTGTAAAGAAACTGTAAAAGATAACGTATCAAGTGAGAGTGAGAATGAAGTGATCGGTTCATCAACACCTTTACATGAAGCAGTGGCGTCTGGAAATGCGCATCAGGTTCTGGAGCTCCTAGAACAGGGTCTAGATCCTTGCGTAAAAGATGAGAAGGGACGTACTCCTTACATGCTGGCAAATGATAAAGAGGTCAGAAATACTTTTAGAAGGTTTATGGCTTCAAATCCAGACAAGTGGGACTGGATTTCTGCTAAGGTACCTAGTGCACTGACAAAAGAAATGGAGGACTCTCAAGCGGCTAAGCAGGTTTGTGCAGTTTCCAGACATGATACGAATGCAAAGCAGTTTCTTGGGATGAGCAACTTATGATTTGGTTATTGTTTGTTCAGGCTGAAAAAGATGCCAAGAGAAAGGCCAAAGCAAAGGAGCTGAAGAAACTGCGGAAAGCAAAAGAGAAGTTGAAAGCTCAGGTGCGCACTGCTTATTTGATTTTCCAGAAATTTCAGTTTCATTTCTGTAGATGTGTCGCTTTCTCAAATACCAGCTAATTTCCGTAGATTTTAATGCTACGATCTTTTGGAATGATACTCTATCCTCCCCGGATCTTTATCCTTGAAATTTGTTCATGTTCCTACGTAGTCTTTACACATTTCACATCTTAGCTGTTTGTTACATAAAATCTTTTCCTCAGGCTGCTGTATCTCAAAATTCCGAAGCAGTCAATCATTCGTCTGTTGTGAAGGGAGAGGCTCAACCAATTTCTAAAGAGGTACTTTGCCCAAATCGGCATTTAACCATTTATTCAACCCATGCTTATTTCATCTTCATCATATGGAATTTGGCTCAAAGATTAAGTCTTTTGATTTTTACCTGCTGAAACATTATGATACTTAGATCAGTCTCATGTAAGTATCCATATTATCTCATTTTTCGGCCGCAGGAGAAGTTGAAAAGGGCAGCTGCAGAGGAGCGGGAAAAAAGAGCGGCAGCTGCTGAGAAGAGGATTGCTGCACTAAATCTAGGTGCAGGCAAGACCACATCACCGGGTACTTCGCAACCCAAAAATGGGGTGGCGGGGGATATTAGATGTTCCTGTTGTGATGTCTCATTGGCTGGTATAGTACCTTTTCATCGCTATAATTTCAAATACTGCAGCTCCTCATGCATGCACGTGCACAAAGACATCCTTGAGCAAGCATAGTCCAAAAAAGAGTCTAATTTTATACTCTAATATTATATTTTGATGTATCTTTCATTTTCATTAATTGATAGAATAATTATTATGGAGAAATAGTGAAAATGACTTATCATTTCACTTTTGAGTGACCAACAGGTTGGATATACGTCATAGTGTAAGATTTTAGTGCAAAGTTCGATAATATATATGTAACATTAATATTTGTATAAACACTCAATTCTCCTAATACCACACTTTACCCCCTTCTTTCTTACTTAATATTGTTACTCTGAGTGTAGTTCAAGATTTTAATAACGAAGTGGCCTGAAATTTCTTGTGAAACTACCTTTTATACTGTGTTTGTTGTAGAAGTGTCAAACAAGTGACATGCACTGAGTTGGGGAAAGCCCGGACTCATCGATATAGCTCGGCTCATTTAGTAAATGAGCTAAACGAGACAAGTTTCGAGAGCTTTGGATTAAACCAGTTGAGCTAAACAAGCTTGTGAGTTGCAACTGCGCATGAGTTTTATAAAGCTTTTTTAATTTTTTACCATTGCATGATACCTTTATGACCTTGAATTTAAATTCAGACAATTGATAGCTAGCCCAACTTGGGACAAAGTAATAGAAATATCTCCGACCAAATCTTCCGACGATAAAGTCCAAATTGTCGATCTTACGGAAGTTATTATTTGCCGTTATAATACATCTGCGAGTGAGATCGGAAGTGAAGTGGTGGGTGAGAAACGTGAGGAGGCCCATGATTCAACCAGTCAGTTTAAAGGTGTACATAAGGTCCGAAACTTCCTCACCGTCAATGGCGACCAAGACATTGCCAAAGATCTTGGTTTGGGAGGAGAGATTGGCTTGATTTTTTTTCGTAAAGTGCAATTTAGACATTTACGTCTAAAATCATCTCAAACTATGTTTTAAACAAAAAAAAAAAAAATCAAATTTTCTACTGTTAGTTTAACCATAAGATCCAGTATAATATCTTCTTCAATTTCTAACTCCAATAATTTCAAATCTATCGCGCAACTAACAAAGTCCGAAATCATCGAATCTTTATCATAAAATTCAAAATTGTAAAAATGGTTAGTAATTGGATTATAACACCTTGTCAAGTGTAAATAGAACTCTCAGAAATTATTTTGGGAAAAACAAAAATTCCACTTATAGAAGTAACCACAAACTTAGGGAGACAAAAAGAGTCGAGTTGGCTCGTGAATCCGAGACAAGAAGAGCTGAGCTAACTCGTGAACCTAAATGCCATTCTTCATGTACTGAGAACAAATTTGCTTCAATTTTCGAGCAACGAATTCAATCCAACCTTGTTCTCAAGCTATAAGCCGGAATTTTATCGAGTTGCCGCCTTTTCATTATCTCTCTAATCTTCTCTACCTCTTTCCAAAGACCATTATTGGCATAAATGTTTGATAAAACTACATAGACTCCATCATTCCAAGGCTCCAAGTCTTGTAAGTGCTTAGCCACCCATTCCCCCATCTTAACATCCCCATGTTTCTCACAAGCACCCATCAAACAGCCCCACACGGCCGAATTTGCCTTCATCGGCATTTCCTCCACAGTTTTTCTTGCCTCTTCGAGCAACCCTGCTCGGCCGAGTAGATCTACCATGCAACCATAATGTGATAATTGAGGCTTTATCTCGTAATTCTTCATCATATCGAAATAATGTCTTCCCTCACCAACCATTCCGCCATGCACACAAGCACTCAATACTCCGACAAAAGTAACATCATTCGGCTTCACACCCGCTTCTCTCATGCACCTAAAGAATTTAAACGCTTCTTTTACCTGTCCATGCATCGCATAACACACAATCAGAGATGTCCAAGATGATACGTTTTTTTCATCGATCCTCGAAAATACTTTAAGCGCCAAGTCCATTCGTCCGCATTTGCCGTACATATCTATAAGTGAATTTGACATCAAAATGTCTGACTTTTCCATGGTTTTGGCTTCAAAAACATATTTGTGCAATTGAAGTGCCAGACTCAAATCTCCTAGATTGCCACAAGCAGACATTACACTAACGATTGTAATATCGTCGGGCTCGAACCCAAATTGTTTGAGTTCGATGAACATGTCGATTGCGTCTCTTGAGCGCCCACCTTGCGAGAGACCTCCAATAATGGCGTTCCAAGAACCCAGTTTTCTATCAGAATTTTGATCAAACACCTTGCGTGCATATTCAAACTCTCCCGCCTTTGAGTAAACACTGATGAATCCACTTTCGCAGTATTCGTTCCTCTCCAATCCAACTCTGACAGCAACAGAATGCAGCTGTTGTCCTAAACTATATGCATAAACTTTACAAACAGCCTTCAACGCAATCGGAAGTGTGTAAGAATCCGCCAAAACACCAGCTCGCAACATGGAAATGTAGAGAAATAGTGCTTTGATTGGAGACTCAAGCCTAGTATATGATCTCATAAAGTTATTCCAATGGAAAGGAACATAAAAAAACTCAAACAAAAGCGTTCGGACGACATAGGCATGTAACCGAGTCAGTTTCGATAAACAAGTGCAATTGGCCAACTGGGTTGTCAACATTTCTAGCCGTTCCTGGCTAGAAACCTCAAATGATGGTCCACACTCCGGAGTCTGGTGGTGCAGGCGAGGCTCAAAATGTACGCTCCTAGAACCGTAACAGTGACTGAGATGGAAGGCAGTTGGCATGAGTTTGGGTTGCAGAGACTGAGCAAGGTGGGTTAGAAATGGGCGAAAAGAGGGCATGCGTAATGGGTTTCAACTCAGAATCGAGAGGCAGAAGATACAACTTGATGGACACGATGAAGAAAATGGGAGATTGGAAACTCTTCTCCATGATCGGATATCACTGGAACTTTATGTTTCTTCGAATCAAACCTGGCATTAAAAATGTTGAACATTTTGGTTCAGTCCATCATTGGTCTGTCATCACACAGTCTCGTGTTAATTTTTAATTTAAATATGACTAAATTATAATAGTGTTAAAAAAGTTAGATTTAAAATTGAAAAAAAATCTAATTTAAAACTCAAACTAAGAGTGCATTATCCGGTTGAACTTGGTACTATATTTGGATACAAATTAAATATTTTATTATCTCAAGCGAACAAGTCAATCCTCGTCATTATTCGTTGTTAAATACACTCCGATCGCCCGCGTTTTAATTGAGGGTGTTTGCGTTTTGCACGAGGACGACTGCGTTTAAACGAGAGCGACTTTTGCGGTAGCTCACGTTTAGATGAGGTCGCCCTCGTTTTTTTGTGCAGTCCAAAATTAGGACGAAATCACAAAAA